>WBNH01009050.1:5390-35257 GCA_013401255.1 Urocolius indicus
GTGGGGAGCAGGTGGTCTTAAAGGGCTGGTCGGACTCTTCATCTCTGTACCATTCTGTGTTGTTTTGTTTTGGTTCTGGTTTGGGGTTTTATGTTTTAGTTGGTATTAAATTATTGTCTGTTTTCTTCTCCAAGCTGAGCAGCCTGGTCTGTTTTGTCCTGCACCTTAAGCGGCAATTAAGCTCTCCCTGCCCTTTAGCAATCCTTAAGTCTTTGGTACTTGAGGCTAATCGTGGTCTTTTGTTCCCTGATGGGCCTAAACCACGACACACTTGAGGCTGTTAAACCCTTGCCTTGAACCCTCTGAGCTTATGGCAGCCCAGGTGAGTGTGGTGATGGGAATCTGCTCTGTCATGCCCTGCATGTGGTCCTGTGTGCTTTAAGCTCATGCACATATGTTGCTGTGAAAACAAAACCTTCTCAAGGCAAAAAGCTGACTTATGGCTGAAGAGCATTCCCCTGTGTGACAGAGGCCCGTGGCAATGTCTTTATGCTCCTGGCTGTCATCTCTCAACTCCTGCATCCTCCATGACTCCAAGGCCATGACAAGCCCAGCTGCATGGCAGAGAGATCCTACCAGGCTCAGGACAGCCATGTGCCACAGCCACTGTGCCACTGCAGTTATTGCCCAGGGAGATTGTGGAGGCTCAGTCCGTGGAGCTCTTCAAGACCCCCCTGGACACGTTCCTGTGTGACCTGATCTAGATGGGAGCTGCTTCTGCAGGGGAGTTGGACTGGATGAGCTCTGCAGGTCCCGTCCAGCCCCCACCATGCTGTGGTGCTATGGTATTTGTCAGCTGTGCATTTGCAGATGGTCTGGGATTTGAGCTGTCTGCAGATGTGTGGGTTGATGCTCTAGCCAGAGTTGGTTTTGCTGCAGCCTGGGAGCCCTGACACAGCTGAAAGCTGCATCTCTGCTGGGCTGGCAACTTCAGACCCATTTCAGTGCAGCCCCCCAGACCGTGTGTCTGCACCCCTCTGCTCCCTTCCACAGCCATCCAGTCCAGCCTCCCACGGTGGGCAAATTACCCTTATGTGCCATGTGCTTGGAGAGTTCAGTTTGCTGTGTTCCCACAGACCTCGGCTCACCTAGGCTGAGGTGAGGGGGTCTGTAAAGTGGGTCCAGTTCTCATGATGCTGCCCACAGCTTGACTAGGTGCCTGGCAGGCAGGAGGGATGCCTCAGGGGAAGCAAAGGGCAAAGTGAGAAGGAAGTGAATGTTTCTTGTAGAAGGGGTGTAATTGTGTGAGGGCTTTCTGCAGTGAGTGACCAGTGGATCCTGTTCTGCTGGGGCTGTGGCCAGTGCTGATGCTCCTGCCAGAAGCCTGGAGCTGGATCCAGGAAGGTGAATCCCAAATTGGTCTCTCTGTTGCCTGCAAGCCTGGGGCTCCCAGCACAGCCAGGAGCATCCCTGTGGGATGTGGGGATGGAGGGAAGGATGACACAAGGCAGAGTGAGCTCAGGCAGTCTTGGAGGAGTAAGGGTCAGCTCTGGGGCTGGATCCTGAGCATAAGGCCACAGTGACCTACTTACTGTCTGCTGGAGGAGGGGAGGAACAGGCTCTGTGCTAGCCCAGGCAGAGTGCAGAGTCATTCCAGCGTAACCTGCTTTCAAAGATGAGCAGGGGAGTGCTGCATCTTTTTCACAGCCCTCTCCTGTGCCCTCTGAGAGGCAGTGGGGAGGACTCAGTGCTCACTCCCCTGCCTTCAGCACAGCAGCACTTTAGTTGAAAGCAAGGAGGGGTGACAGGTCCTAGGAACAGCTGGAGTGGCCCAGAAACCAGCTCTGTTTCCCCTGAGGACAGAGAGGTTTTGGCCATGCCCTGGGCAGGTAGTTGCTCCTTGTCCCAGGGCCAGAGTCCACCAGAGCAGTGAGGACAGGCTACCTGAGTCTTTGGTGAGGATCTGCCTGACTTTGGGAAGCTCTTTGCAGAGCTCAGACAGCCCTTCAAGCAGAAGGTTACCTTCATTTATGGTCCCTGGATTTATGGGAGGTATATATCAATGGAGAGTGTAATAGCTTTCCTGTGGCCCCATCAGCAGAAGGGGAAGGATTGTCTTGAAGTCCCTGGGAGAAGAGACAGCAGTGGGATCCTTGCACTTCAGGAGCAGGAGAGAGGCAATCTTGTGCTGCTGCCTCGCAGTGGGGTTGCAGCTCTCTCCAGCCACTGCCTGCAGCAGACATGGAATCTGTGCTGGGAACAAGACCAACAACAACCAGAAGTGAAGTGGAGGTTTCTCAGAGCTCATCCAACACAGCATGTGCAGTCAGGAATCTCACCAATAACCCACCAGACTCCTTGCCCAGCCTGGGAGAACCTTCCTGCAGATGCTCTGCCCCATGCAAATCCTTTTTCCATGCTCATGGCCCCCACCATGGTCACGTTTGGCCTCCCTGGCCCACCCCACATCCATCCTCAGCAATGGTACTGCTGTTGCTGGCCTTTCTCTACCCCTTACCCCAGCACTGGGGACCTACCCCAGGGTGTCCCTTCAGCCAGCAGCATTACTTGGTGCTCCTACCTGTGAAAATGGCCTTCAGCCTCCTTTGGTTTGTCTGACTTCAGCAGGAAGCTGAAAGGGGCAGATCAGCTTCTGTTTTGCTCCCCACAGCTCTTCTAAGCAGCCAGCAAGCCATTAGGAGGGTGAGGATAAAGCTGTGGGGTCTGATCTGTGCTGCAGGAGCCCTTGTCTCCTCTCTGTCCCCTGGTGCAGACCCCCATTGCCCCCACCCAGAGCTGCCCTGGGTGATGCCCTGGCTGTGGAGGTGCCCTAGGCAGGAGAGAGCTGAGCTGCCGGTGCGTGGAATCACTCTAGCTCTGTCTACTTTACCCAGTAGGAAACACAGGGTCCTAGGTATCAGCCCCATCTAGCACACACCAGATATTCCTAGTTGAAAGCTTGTCTGGGAGCTGGGGCTAGCAGCAGCTACTGAGTGCAGCAGCAGCATCCCAGCAGCAGCTGTGGGTGAGCCCTGAGCAGCACAGGCACAGGGGAGGCTGTGCTGGGTCCCGTGTCTGGTGCTGTTGGGGTTGGGGGAGTTGCAGGGGCTGAGCTGGGTTGGAGCAGGCCGTGTTCCCTGCAGAATAACCCCCTTTCTGACTCATTCCTGATGCTGCAGGCAGGGCCCAAAGCAGCTGATGGCTGCTGAGGCACTGAAGAAAGCGAGGAAAAGGAACGCTGAGTGTGTGAGTGGGTGTAAGCTGGGTCTCAGGCCCAGGGTGCTGCCTCTGTCAGCACCACCAGCCCCAGGCAGGACAGAGACCATCATACATCCTCCAGAGCATGGATGGCTGGAGCATCTCAGCTCCCTGAGCCTTTGCTGTCGCTGTGCAGGCTCCTGAAACCAGGAGGAATCACTTGGGTTTACTTCATGGGCACAGCAGGGCAGGGCTGAGCCCTTTGCCACTGAGCTGACACCCCCTCTCCCTGACCTGGAGCTGCTGTAAGAGCTGCTTTGCAGTGAGTGTAGGAGGGTGGTGGCTGCAAAGCTGCTATTCCTGGGGCCCAGGCTCTCACGTCTTTCCTCCTCCTCTGCAGTCCTTGTGCAGAAATGGCTGTTGCCCACTCTAGGAGCTGGCATCTCTGCCAGGAGATGTTCCTGCTTCTTTAGCAGTTCAAGAGCTTCAGCAGTTACCAAAAAGTCTCTTTAAAGATTCATGCTCTTCTGTATCATGTTAAATATTTATCCTCCAGGAACAATGAGTCCCTCCCCTCCCCCACTCTGCTGTGATACCTCTTTTGCATATGAGCTCATTAATAATTAAGCACCTGCCTTTTATTTTGACTAACACAAAATGTGCTGCAGCCAATTGGATGTCTGTGTTGTTCTGCTGAGCTGTGAATTCACCTCCCCTCCCCAAGACTGAGGGATCCTTTCTGAGCATGTCTTAGAGCTCTCTTGCCCTGGGGACACAAGCTGGCCATGGCCAGTCCTGGGCCACCTTTATAGCTGTAATGCTGCAGGACCCATCCTTGCCATGAGGAAGGCTGTAAGATCCCTTCTTCCCTTTGCACCCAGCAGGGTGGTTTCTTCAGCCTCAGCTGTGTTTTCTCTTTGCCGTGTAACTCTGTTGTCTTCAGGTGAACATCACAGAATCAAAACAGTTGCAAAAGACCTTTAAGATCATCGAGTCCAACCCCTCAGCTCACACTGCCAGGCCCAGCACTGAATTAACCCACGGCCCTCAGCACCTCATCTGTGTGTCTTTGAATGTCTCCATGGATGGGAACTCCATCCCCTCCCTGGGCAGACCCTTCCAATGCTTAACAAGCCTGTCAGGGAAAAGTTCTTCATACTCTGCAATCTCAGCCTCCCCTGGTGCAACTTGAGCCCACTTCCTCGTGTCCTGTCATTCATTCCTGCAGAGAAGAGATCAGTCCTCACCTCGTTTAAGATGTTGCACTTGTTCTGATAGGAAAGATTTCCCTTAGGCTGGAGAGCAAAAGAACTGGTGCTGGTCTGACCAGGCAGCCAGGGTGGCCTCTGGTAGCAGTGAATGCCTGGCTGACAGCTTTCATCTCTGCTGAAGCAGGAAACAGGGAAAGGTGTTGTGTGTCCTTCTCCAAAGCCACTCGTGTCCCAGCTGGCTCCAAGCACAGAGCTGCTGCTGATGGGCTCATCACAAACACTGAGTGGTGGCACAAGGTCTCAGAGGACAGTTTCCCCCTTTGGGGAAGCCACTGCTGAAGCTGATACCCTGGTGATTCCCCCAGAAGGAGAGACCTGTGTCCTTGAAAGAGAGACCTGTGCTGGTGACACAAGCAGGGCTGCTCAGTCCCTTAGCCCCAGTGGCTGCCACACTCCTTTGGAAGCAATCAGCTGCACCTCCATAACTGCAGCCTCCCTGCAAAGGTGAGTCTTGTCCAAGAGGGAAACATGAACTCTGCAGCTTATTGGGTCTGGGCACACTGGTAACTGGGCCTGAGCAAACCTGTGCAGGTGCTTTGTGTGCACCTCCCAACAGGGATAGAGCCCTTCTTCTGTAAATCCTGCTCCAGCACAAAAGGGATAACTGGGGGAAAAAAAAGGACCTGTTGGCATCCTGGCACCCAGCCCTGCTGCAGGGGCAACTCATGGCAATGATGCTGCAAAGCTCAGGAGCAAGGGCTGAGGAAAGAGCTGACACAAGGCCATTCTGTAGCCTGGGATTACAGGAGATTAATCCTGCTAAGAAAACTGGATTACTGCTCAGGAGAGATGCTGGGAAACGTGCCTTTGTATGCTGTGGGAGGTCTCTCCTCCCCACCCCAGGCTTCCCAAGAAGGAACAAATGTAAGCCTGAAGTTTTCGCATGGCAGTGCAATGCAGTCCCAGCTGCTTTTGCAGACCCCAGAGCATCTTGTCTCCTGTGGTTCTCAAGCAGAGCAACACAGGTTCTTTTTCACCAAGGAAAACGAAGCTGCAGGATCCATTTAGGAAGAGATGTTTGTATGTTCAGGAAACAAGGAAACTGAAGCAAATTGTGTTGAGCTGTTTGCGGGAAGCTCTGTCACAACAGCTGTGATTCCTGGTTGTGGTTTCTTTCAGGGAGTGCTGCCTTTTCCAAATGCTCTTGTCAAAAGCATCTCAGCTGGCTCTGCCCTTCAGGCTGCAATCCCCAAAACCAAGAGACTGGGCAAGGCTGAGATGTAACAAAGCATTTGATGCAGATTCACGTGGAATCTTTGTCTCAGGTGGAGTTTTCACAAGCCTGGGTCTGAGGTGCTGCCGTAAAGAGCAGCCTGGAGGGGCTGGAGAGAGAGAGAGGGTGAGGGAAGGTAATGGCAAAGAGCAGAGTGGGGTGCTGAGGCTGTGTGTGGGGTGCACGTGGCAACTGCTGCTTCTTATTGAACAGCTTCATTAGTGAGCTGGAGGCAGGCAGAGGCAGCCCAGTGAGGAGAGGCACAGATGCTGCTGAGCTGGGAGGTGTTGCAAACAGGGGCTCAGCCTTGTGCTGCAGAGAGGCTGCAAAACCGGGCTCACGAGCAAGGGGCCCAGGACAAAGAGGCCCAAGGCCAAAGCTGGCAGTGAAACTGCCATGAGGAGCAAGGCAAGGGTGTGCTCAGGGGACTGGGTGACAGGATTCATTCACCACACAGTGCATGTGCTGCAAACCCTCCCTCCTGGCAGCAGGGGCCAGTTGTGTACACGCAGGTCACTGTGCCACTGGCTGCACAGAGCTTCAGGGAGGAGAGAAGAGCAGCAACAGGGAGCAGGTCCTGGGGAGGAGTATTGTGTGTTGGTTGTGTTGCTGGGGCTTTGCTGTCTGCCCCTGCATGGGCATGCTTTTAGGTGTTGCTTTCAGGAGAATGGACAGAATCCAGACTGGTGGGGTGGGCAGGGCCCTGCAGAGCTCATCCAGTCCCAGCTCCTGATCCCCTGGCTCAGGGTGCACAGGAACGTGTCCAGGTGGGGTTGGAAATCTCCTGAGAACGAGCCTCCACACCCTCCTTGGGCAGCCTGGGCCAGGGCTCCCTCAGCTCTGCACCAAAGGACTTTCTCCTTGTATTCCAGGGGTACTTGCTATGTTCCAGCCTGTGCCTGTTCCCCCTTATCCTGGCACTGGGCACTGCAGAACAAAGACTGGCCCCATCCTCTTGACACTCACCCTTTGAGTAGTTGTTAAATGTCGATACGGTGCCCCCTCAGTCTCCTCTTCTCCAGAATAAACAGCTCCGGGTCCCACAGCCTTTCCTCAGAAGGAAGATGCTCCAGTCCTCTCAGCATCTTGGTGGCCCTGCACTGGCCTCTCTCCAGCAGTTCCCTGTCCCTCTGGAGCTGGGGAGCCCAGCACTGGACACAGGGCTCCAGATGAGGCCTCAGCAGCTCTGGCAGAGCAGAGGGGCAGCAGAACCTCCCTGGCCCTGCTGCCCACACTCTGCTTGATGCCCCCAGGCTGCCATTGGCTTCTTGCCCACGAGGGCACGTTGCTGCTCATGGTCACTTTGCTGCCCACCAGATGCTGTGTCAAACTGTGAGTGCTACCTTGAGAGGGACAGTTTTGGTGATGTCAGACAGCCCGTAGGATCATGTTGAGAACCCAGAGTTGAGACCTCTAATGAAAGAGCTGGAAGTGTTGGGCAGAGCCTGGTCCTGCTGTGCTGGAGGGACTGGCTGCCACAGCCCTCGTCACATCAGTGTCAGTCGAGGCTTTTTTTGCTGCAGAGCTTTGTTGAAAGGCAAGTGGTGTGTGTGGGGCCAGCAGTGCGGTGCCCCAGGCACACCGTTGGGAGCACAGGAGGAGCTTCCAAAGGCAGCTTCAGAGCCTTGCCTGCCTCCATGCCAAGGCTGTGCGTCAGCAGATGCTCTCTCTGAGGGTAAGAGCTCGTGTTTCCCAGCAGTAAGGCTCGGGAGCAGGGCTGTGAAAGGTGCCCAACAGCTGGCCCAGCTCTGCAAGGTTGGCTGTGGGAATGCAGCTTGTATTTTGGACGGCTTGGCTTGGAAGTAAATGGAGGAGCTGCTGTTTCCCTCCACTGCTTGTAGTTCATTGTGGTTCAGCACTGTGACTCATCTGATTTCTGATTTGAATTCTCTGGCTGTAACCTTATAAAGCCCCTGGATCTCACTTTGCCATGCTCTACTAGATTGAAGAGCCTCTCAGTGCCCTTACAGTTTCTTCTCTGCAAATGCCTAGGTGCGGTTAGCAGGGCACCTCTTTTACCTTCTCTGTGGAGGAGATGCCCATTATGGATCTGCAAACTCACACCTGGCTCTCAGTATCATTTTAGGCTCTTCTTCACAACTGCTCCCCTTCTTCAGGCTTATGCCTTTCTCTGAGCTCACTTGGGAGGGTTTTGCACTGGAATCCTGTCTTCCTTGTGTTGCAGTGTGGGCCAGTCCCCTCTGCACATGCAGAGGGCCACTGCTGTGTGGTCACCCTTATTGCTTGTGTTCAGTCCCAGCCCTGGGACTTGAGCTGTGACACTGGCTGGATGCTGGGGTTTGGATGAGCAGATATTGCTTTCAGATTCACAGACCTGGGGGGCAAGAAGAGTTGGATCCAGTGTGTCTGGCCATGGACAATGAAGTCTTGTGTTCCTGGTCTGTGTGAAGCTGACTGGCCTCCTGCCAGCAGCTCTCCTCTCCTTTGCTTGGACAGCAAGAGCCTCTCCCTCCTTCCTCTGCATTTACCTGCTGTTCAGTGCCAGGGCTTGGCACAGGGGGATGCAGGAGGCTTTGGACTTTTTTCCTCCCAGCTTGGAAGAAGGCAGTGTCTGCAGCCTTCAGTCCCTCACTTGGAGAGTTGAAGCTGTAGCTAATGCCTGGGCTTAGGCAGTAAATGGAGTTGGTTAAAATGATCAAAATAGAGGTGAACTGGCTTTACTCCTACCAGCCCTTTCCCTTCCAGCACAGTTGCACAATGCCTCAAGGCTGCAGGAGTGCACAGTCTTGGCTCAAGGTTCATTGGAGGACACATGAATGCAGGATGTTAAAGGCAGGGCTCAGGCTCAATCCCAGTTCCCTGCAGCAAGGACTGACTCCCAAACCCTCTGAGCTGCCCAGGCCATGAACTTGCTGTGTCTTCCAATGTGAGAGCTGGAGGGAGCTGCACCCAAAGGGCAAAGGGAGGGAAATGTCATTCAGCCAGAGGAGTCAGAAAACCAGGCTCAGCTGGAGAAAGAAGATACTCCAGGGCCCTACAGCACCCAAGAGAGCTGGAGGCCATGGCCAAACTTGCATAGCTCACATTGATAGCGCAGGGACCCTGGGTGCTGGCACTGTGCATCTCTGATGGTCCTGCTGAGCTGCATCTGCTCTCAGCTCATTTCTCCTGCTGGAAGAACAAAGGCAGTGGAGGCCAGGATAATGAGAATAAAGTGCCAGTGGGAAGGAAGCAGCAACCAGCTTGTGGGGAGCAGGGATTGCCCTGGGGTGCACTCAGCTACCTGCTGCTCCCTTCCAAGCTGGACATTGCTCCTCAGTTTTGCTCTCAGAGCATGGCTGCCCTTGTCTCTGCCAGGATCAGATCAGTGGGTCAATGGATACTCCTGCTTTGTTCCATCACTGAGAGTTGTTACAAGTCCAGGAGAAATTCCCAGGAGCCTGCTGGATGTGGTTATCCTGTGATGCTGAGCTGGAGTCAGAGTCCTGCCTTCAGTGGCAATTTTCATTGCCAGTTTTTAGTTTTAGGGGGAAAAGAGATGGTGTGCACAGCAGATGTGTGCACAAAGGCACATATGTGCAGCAAGTACAGACCCATGTATGCACACAGTCTCTCTCACTTTTTTCTGGGTCCTTCAAATCTGACTCGTGGAAATGCCTCTGATTCTGCTGACTGCTCTGAATCTGCTGACTCCTCATCCTTTGTTCACACTGAGCTCCATGGCTTTTGCAGAAATATTCCTTTTCCCTGTGGAAAAAAAAAAAAAAAAAAAACAAAACCCAAAACAACACAGGCAAAGTGAAAATAATCATCATTTTCACAGCCCTTGGGGCAGGGGGTGAACACAGGAGCAAGGCTGGAGGTGCCTTGCAAGGAACCTTGCAAACAGAGGTCTGTGCCTCAGCTCAGGACCCTTTCCTGCTGTTGCAAGCACTGCCTGTGGGTGGATGGCTTTCCTTTGGGTGCCCAGGACAGCCAGGACACCTGGGTGTGACCTGACCCTTGTCCTTGCTGTCCTTCAGCAGACAGGCTGGGCTGCAGTGTCCTCTGTGCAGAGCAGAGGTACAGAGGTGATGGCTTTGCAGATGTTTGATTGTGCACAGAGTGGGCTCAGAGCCTACCAAACCTCCATTCCAAGAGGGACAGCACCCACTCACACCCATTGTCCACCCACACCTGGTCCTGCTGGCCTCCTGTGCTGCGCTCCTTGATGTCTGTCCCCATCCTGAGGCATATAGTGACTGAGCTTCACTTGCCCTTTGTGCAGATCCCGGCATGGATGGGCTCCTGCTGAGCTCTCCCCATTGCCCCCATCTGCTGTAGGCAGAGGCACCACCAATCCATGACTGGTGCAGGAAGCAGATTTGAGCCCAGGCACAGCTCAGGTCTGTGTCTCCCTTAGCCAGGAGCTTGCTCCTGCTCCAGCTGACAGACAGGGTCTTACTTGAGTCAGTACAATACCTCCAGTCAGACACTGCCTGCTCTTTTCCTTTCCTATGCCTGGCCATGATTTCTGCAGTTCCCTCCTCCACAGCTTCTGCAACACCCATTTCAGGCACTGCCATGGCTTTCAGGCAAAGCCAGACCTAGGGCTCCACTAGCAGAGAAGCACTCGTAGGAAATGTAGAGGAAGGCTTCTCTTTCCTCAAGCTCATCTCCTGGGTAAGGCCCCTGTTTAAATCACAGGTTGAGTGTTTTTAGGTGCCAGAGTAGTGTTGCAAAGCATTGCATTAAGGGCTCTTAGTGTTTGACCTTTCCCATCTTGCTGCAGTTTCTGAGCATGAGGCTCAGGCTGTGAAGTGCCTGGAACTGCTGCTGACCCCACACAGCCTGTTCCCCTTGGCAGAGAGCAGAGCCAGAGCTGTGTCCTCAGGGCACTGCCCTGGCATCCGCAGCTGGTGCTTGTGATGAGGCTGAAGGGAGACCTGGGCCCCCCTTGGCATGGATGTTGATGGTGAGAAGTGCTGCGCTCCCCTGAGAGCGCTGTCAGACCACAGCCTTAACAGATGGATCCTCATGTGTGCTGTGCTTGTGCTACTCTCGCTCTGGGAAGTGGGATGGTGCTGGCTGGGCTCTGCTGCTGTTTCAGGTCCATGAGTTCCTCTGGCTGCAGAAATGCAGGCTGTGGCAGCTGGAGGAGGCAAAAGGCAGCCCTGTGTCTGTGCAAGAGCAGGCTGGAAGGGGCTTCAAACCACAAGAGAGTGGCACATCAGCACCGTGCAAGAGACAGGAGTGTGCAGGGCAGGGTTCCTTCCCAGGAGGCAAGAGAGAGGCAGTTCACAGGGTCATCTGCCTGCAGAGGGTCTTGCACAGAGCTGTGGCTCCCATGCACACAGTTGCTACACCAGCCCCAGCCTATCTTAGAGTTGTCTGGCTGTTGGAGTGGCTCATGTCTGCTAAAGCCCACACAGGAGTTGGCAGCTGAGTGGAAAGGGCTCTTCAGACTGGTGGGCAAAGCTTAGGTAAGAGTTGGTGTCAGGAGCTGGGCTTTATGCATATGTTTAACAGGATGAAGAGCAAGCTGCTGGGACAAGGGGGGGTGCCCAGACTGGTGCCACTGGCAGCTCCAGTGGACAGATTTGACATTTCCCTTCTGATCAACTCAGAGCTTGAAGGAGAATTAAACCCAAGTAGCCTTATTGTCTCTGCAGTGCAGAAAGGCAGAGAACATGTTTTTTTTTTTTCCTAGGGTTTTCCAGCTGGTGACTGTGGAAGGGGCAGGGATGCTGCCCTTCGACTCTCTGACCTCTCTTCTGTGTGGCCAGACCTCCCTGCTTGGCACACACAGTGGCTGGAGGGCAGTGACCAGGCTTATGGGCTCCATCCTTTGCCCTGCTGTAGAGCATTGCAGTTGACTGCACATGAAGAGGAAGAAAACCCTTGGTGATGGCACATCCAGTGCCCCAGACACTGTTGCTGTCCCTGCTGAAGGATCTGTTGGTCCAAACAAGCATAGATGTGCCTTGAAACCAGCTTTGCAGAGGACTGCTGGTGTCTGTGTGAAATGGCAATGGCTGAGCTGTGGCCAGGGGCTGTGGTGAGCAGAGAAATGAGGGTAAACACAGAGCAACTGGGAAAGGGGGAAAAAAAAGAGATGTTTATAAAATGGAAATGAGTTTGGTTTCTTTTCATGTGGTGGGGCTGCCTTTGCTCCCCCTCTTGTGCTGCTGCAGTGCTTGTTTTGGGCTTGTTTCTTTAATTAGTTTCTTAGCAGTTTCCCAGCTTTTCTACAGAGACATTTCTCTTCTGAAGCAATTCTTTCTAAAGGTTAGTCCTTCAAATGCTCATCCACACTGCAAAGCAGTGCCAAAACCCTGTAGGAATGATATGGACACATTGCTGAGCAACAAACTCCACTTCCAGTCACAGAATCACAAAGGCTGGAAGGGAGCTGGAAAGCTCATCCAGTGCAACCCCCCTGCCAGAGCAGCAGCACCTAGAGCAGGGCACACAGGAACTCATCCAGCTGGGTTGGGATGTCCCCAGAGAAGGAGCCTCCACAGCCCATCTGGGCAGCCCCTGCCAGTGCTCCCTCACCTCAACAGGGAAGAAGTTTTCCCTTGTGTTGCTTTGGAACCTCTTCTGTTGCAGCTTGTCCCCATTGCCCCTTGTCCTGTCACTGGCCATCCCTGAGCACAGCCTGGCTCCAGCCTCCTCACATCCAGCTTTGATGGGTTTGTACAATGAATGAACTCACCCCTCAGGCTCCTCCAAGCTGCAGAGCCTCAGCTCCCTCAGCTCAAGGGAGATGCTCCACTCCATCATCTCTGTGTCCCTGCACTGAACTCTCTCCAGCAGCTCCCTGTCCTTCTGGGACTGAGAGGCCCAGAGATGGTCACAATATCCCAGATGTGGTCTCACCAGGGCAGAGCAGAGAGGGAGCGGAACCTCTCTGACCTACTGCCCCAGGATGCCATTGGCCTTTTTGCCCTCAAGGGCACGTTGCTGGCTCAGGCTCATCCTGCTGCCCACCAGCACCCCCAGCTCCCTTTCCCCTACCCTGCTCTCTAACAGTTCATTCTCCAGCCTGTGCTGGAACAAGGGGTTGTTCTGCACTGAGTCGTCTCCCAATCCTTGGAGCTGTGATTTGACCATGTCCCATCATTGGAGTTTGCAAGTTGAATTTATTTGGCCTTTGGCTCCTCGAGTGGTAAAATGCTTTAGAAAAGTCTCCCTGATTCCCTGTGGCTTGGAGGATGAGGCTAATTTTATACTGCTTCTCTTGGAAATGCCAGCTTGTGTGTACAAGACTTTCACAGGAGCTGTGTTTGTGAACTGAGAGCTGGGATCACTTTTTAATGTGAACAAGGAATTGATGCAGTTTGCATGTGCGAAGATTTTATGTCACTGAGAGAGACTTTTTTTAGGGTGTGTATAATAAGCTCATGGTATGTCCATGTTTTGAATCATCCATCTATTTCTTGTTGCCCTGCCTCAGTGAAAGATGCTGCAGGGAAGGACAAGCTTGTAAGAAGGGCAGTCAGGATGATGAGAGGTACAAAGTTGGTCTCAGATGGGGAAGGAGCCACATAGAGCTTTTTACACTTTTGGAGACCTTTGACACAAAGTTATCTTTAGAAGCCACAACAGAAAAGGTTCCAAAGCAACACAAGGGAGAATTTGATCCCTGTTGAGGTGAGAGAGCCCTGGCAGGGGCTGCCCAGATGGGCTGTGGAAGCTCCTTCTCTGGAGACATCCCAACCCAGCTGGATGAGTTCCTGTGTGCCCTGCTCTAGGTGCTGCTGCTCTGGCGGGGGGGTGCACTGGATGAGCTTTCCAGCTCCCTTCCAGCCCTTGAGATTCTGTGTCCAAAGCAATGAGTGGGGCAGAGCAAGTGACCAGAGAGGAATTAGCCATTATCTCTAATACTGGTAGCACTCAGTTAGATGGTGAGGCCAGAGCCTTACAGCATATCCAACACCTCTGGAAATCTTTGCCCCAGGATGCTGTGGAAGTGGAAATAAAGTCATTTTAAAGAGAGGAAAAGCAAACTGGCTTTCCAGAACCCATTGGTGACCACAAAGTGGATGGTTTCCATGCAGTCCCAATGACAATCTCCAGACTGCTGAGTGTCAGCTTCAGCAGTGTGTCAGGAGAAGGGCTATCATTATTCCTGTCCTGCTTCACCTACTCTTACCTAAGTGGAGGCTGCTGGCTGTGTCAGAGCCAGGATGAAAGCTCTGATGATCTTTGTTCTGGTTGAAAATGCCAGTTCTTGTACAAGAAAAGAATGTTAAAGGAGGTTGACAGGAGCAGCAGAGCCCCAGATTCAGAGCTGCTTCAGTGTTGCAGAAACAGTCATTTAACTTGAGATTTCTTTCTTTTTCTCACCTGTGTTCTTCACTTTCAATCAATTTTAACAGTAAAGCATCCCACAGCTGTTTAGTCAGACCATGCAGCTGCTTGGCAAAATGTGTGTAAATCACCCAGTGACCATAAGTAGGGTAAAACATTGCAGATGTGCTGAAACAGGGGGAATCACTTTGAAACAAAACCTTACAAATAATAGCCAGATTGGTTTCCCAGGTTCCTTGTGCTCTGATCTCTGGAATGGAAGCTTTGCTGTGCATGTGATGGGAATGGCAACTCACCCTCTGTCTCCGTGATTGTAGAATCACAGCATCCCAGCATGGTGGGGGTGGGAAGGACCCTGCAGAGCTCATCCAGCCCAACCCCCTGCTCAAGCAGGTTCCCCTGGCTCAGGTGGGCACAGGAACGTGTCCAAGTGGGGTTGGAAACCTCTCAAGCAAGAGCCTCCACACCCTCCCTGGGCAGCCTGGGCCAGGGCTCCCTCACCTCAGCACCAAAGGACACTTAAACACTCCTTGTGTTTAAGTGGAACATTTTGTGTTCCAGCTTATGTCCATCACCCCTTCTCCTGTCACTGGACACTACAGAAACAAGTGTCACCCCATCCTCCTGACACTTTAGGTACTCATAAGTGTTGACGAGGTCCCCCCTCAGTCTCCTCCAGACTAAACAGCCCCAGGTCCCACATCCTTTCCTCAGCAGGAAGATGCTCCAGTCCTCTCAGCATCTTGGTGTCCCTGCACTGGCCTCTCTGCAGCAGTTCCCTGTCCCTCTGGAGCTGGGGAGCCCAGAACTGGACACAGGACTCCAGATGAGGCCTCAGCAGCTCTGGCAGAGCAGAGGGGCAGCAGAACCTCCCTGGCCCTGCTGCCCACACTCTGCTTGATGCAGATGAGGCTGAAAGAATTAAAATGAGCCTTGTCATGTTCCCTGGAGATGTTCCTAATGATGCAGTGATGTGTCTGCTACTAAAGGCTAACACAATGGAACACCTGAGGCAACCAGCAAACCCAGCTCCACTCCAGCTCTGGATCTCAATGACTCACTCTGGCCTCTGCTCCACCACAGCCACCCCTCTTGCATGTCCTCATGGACAAGATGAGCGTGGAGACACTGGGTGCCAGTTTGGGGTGGAAAGCTGCTCGTATGTGCTCTTGGCAGGAGATCCACAGAACTCAAATGCAGGACCCAAAGTTATCCTGGGGACCCTGGAGTCATTTCCATCCACATCACAGTCACCATCCCAAGGACCTTTTTATTCTAGTGCTGTTGGAGCTTCCTTATATTTGCGTCTTGCTGACAGCCTTTGAGCACCTGCAGGCCCAGTAACAAAACACTCTTAAGCTGATTTGAGAAGAAATCTCTTTGGTGAACCCAAAGGGACCCTCAAGTGCTGATTTTCTACAGCTTTGCCCCTTCTTGCAAGCTGCAATTGATAACAACACATGGCAAACAGTTTTAAGATCACACACTCTAGGAGGTCCTTGATGTCCTCTCACAGTTGGAGTTCAGTTTTCCCCTCCTCACCAGCACTCCTGGCAGCAGGGACCTTTTTTCCCTGCTCCACAAAGAGCTTACAATAAGAGTAGTTTACAAATCCTTGTTTATTCAATATTTATGACAGCCCAGGAATTCAAACCAAGCTGCCACAAAGTAGCACACAGGTCTTTACTCTGTTATGGCATGATTTCTGAATCACCTTCAGAGAAGTCCTTGTCTGCCATAGGTTTGTAGTCCCCTTGTTGCACAGCTCTGGTGTTGCCCAGCAGCTTCACCACTTGCCCTGAATTCCCTCCCACTCATTTTCACAGTCCCTCCAGCAGGAATGGGAGTTGTCCCCCCGACCTTGGCTTGCCACACTTTGAGCAGGAAGGTATCATGCTGTTGTCTCCCAGGTTTGTGATCCAGATCTCCAGCACCTTCGAGTGCCTCAGGATTCGGTTACTGGTCTGTTAACAGTCAGTGGGGTCTGGTGTCACAGGCTTTGGGATGTGTGTGTAGGTATTTGTACAAGTAATCTCAGCCAGTTCTTGGTCTACACATCGTCCTTTTAACCCTCATCCCAGCAAATCCAAGTATGGATGCTGTGCCTTCCACTTGCCTGCCTGGGCACTTACAGCAGCTACAAGTGCATGAGCACTTCCTTCAGGGCTTCCCGAGGTGTCACCGCTGGAGATGGTGTCTCCTGATGCCAGTGGTTGCATTCTCCAAAGCAGCTGTCACATTCTGGTGCTCATAGCTCATACTGGGTTGAGAGGTGTGTTAAAAGATGCCTGCTCTGTCCCTGCAGTGACCCTTGCAGAGATCCAGCCTGTCATTCTCCAAAGCAAAGAGTAAATCAGCAGCTGTTGTGTTTAGCACTAAAGAAAGAAAAACTCTGGTTGTAGCTCCAAAACTTTGCTGCCTTCTAGGTTTCTCTTCTCTGGCAGCTGGAGCATCACACAAACCAGATCATCAAAGATTTCTTTCAGCCTGTGGCTTGAGAATAATCTCTGCAGCTTGTCCTGTAGCCCTTTGCCTTCTCCAGAAGCCAGCAGCACATTTACCACCAGCCATCTGCCACCTCTGTGTGCATCTCAGCATGGACCAAGTTCCAACTAGCTGGATGTGGGGGAGTTGTGGAACAGGCAGGAGTCATGTCTTGCTGTATTTTATTACTTGAACATGCATTTGTTGTACCAGGTGATGTGGAGAAGGAGAAGCTGTAATGTTCCCCTGTCTGCAGCCCCACTGTGGGCACTGCCAGGGCTCTTCCCTGGGCTTCTGTGGGTGATGAGTGCATGGTCTCTCCAGGGTTTGCAACGTGGGCAGAGGCATACTGAGCAAGAGCTCTGAACACCTCCCTCTGCCCTTGCTCAAGCTGGGATAACACTTTTTTTCACTCCCTCATGCTTGCACTGAAGTCATTTACAGATTACCAACACATGTATATGTGCTATGCCACCTCCCAGACACTGCTGCTTGCTTTCTGCAGTGCCAGAACAGTACACAGCATGCATGGTGACATGTGGGCTGGCCTTGCCACCTTGGGCTGCTTTCAGGGACTCTGTGGTGTCACAAGTTCATCCTTTCCCCTTGCTTCTTGGTATGCCTGAAGGCTCACCTGCCAAGTACCTTCATGGCCCACTTCAGAGTCCTTCCCTTTCAGCAAGCATGGAGTAGCCCTGGCAGCATGGAGATGGAGCTCCCTGGAAGGCAGCAGGAGCCAAGGGGATGCCATCCCTCCTCAGATGGTCTGTCTTGCCGTGGAGAAGTCACTCTCCCTGCATGCACACTGCAAGTCAGAGAGGTTCCCTCCCTCTCTCCTCTGCCTTTGTGTGATCACATTTGGAATATTGTGTCCAGCTATGGGCCCCTCAGTTGCAGAAGGACAGGGAGCTGCTGGAGAGAGTTCAGTGCAGGGCCACAGAGATGCTGAAGGGAGTGGAGCATCTGCCTTGTGCTGAAAGGCTGAGGGAGCTGGGGCTCTGCAGCTTGGAGAAGAGAAGCCTGAGGGTGAGCTCATTCATTGTACAAACCCATCAAGGCTGGATGTGAGGAGGCTGGAGCCAGGCTGTGCTCAGGGATGGCCAGTGACAGGACAAGGGGCAATGGGGACAAGCTGCAACAGAAGAGGAAAACTTCTTCCCTGTTGAGGTGAGGGAGCACTGGCAGGGGCTGCCCAGATGGGCTGTGGAGGCTCCTTCTCTGGAGACATCCCACCCCAGCTGGATGAGTTCCTGTGTGCCCTGCTCTAGCTGTTGCTGCTCTGGCAGGGGGGTTGCTCTGGATGAGCTTTCCAGGCCCCTTCCAGCCCTTGAGATTCTGTGATTCTTAAGGTTCTGTGATTCTTAAGTTTCTGTGGTTCTGGCAGCTGATGCTTGTCCTTGGCTGCAGATGGCTCAGCACCCAGCTCGCTGTGTTGACACAGGCTCCTGGGAGAGCAGCATCAATACCGGGTGAATATTAATCCTAACAGGAGGAGGCAGAGCCATTGTTTACCCTGCTTTTGTTAATCAGTTTGTTTCCATTCCCGATCCCAAAATGAAATTAAAAAAGCTCTGTTTACATTGTTGAATTCTCATCTGCTCTAGCAGGTAAAAGCACTTTGGCAGAGAATTAATGGAGCCAGGGACAGATCTGTGTCAGCAAGATGTGCATGTTTTACCACTGAAGGGTTTGTTTGAAACGAGCTGGAATCTCTTGCCTTTGTGTTGAAAGAAAACATCATCCACCAACCACCCACACATGCTGCTGGGGATGCTGTGGCCCTGAAACCAGTTCACCTTTACAAACAGCTTGAGTTGAAGGCTTTTCCTATTCTAGAATTCAAAGGTGAATTTCCAAAACCAAAGACGGCCTTGGAGGGGTGGCTTAAGGATTCCGAATCTGCTGGAAGGAACAATCCAGCCCTGATGCCAAAGACAGACAGGAGAGCATGCACAGGGCTTCAGTGTGACCTCAAGAGCTTGTGCTACATTGTGCTGGGGGGTGCTGGGGGGGTTGAGCTGGGTATTTCTGCCTCAGCAGCAGGAGCTGAATTGTCTTCTCTGGTGCCGCAGTGCAGCCCAGCCCAGGATGGGGCCCCTGCACCTGCCTCGGGAGGCTGGAAAAATCCCACTCTGATCTTTTTTTTTTTGCTCTAGCAGCACTAAATTTATAACCCAGTGCAAGGGAAGACAAGATCTAAAAACCAATTTAGCAAAAAATAGCCCTTTGCAACTAAAAATTAATGCTTCCAACGGCCTCAATGAGGCTTGAAAATGGCTTTTTTTCTGCTCCAGCCGCCGCTTCACGTGCCTGTTTGCAAACAATTCAAATGCAGCAAATGGAGAGGAAATAGAAATCAGGTTCCTAAGTGAAGCTGCATCAATCCAATAAATGATTGATGAGAGGATCCTGTTTTAAGACACTGCTGTCTGGCTCCCAGTGCTGAGGCAGAAAATGACGGGGGCCCTTTGGCTCTTCGGGCCGTGCTGAATGAAGCGGGTTTGCTCAAGGTCAGGTGCAGCTTTTGCTCTCTCCACCTCGCCCCAGCTGCCCAAAAAGGGAAATAGCAAAAATGAGGCTGTGCTCACCCAAGGAGCTGGCAGAGATCCTTAGCATCCCTCCCCCAGGTAGGAAGAGGGGAGCTGACTCACTGGCTGTGCTGCAGAAGAGCCAGAGCTTGTGGTGTGGCCCTGCAGAGGGTTTGATGGTCCCAAAGAAGTGTGGCCCAACACTGTGGACCCCAGTGCTGCAGTTCCTCAAAAGCACAGCTCCAGCCAGCCAGGAGCCATGCATCCCTACGTGGTGTCAGGGCAAAAGGGCTGGTGTAGATGCTGACAAATGCTGTCTCAGCAGTAGGACCACGCTGTGCATCTCTGCACGTGCAGCAGGTCTGGTGCTGGATGCATCCTGGTGAGAAGTTTTTGACCCCTTCCTTGATGCTCTCAGCTGTTCTCTGCACGTGGGGACACATATCCTGCTGGCACGGAGTGGGTCACAGCTCTGATCTTAGAATCATAAGAATTGTTGAGGTTGGAAAAGACCTTTCAGCTCATCAAATCCAAGCCCTCCCCTCAGCCTGCTCAGCCCATCCATGGTCCCATGGTCCACCACCCTTGGCCCTCAGCACCTCAGCTCCACAGCTTTGGGATCCCTCCAGGGCTGGGCACTCCCCCAGCTCCCTGGGCAGCCTGGCACAGGGGCTGACACCCCTCTCAGGGAAACAGCTCTGCCTCAGCTCCAACGTAAACTTGAGGCTGTGTCCTCTTGTCCTGTCATTCATTACTTGGGAGCAGAGTCCGACCCCCAGCTCCCTGCAGCCTCCTGTCAGGGTGTGTCAGAGAGGGCTCCTGTCTGCCCTCAGCCTCCCCTTCTCCAGGCTCAACACCCCCATTCATTCCCTCAGCCCCTCCCCAGCACCCTTGTGCTCCAGCCCCTTCCCCAGCTCTGTGCCCGGCTCTGGCCACGCTGCAGCCCCTCAGTGTCTTTCTCGTAGTGAGAGGACCTAAAACTTAACACAGTATTCAAGGTGCAGCCTCACTGAGCTGGTATAACCTCTGTGCCTTCCCTGCCTGCAAGTGCAGCTGGAAGGGTAGCTGGAACTGACGTATTCCAGGAGCTGATAACAGTGGCAGATTATCCAAATGCAGCCAAGGCTCTACCATGCTGTGAACTGTCCTGGGGCTGCTGCTGCAGTGCAGGGTCCAAATCTTTGCTTGGAGGTGCAGGGGATAACCCATGAGAGCTGCCCGGCAGGAAGGGGATGGTGGCCAGGACACGTTTCCCATGTGTAGTTCTTGGTCTTCATTGTTCTTCTTCTTGTTCTCCACGTGATCAGTAGCTCCAGTAACCATTCTGGGGTGCTGGATGTGTGTCCCAAGTCCCTGAAGGTGCTAGATTTGCCCAAGTCCCCTAAAGGTCTGGTTGCTCACCCTGCTTGGATTGAACAGCTCTGCAGGCATTTGCAGGCCAGGCAGTGTGATGCAGCCCAGAGCAGCAGTCACGAGAGGCTTTTTCCATCCACAGAGCGATCAATACACTGGGGAAGGACAGATCTCATCTGAGTTGCTCTGCAGCTGTAGAGGGGTGTACAGTACTCCTAGGAAGCCACTTCTCCCATCTCTTCTGGGGATGGAGAACCTGAGAAGCAGTGGGGAGCATGTGGTGCTGGGCTGTCCCCCACCGTTGGTGCTCTGAGCTGTGTCAGCCTGGGTTGTAGCAGAGCAGATCACCCCTGTAACAGACCTTGCATTTCACGTCACTCAGTGCCCTCATCCTGCCCCAGCACCAGTGGGAAGGTGCTTTGCTTAGGGAGGCAGCAGTGCAGCTGCTCTGGCTGCTGAGGTGCTGGGAAGAGCCTGAGCTACAAGCAGAGCCTCATTCCCTGCTTTGTGTTGAGAGGTTCAACCACTTTGTTCTGCACCTGATGGGTGAAGGCAGCTGCCCCCAGGTCCTGCTTGCAGGCAGCCTGGTGTAAACCAGCATCATTGGGATGAGGTGGCTTGCCTCTGCTTCAGGTTGTCCCTGTTTGGATTTGGTTCTGACACACTTTTCATGAAGATTTTTCTTCTGTGAGCAAATGGCATTGCAGCTGAACCAGGGCATTTCTGCATCAAACAGTGCTTGTGGGGCCATTTCCCCATCTTTTGCCAGTGACACAGCTCCCTCTCTCTCTTCTCCCATCCTCTTCCAAAGAGACAAGCACAAAAATAATTGAGAGGCAGTGTTAATGTTTCAGAGGGAGTGTCTGGGTTTGGGTAACAGAGGGCTGTATATCTTTAGAAAACATGAAATGTTTTTCATCAAAGCTGAGACAAAGTCAGTTTTCAGGAAAGAAACCAACAACTGTCAATGTGGTGAAGGCATTAGAGCCGTGTGGTGAAGGGTTTGCAGGGAGAAACTGGGGTCTGGAAGTGGCCAGTCTGCAGCACAGGAGGAGGATGTCCCATCACACCCAGCTCTTTGGCTTTACAGCAGTGGGGGAAGTGGGGACAACAGTGTCAGTGGCCTCAGGTCCCTCCTTTTGCTCATGACCAAAGCCCAAGATGCCCTCCTCTGTGATGGGACTCACTGCAGCCACCCTCCTGCTCTCTGCAGGCTGTGCCAAGTCCTCCTCTTGGTTCAAAAAAGGCTGGATCAGGCACCAAATTAAGCTGCTCTGCTGACAAACAGCATGTTTGGCACAGGAATGAAGAGACAGTGGCTGAGGTCTCCAGGGACACCCAGTCTGCAACGGAGCTGATTTCCACGTGCCCCATGTGGGTTAGATGCTGTGGGGAGACTGCCAGCCCCCAGTGCCCTAGATTCCTCTTCTTTCTGCCCTGTTTCTGCCTGGCCAAGGAAGGTTTAGCTTTCCAAAAGCTCTGCGTGACAAAAGTCCTTTCCAAAGGCAAAAGCTTTGCTGCATCAAGGGGTGATGGGCAGCCCCTGCATCCACCCTGGTCACAAGGGAGTCCCCCCTGGCCTTGGGGTGTTTGTCTCTGCTGATGCAGGGAAACAGAGAAACCCAGCACCTGTGGCCACAAGACAGCAACAAAGGCCCCAGAAGCAACTTCTGAGACAGGCAAAAGGAAATACTCCTCTTTCCTACCCCTGTGTTTCATGTGGCAGAGCCCACCTCTCCCCACGCTCCCCTTGGCTTTTGTCACAGCTGAGCTAATCAGTGGGAAAGGCCATTGGGGGATCCCCAGCTGTCCTCGGTGAAGTTACCTGATGAGTGATCATAATGAGTGATCCCACAACAGCCCTGAGCTGGCTGTTCATTCCCATGCCCTGAGCTGGCTCATTCTGGGAGTGAAGGGTGCTGGCACAAGAGAGAGGCTGGGGCCGTGGGGAAGCTGTCAGTGCAATTCTCCCTCTGCTGCATGAGGGATCCTCCTGGCTGCCCCTTCCAAGGAGCAAAGCTGGCTCTGGCCAGCTGTGGCTGGCAGCTGGCTGGGCACGTGGCCTTGGGAAAATCTTGCCGTTTTCCAGCTCTTGCTCTTTTGCAGGACTAGCAGAATCTCTCAGTGTAGAGACATTTGTCAATTTGCATAATTAAAGCACTGCAAACTCATCCAGCTTCACAGATCCCTGGGCTGGCTCCCCTGAGACTCACCACTTCTCTCCCATGAATTATTTATTGGCAGTGCTGTTTCAAACGGGCCCCTTTGGCTGCTGCTGCTGCTTGCTCCAGATTCCATCTCTCCATGGTGACGATGCCGTGGTCCCTCTGAGGCAGAGCGTGGGGAAAGGAACAGCTCCATTTGCCACAGCCCTTCCTTTTACTCTGCCCATCAGGTGAGAACAAGGGAACTCCCTGGAACTGTGGGGCTGCCCGTGGAGAGGGAGCTGAAGGAAATGACTGTGCCTCAGGAGCCGCCTGGAGCGTGGCAGCTGCAGCTCACAGCCGGGGCTGTGGCCTCAGCACCACTTTGTGCCCCAAGGTGCATCTTCACCTCTGCTCAAATATTCCTGGGTGGGACTTCAGGGACTTATGTGGGCCTGGCTGTAATTGCTCCCCAGCCCCACGTGCTGTGGGGCAGCAAAGGGGCAGCTGTGAGCAGTCCCACTGCAGCCTGAGCACCTCGAGCTCTCCTGTCTGCTCTCCTTTCTCCTGGGCTGCTCTGACTCTAGTGAGAGCACCCATTAACTGGCTTCCTTGCCAGAAACCACACGGTTCAGGCACACAAAAAATAACAGATAACACAAGAGAGAAAGCCAAAGAGACAATGAAAGGCAGGAGCAAGTGGTAAGTGCATGGGGACCTCGCTCATATTTGCAAACCCTTCCTGCCCAGGCTGGGTGTGTGCTTGTAAATCCCACATATTTATGCTGTGAAAACCTTTCTGATGAAGTCCTGGAGCTCCTCAATTCCTTTTTTTAAAACTTTCCAGAGGTCTGTTTGCCTCGTGGTGTGTGGGAGCTGTGCAGAGATGCTGGCTCTGGCAGGCAGATCCCTGGGTGCCGCAGCATCCGTGGCTGCCACGGTGGCATCCACAGCACCAGGAGCTCAGCACTGCCCACCCAGCCTGGGCTAAGATGCAGCTGCTTCCTCTGAATCTCTCAGCAGCATCTGCAGTGTAGAACTGGGGCTGAAGCAGGAGTGAAATAAAAACACAGGGGTGCCAGTGCTGAGTAAATCACAGTGACTGCAGGTGTCAGCTGCAGCATTGCTCGAGCGGTGCACAACAGTCTGAGGATGGAACATGTGGGCAGGGGGGTGATGCTGGGGCAAGGGGTGCTCCAGTGAGAGCAGAGCTGTGCTTCCCAGTCTGATGCACCACACTGATGTTCCATTCTGGGCCTGGGCTTACTCACGGAGTTTGCAGTCTCCAATCATCCCTAAAAAGTTGCCATCTGCCAAAATTAGCGAGGCCTGTGCAGTTGCCATCCTCTCCCCACCCATGAATATGGATGTACAGCAACGTGGCTTTTAATAACATAAGCACTTGCTATTCCATCTCCTGGAGCTGTGCCAGCCCTGAGGCTGCTGTGGGAGGGGAAGAAGGCAGCAGTGGGGCTGAGCTGGGAGCCGGAGACTCGTGGTGCTTCGCTGTCCTTCTGAGCAGGGGCTGAACAAAGGGGGGCTCCTGGTGATGCTGATGGTGTGTTTCACTGGATACACAGCTGGAGGCATCTTATGTGTGGGGCTGGAGCATGGATTCCAGAGAGCCCTGGCTCTGGCTGTGCTCATCAGAAGGTGTGATCACACCAGACCCACATGTGCAGTTCTCAGCTCCCATCCCTTGGGTGAAGTCAGCCGAGGAATGGTACAATGGGGTCGAGGGGCTGTTGTGAAAAAAAACCCTCTGCAAAGGAGTTTCACACCCTGATGGAAGCTGGAACATTCATCTGGGCGTCTTAGGTTCGATTTATTTATTTATTTATTACCCTTTCCTTGTTGTGTTTTTTTTTCCTGGAGCCTGCTGATGCTGATGTATTATTTATACAGCAGGAAATTAGCCTCTGAGGACTCCAGGATTCTTCAAATAAGCTTCCTAATTCTGTCAATTAAGAATGCACAGGCTGCTGGGCCTCTGGCTTGGGAAGAGCTGCTGAGGAGTGAAAGCTGCCCCTGGTCATGGCTGTGATGTGCTGCATCCACAGCACACCCACAGACGGTTCAGCTGGAGGAAAAAGAGCCTGGTCCCAAAATCAAATGCCTGAGATGCCAGGGGCATTATATACAGCAGCTCTGGCTGGTTTCAATGGGACAAATAACTTTTCCTGTGCTCTGGTGGGGAAATATTGAAGCCTTGGAATGTGTGGTCTCTTGTTATTATGTTCTGTAATGGAATGTGGTGCTTTTTCACTCCTATTAACAAATGGCTGCCAAAGCTGGGAGACTATTGGTATGAGTTAGGGGTCATTTACCCTCTAATTAATGCAGTAATTCTTTATGTGCTCCCACTGTAGTTGCACAGCAAATGAGTTGACATGTAATTAATACATAAAAGAGCATCTTCCTTCCTTTGCTGCCTTTCCTTAACCAATGGGCAGTTCTAAATGGGTCTGGAAGTCTCTTCCTGCACCAGGGCATGGGGATCTGCTCCTGGTCCTGGGAGAGGACTTGAGTACAGGGCTGCAGGACGAGCTGCTCTCACTTCCCACAGGAAAGGGAATGTTGTGGGGCAGGGTAGAGGAGCAAGCAGACCATCCCCAAAACACAGCTGGGTGCTGGGCTGCACCACGAGCTGCCAGCATCAAGCTGGGAAACAGATCCTTCCCTTTTACCTGCAAAGTGCTCAGCCTTGACCTAGGACTGGAGGTGTTCATTTGACAGCCAGGAAAAAGCAAGGGGGTGTGGGGAGGTGAGGGTGCAGGCAATGCTTGCTAGCACGTGTACAAATGCAGGAGGGTGACAGGCACAGGAGGAGCTGAGTGCTTGTCCTCCCTGTAGTGTTGCTGTCAGGAACGGCAGATCTCTCAGAGGACAACCCCTTTGTCTCTTATAGGCTCAACAAAGCTCTCTTCTACACCACCCCAGAAGCTGCTTCTCTGTGCTCTGCAGCTGAGGGAAGGAGGTTTATGGCTGCAGCACAGTTTTCCTGTGGTGTTATTTTTTTCCTTTTGCTATGAATTTAATGTCCACTGCAAATGCAGATCTCTCCATCTGGAGGAGGAATAAATGCCTGCACTGTCTGCTCTGCATAGGCCTGATAACTCAGCCTGGAGGACACATGACCCTGTGCAGCACTGGCACAAGTGCTGCTGAAGGTCTCTGGGGACAGGCCTGGCCCTGTGAAGGCAAACACCCTCACAGCTCTGGGTCAGGGCTGGGTGTGGGATTCTTCTCTTCTCAGAGGGCTCTTCCATGCTGCCTGCCAAGGACCAGCCCAGAGAAGGACTGATTATTTTGTGCCCCTGGGAATATGGATCTGGCCCCTGTGCAGGCAAAGATGCCCCCCCCACCCTCCAGCTCTTTCCACTCCCCAAAGCCCTGCAGATGACACCAAGGAATGACTGATGTGCACACAGCCTGTGTGAAGCGAACTGTGCACCTTTAGTCACAAAACAAGAAGAGGAATCATTTCTTTTGCTCTTTGTGTAACCCTTTATGGCCTTGGCACTGTGCCTCTTTCACTCTTTGTCAGCTAAACAAGTTTCCCCCCCACTCCAGCCTTCTGTCACACCCTCCCTTTGCTGCAAGCACGAGTTTAATTGTTAAAGTGGTTTATAGTCACCATGGCTGTGGAAAAAAGGATGCAATAACCCACCCATTTGGATTCACACAGCAGAGGCACAAATCAGTGGATGCCCAGCCCTGATTAGCTGTGAGAAATGCTGTCTGCTGTCTCAGTGCTTGTGTGGTGCATGGGTTTGTGCAGTGGAGCTGGATGTGGAAAGTGGCCTTTCACTGTTTGCCATGCAGCCAGAGCCCAAAACGTGGGCATGTCCCTGTGCCAGCAGCTTTGCATGTGAAGCAGAGATGCTGGAGGCTGACCTTGGTCCTTGGGCTACTTTCATGGTTGCTGGAGAATGGTTGAGCAGGGTCAGTCCAGTCTCAGCTTCCCTGGGATCATGGAGCATGACCACCATCAGGTAGGGTGATGCAGAGCAGAGCGGAGAATAGCTCTGATGGTGATCATGGTGCCTTACCCTTCTTAATCCACGGGCTGTCATCTTTTTTTTTTGGACCAGATGCTTCCCAGAATCTTGCTCTTAATCCCAAGTGTCTCTGTCCCTTGCTGTCTTTTACCTGCCTGCTCTTGGATGCAGGACTCTTGGTCATCTTCATCTCACATCCACTGCCTGCACCTCTGTGTGGTAGAATCCCAGACTGGTTTGGGTTGGAAGGGACCTTAAAGATCCAGTTCCAAACCCCTTGCCATGGGCAGGGACACTTTCCACCAGCCCAGGTTGCTCCAAGCCTCATCCAGCCTGCCCTTGGACACTTCCAGGGCTGGGGCAGCCACAGCCTCTCTGGGCAGCCTGTGCCAGGGCCTCAGCACTCTCACAGGGAACAGCTTCTTCCTAATACCTCACCTAAGTGTCCCCTCTGTCAGTTTGAAGCCATCACCCCTTGTCCTGTCACTACATGTCCTTGTACAAAGTCCCTCTCTGGCTTCCTTGTCGGCCCCTTTAGGGACAGTCAGGCTGGGGTAAGGTCTCCCTGGGACCTCCTCTGTTCCAGGCTGAACAACCCCAACTCTCTCACCCTGTCTGCATAAGGAGAGGTGCTCCAGCCCTCTGATGATCTTTGTGGCCTCCTCTGCTCTCACTCCAGCAGGTCCTGTCCTCCTTACATTGGTGCCCCAGAGCTGGAGGCAGCTCTGCAGGTGAGATCTCACCAGAGTGGAGCAGAGGGGGGAATCCCTTGACCTGCTACTCACACTGCTTTTGGTGTCCTATGCCTGCTGCTGAGGTTATGGTGCCTTCAGTTCAGTTTTGCCCTTGTGCTGCTTTCTGTGTCTGCTTCTCAGCAGCACACAGGACGAGCAGGAGGAGCGTTTTCCCCTCTGTGCACAGCTTGGCCCAGAGCTGACACGCACACACTGCCTGGAACCAACAAACCCATAAACAGGGAGCAGGGCTGCTCTCTGAATCACAAAGGCTTCAACTCCTGTGTTGAGTTAGAGAGAGAAAAGCTGCCAGCAGGTACTCACTAGCAGGCTATTTGTGCTCTGAAGAAGATGGTGAAACACAAACCACACACATGGCATTAGACTGCTCTCTGTCCTTCATGCTTATGGGGAAATAAATGGTTTTCTTTTCAGCTCTAGTGAATGCAGGGCTGAGCCTCTCTGCCTGAGAATGTTGGGTTTGCTATGGAAACCAGTCCCTGTTATGACAGCTCTCCAATCCTCATCCAGGGAGGAATCAGAGAAAAAGCTTGGTTGGAAACAAAGAACGTGAGAGAAGAACTGATCCTCTTCAGCAGCTTGCTGGGGCAAGCATGGAGTAAGTCCCCGCTTGCCTGGCCTTGCTCTCAATTTGGGGGGGCAGTAATGGAGAGGGGTGCTCGATGGAAAGAGAGAGGCACAGCAGAAAGCTCCTCATTCTGCTCATTTCTAAACTGATCTATGTTATTACTGTTCTCTGTTCTCTTTCTTTTCAGTCCTCTGTGATTGAAACTTACAGAAGTGCAAGGCACAATGTTGTAAAGAGGCAGCAGGCTCACAAAACAAGGAGGTGCGTGGTTAAAAGTGATGGGTTATTCCTGCTTTCCTACTTCTTGTCAGGAGACAGAGCTTTGCAGGGATCTGCCAGCCAGCTCCTGGAGATGACTGTGCTCCACAGCAGCCTGTGGGTGAGGATGAAGAGCAGGACAGTTCTGGAGGGGCACAGTTTGCGATGCTCACCAGAGATGCTGTGTGACAGCCAGGAAGGGAGGAAGCCATCAGGAGTTTGCCTGCACGCATTCCTGAGCCCCTGCTTCTGCTTCCAAGGCTGTCCATAGCTAAAACAGCCATCTACAGAGCCATGAGACGTCAGAGAGGAAGCTCTGTACTGCAGCAAGGCACAACCTGTGGTGCTCAAGGTTCACATGAGCTCTCACCAAAGGCCTTTTGCAGAAGGTATCACTTAAAAAAAACCCAAACAAATCAGTTCTCTGTGGATACAAACATCTGCTCTGCTTATCCAGGGACATTTATTTGACCAAATGTAACAAGTGTAACCCCAGCACAGCCTCTCACTCACCATCCCCCATCCTCAGTGGAGGGCAAAAGTAAAACCCGTGGGTTTAGATAAAGGCAGTTTAATGGGACAGAAAAGAAAGGGAAAACAGTGATAATAGTAGCAGGATATACAAAAGCAGTGATGCACAATACAGTTGCTCACCACCTGCTGTAGCTCAGACTGATCAGATCCCCCTCCCCCAGATTAGAACAGTGAAATGCATCTGCAAGCATCACCTGCTCTGGGATGGGTGGCACACAAGCAGGGCCATGCTTGCATCAGAGCTGGCCCTTAGAGAGGGACAAACAGGATATCTTAAGATTCATGGCTGTCATGGATCATCTCCAACACCCTTTCTGGGGTGGGGGTGTCACTGGCCCTCATGGTAAGCCTCCAGCCAGCTCCCCCAGCATCGCTGCTGCAAGGCAGGAGAGCTGCTGCTGCTTCTGCAGCTGACACCAGCTCTGTAAATCACTGCACCCCCCCATGCCTGCCTGCCCTCCCCAGGAGTACTTAAATCAACTCTAAATGAGCTCTTTTAAGGAAATGTAGGCAATCAGTGGTGAATTATTGCAAGGCACAAGGGCTTTCTTAAAAGCCACGAGCACTTACTGGTCATCTGGACTCCAGAAGGCACAGCCCTTTAAATCAAACCCCACAGGTCACACCCCAAGCAATGCCTCTGCTGTGCTTTCTTGAGCAGTGGCTGCACCAGTGGTCTGTCAGCAGCTTCCTTGCTCCCAGTTGCCCTTTCAAGCCGTCCTCTTCAATATGATCCCCGTCTGTTCTGCTCCCTCTTCTCAAAACTCACTTTTGCCAACTGTTTTTCAGCCTGGGGACCACGTAGAACCACAGAATCATTGTGGTCAGGAGAGACGTTTAAGATGGAGTCCAACCTCTCACTTCATGCTGCCAATCCCAAACCAAACCAAACCAAACCATGTCCCTCAGCATACTTGGGCTTTGTCTGGTCTTGGGACCATCTCAAGCTCCATACTACCTTTCCTGGAGCCACAGGGAGGCCCAGCTAAAATCAGAAGATCCTGGAAAAAGAGTTACCATATTGCTCAGGAAAGGGGTGTCACTCTCTCCAGGGGAGTGATGTGAGCTGTGAGACTGCCATTTGAGCCTTTCCTCATCCCCTGTGTTTGCAAACAGCAGCTACAAATCCCAGCTTCTCTATTCAGGGAAGGAAATTCTAAGAGAACATGTGGCTTAGGACACATCATTCACTTCTTTCTTTGTTCGGTTTTAGGAGATGGATGAGCTAGCATTGTCAGAAAGAACAAAAGGAAGGAAGGAAGGAAGGAAGGAAGGAAGGAAGGAAGGAAGGAAGGAAGGAAGGAAGGAAGGAAGGAAGGAAGGAAGGAAGGAAGGAAGGAAGGAAGGAAGGAAGGCAGGCAGGA
>WBNH01009050.1:35962-171146 GCA_013401255.1 Urocolius indicus
ATGAAGAGTCCAACCAGCCCTTTCACACCTCCTTCTCCACACCCCTCCCCTCTCCCTGAGCTCAGAGCCCTGATCCCGGTGTGTTTTCCTCCTCCCCCCTGAACGGCCCAGGGGGGCAGGGAGTGGGGGTTTCAGTCAGTCCGTTCCTGATGGCTTCTGCCCTTTGTCTCTCCTCAGGGCAGGTGCCTCCCTGCACGTCCGTGGGGTCCCTCACACACACAGCCCTGCCCGGGCTGCTCCCACGTGCATTTATCCCAAAGGCTGCAGCTCCTCTGTGCCTCTCATGTGGGGCTGCTCTGGGCGCGCAGGCTCCAGCCCGGCCTGTGCCATGGCCCCTCCTCACACAGTCTGTGCCCGGCCGGGTCACTCCCACGGAGCTGCTGCTGGCTGTCAGCGCTGCCATCGCCCTCCCTGGGCTGCAGGGACACAGCTGCTCTCACCATGGCTTGCACAGGGCTCTCTGCTCTGCTGCTCCTCCTGCCTTCCTCCTGCTCTGACTGTGGGCTCTGCGTGGTCGCCTCCACCTTGTATCACTCTCACAGCTCCTGCAAACACATTCCCTCCCTGAATAGTGCTGGCAGTTTGGCATGACAATACTTCTATGGCCCTGGTTGCTATCACCAACTTTCCCACCTGCAGTGTGCTGAGACATATGACCTGGCTGTATAATAGGGCAGCTGTTGCTGCTGTTGAAGGGATGTGGCATTCACATGCTGTAGTCTTAGAGCTTCTTAAATGTGCAGTGAACATGAAAAGGCCTGAAGCCAGGGATTCTCCTGACTTTCTTCAGTCTTGGGTGAGGGAGGACATGTTCCCATGGCACCGTGACATGCAAGGTGTCAGCAACCGAGCTGCTGTGGGGTATCTGGGGCATTCTTGTGCAGGATACTCCTCTCCCCAAAGCTCTGAGCAGACATAAACAAGCTTCATCACCTTTTGTCAGTCCCACTGCCACCCACCTGCAACTGTGAGCTTGGGATGCCTCTAAAAATCGGGCCAGCAAAGAATGAACTCCAAATAATTCTTGGAAACTTGAGGATGAAGCCTGCCTATGCTTCTGCTGCCAGGGGTGAAACAACCAAGACTGGGTCAGGAAGCCCTGTGGTCCATGTTGTGCCTGGCTTTCAAAGCCACCTCCAAGTGAGGTGCAGCTGGGGTGGGTGCTCTGCAGTTTGTGTTTCTGAGCCCAGATGCAGCCAGCAGTGCAAGCATCCTCAGGGAGCAAGCAGAGGACAGCATGAGTTTCTTGCCTGAGCACACAGCAGGGGAGGGAGCCCTTTCTCCTCATCCTTCCTCAATGGAGCATTTCTAATTTTTAATTCCCAGATCTGTCATGTCAAATACAGGAGCAGGCCTGTGAGCAGGGGCTGAAACAGACCTCCTTTCTGCTCTCTGTCCTGGTCTCAAGGTTCATCTCCTGCCTCATTCTTTGCAAGCTTTTGTTGTATTTGTCATGGCAGATCCGTGCTGGACACATTTCTGTCTCCAGCCCTTCCTGCTAAGATTACTGACCCAGCCCTTCAGCGTGCTGATCACTTCCTCTGGAATCATCTTGGATGTGGTTGTCACCTGGAGAGTTCAGGTGTCTGAAGTTGCTCCCTTTTCTCTAATGTCTCCTGCCACCCATTGAGATGCTGCTTAATAACACACAAGTATAACTTTAAGCTTGTGAACTTGCAAGTGAGATGCATGTAGACACATTCAAGTTACATAGGGCACCAGGTCTATGAAAAGCCTCTCCTTGTGCTGGGATGTTCCTACACCATCATCCATCATTAGGAATTGATACCACTGGTGTCTCTTCCTAGAAACACATGATTTTAAACCAGTGTGGGGGATCTGACAGCTCTGCTGTTGTGTGTGTGCCTCGGACCAGCCACGAGTTGTTGCCAAGGAATGGCTCTTCTCTCCAGGCAGATGTGCAAGGTCACCACTTTGCTGTGGGAACTCAGCAGTTTTCAGAACCTGACCAGTCTGGCCAGTCTGTGTATAAAGCAGCATCTTGTGACAGTGTAATCAGAGCTCCTGGAGAGGGATGTTCTTGGTTATTAAAAGATCCCAATTTATACACAGGGGCTTTGATTTCCACCTTTTCAAGTATTCTTTTCCAAGGCTGTCTCTCATGCTTTGTTCACTGACTCACTTTTGTTAAAGGTACCTAAAAGGCTGAGGGAGCTGGGGCTCTGGAGCTTGGAGAAGAGGCTGAGGGGTGAGCTCATTCATGGTTACAAACCCATCAAGGATGGATGTGACGAGGCTGGAGCCAGGCTGTGCTCAGGGATGGCCAATGACAGGACAAGGGGACAAGCTGGAACAGAGGAGGTTCCAAAGCAACACAAGGGAGAATTTGTTCCCTGTTGAGGTGAGGGAGCCCCAGCAGGGGCTGCCCAGAGGGGCTGTGGAGTCTCTTTCTCTGGAGACATCCCACCCCAGCTAGATGAGTCCCTGTGTGCCCTGCTCTAGGTGCTGCTGCTCTGGCAGGAGGGTTGCACTAGATGAGCTTTCCAGGTCCCTTCCAGCCCTTGAGATTCTATGATTCTATCTCATTTTACTTCTTCCTTTTTGCTTACATAGGCAGTCCAGTAGCATCTGCTTTTGCTTGGGAAGTGTCGTGTTGGGTCACTCTAACTCTCTTCTTCCAGACCGGCACGTTGGTGCAGTGAATGAGACTGGGATGGCACTGGAACGAGGTTATTTCCAGTCAGCCTGGGTTTCTGAAGCTGATGTAAACTCTTCTTGTAGTATAAAGTTGTTTTCTCTTTCTAATGTCAGGGTGACTGGAGAGGCCATGCTCTAAAATGTCAGGCTGTTTGTACTTTCTTTTGGGGATAACGGGTCAGTGACTTCACCTGAAGTTCAGCTCAGACCATCTCTCTTAAAGGTTGGTCCTTCTTGATGCCATGTTGGTGCATTCATTAGCTCCAATTTCATGTAAATATGATTTGCAAAGTCCTTAATGGTCTCAAGCAAAGCTGGGATACTTTTCCCGGATTGTGGATGTGATTGCAGAGTCCACAGAGACAGGGTGATTGGTGGTAGACTTACACTGAGGTCCAGCTGCCCTGTCACAGGGAGGGTGGGTAAAGCAAAAGCAGAAGAGGCAGAGGTGATGATGTCACTGGTGTGGAAAGTCAGGTGGGATCTTCCTCTCCAATTCAGTGTCTTCTTTCAAGTACCACACACATTCTCAGTGTCTTCCACATCCAGCAACACAGAACTCAAGTGAAGCCTTTTGGTTTATCCCTATTATCCTGAGGGTTTCTCCTCTGTATTAGGGAGTTTCTAACTAGCTCATAAGTTAAAAATGCTTATTTCATGCCTCCTGGATTTCATTTGTTTCCCCTGTTGAGTTGCTTGTGTCTGGATGAGATCTGATCAGTGGTTACACAATTGGCATTCAAATGAGTGGTCTGTACCTGACAGCCATTTCTTTCTAGGTGTGTTTCTGTGCATCACTCTCTTGTTAATGTCTGCAAGTCTGTGCAAGTCTTAGATGCATCAAAGCTTACCAACACCTCAGCAGAAATCTCAGTGTCCCTTGTTGCACGTGCTTCTCAAGTCTCTCTTTCTCATTTAGATTTTCTTCTCTGTCTCTTGTAAATGTCTTTCAGCTGTGGGCTTCCCAGCGATTGTTGTGGTGATCAGGATTGTTTGAACCCCCCTCCAGGCATGAGGGCTCCCGTGGTTTTGGAGTCTCTGGGTCTGCTCCTCCCAACTGACGGTGATTATTTTGCCAGCATTAGAGGAATCCCTTTGGTTTTGTGCAGTAATGCTCCTGTCAAGCCTTACCTTTGTTTTTTGCCAGAGGTTGCCGTTTTGCCTTGTCTCTGTACTTCAGCAGCTCTTTCAGCTAGTCAGACTTCCACATTTTGCCTCCAAGATCTTCTCCCACTTATTTGAAGTTATCCCCCTTTAGAAATGCTTCCCAGTACACACAGTCTCAAAGAGTTTTGTCTCACTTTTGCTGGCCCTCTGGAGAGAAATTTCTGGTGTGTCACAGGATTTTCGCTGCTGTTGTTTCTTGGGCCACTTGGGCTGCTGTAAGCTGGCATATTTGTGGCGAGCAGAACTGTGTATGGGGGACAAACTTCTACTGCCATGTGTCATGGCTTGAGAGGGTTTAAACCTCTAAATGGGGATATTTTTATGTCCCTTTTTCTTCAAATATTTTCTCCTGGAAAAGTTCTTTTCGTGGAGCACCCAGTGTCCTTTCCTGCCCAGATGGGCTGTGGAGGCTCCTTCTCTGGAGACATCCCGACCCCAGCTGGATGAGTTCCTGTGTGCCCTGCTCTAGGTGCTGCTGATCTGGCACTGGATGAGCTTTCCAGGTCCCTTCCAGCCCTTGAGATTCTGTGAAGAAGGAGGCCCAATAATGTTGCTCTGCATTGCAGTGCTGGTGTGAGCGAGGGTTTGATGTCCAGATGTTCTGATCTAAGGCAGAAATCCATCTGGGACTAATTTGTGCAAAACTTCCTGATCTTTCTCCCATCTCTTTGCCAAATGGCCCCTGCCCAGGATGGATCTGGCATATTTGGTTCATTGTCTCTCTGCAGCTCTGTCTTCATGTGGATACCATCCTGACTACATGAGGTTGCCTGCCATTGCACATCTCATGTCTCAGGTTCAAGTTTGCAACAGAGAGGACAGAAAACATGTTTTCTCCCGTGGTCTTTCCCTATCTCGTTGTTGATGAGCCTTGCTGTAGTGGGACAGTTGCTCCTCCTTCAGCTCAGGTGATTTACTGTGCTACACTCCTTTCTTCTCCAGGGTTCTGCTGCCCTTTGGACACACAATGTAGACATTGCAGCCTGTGCACAGAGCTGATCCTCCAAGTTCACCTGTAGATGAAAGTTCTTTCTCTCACCACTTCCATAAGTTTGGTGGTGTTTTGGTTAAGCAAGGACACCAGAAGCCAGGAGCTGTTGTAACAGCAATCGATGGTAACAATTGGACTAGTTGTGATAGTCTCTAGGAGCCTCAGGCAGGAACTAACGCTTGGCAATGCAAGCACAGAGCAAAAATTCACTCCCAAGTAAACCACCTTCCTTTCACTCATTATCAGCCATCATCTTGCAGCTCTCTGGCAGCTTCTCAGATATGGCTCTTTTATCTATAGTCTTTCCCCTTCACATTGATTAGTTGGAAGGCTGATCATTTCCCCCAGAAGTAGCTGCATTTTTCTAGGCTATATCAATCTGCCTTATTTTTTTTCTCCACAGTCCTCCCTGTCATTTATCTATCACCACTGATGCTGAAAGCCTCTCCAGCTCAGCAGGGGCAAATTTAATTAACCTGCTATTTTCTCCCATTCTCATCTAGATCATTAATGAGAGTGCCTAATGAGTCTGAGACCAATAGTGGTCCCAATGGCCTGTCACAGCACATGTCCTCATCTCAATAAATCAACCAGTTAGCATTAAGCTTCATTTGGGATCTTTAAGCCAGTAGTAGTCATTCTTCCAGTTGAGTATTGCTGTTTCATGTGACGTATCAGGAGTGAGCTGGCTGATGCTGTAGTGTGTGTTGTCCTGCCTTGCCTGACCAGCTAGAGGTGAAGGAGCAGGTCTCTGCCTCAAGTCAGATGTTGTGAGGATGCAACAACTAAGTCTCTCACCACACTGAGCTGATGGGTGAAATGGTTGTACAGCCTCTCCATACTCGGCTGGCTAAGCAAACTGCACTAGCCACCTGAAGGTGAAGGATGCACCCTTGTGCTGATAGATGGCAATAAAATGTGTGTGCCATTGGCTTTGTGGGCAGTTGAGTTTGAGGACTGCTGTGGCAGCTGCACTTTAGGGTGCCCTTGGTGAGGCTGAACCCAGCTGAACCCAGCAGCATACAGGGCTGGAGACACAGAGAACATGAATGGCTCTGGGACAGGACACAGAGACACCAAACTGGGAGCACAGGCTGATTCCTCGGAGGCTGAGCTGCCAGTCAGCGGGATCTTGACCAGCTGGAGAGTTAGGCACAGAAGAACCTGCTGAGGTTCAACAAAGACAAGGGCAGAGTCCTGCAGCTGGGGAGGAACAACCCCCTGCACCAGCACAGGCTGGGGGTGACCTGCTGGAGAGCAGCTCCAGGAGACAGACCTGGCAGTGCTGGGTGATAATAAACTGCTCATGAGCAGCAACGTGCCCTCGTGGGCAAGAAGCCAATGGCAGCCTGGGGGCAGCAAGAGAGTGTGGGCAGCAGAGCCAGGGAGGTTCTGCTGCCCCTCTGCTCTGCCAGAGCTGCTGAGGCCTCATCTGGAGTCCTGTGTTCAGTTCTGGGCTCCCCAGCTCCAGAGGGACAGGGAACTGCTGCAGAGAGGCCAGTGCAGGGCCACCAAGATGCTGAGGGGACAGGAGCATCTTCCCTATGAGGAAAGGCTGTGGGACCCGGGGTTGTTTAGTCTGGATAAGAGGAGACTGAGGGGGGAGCTCATTAATATTGACAAATATCTCAATGGTGGGTGTCAGGAGCTTGGGGCAGCGCTTTTTTTTTCTGCTGTATCTGGTGACAGGACAAGGGGTGATGGGATGAAGCTGGAACACAAACAGTTCCATTGAAACATAAGGAAAAACTGAGTGTTTCAGTGAGGGAGCCCTGGCCCAGGCTGCCCAGGGAGGGTGTGGAGGCTCCTGCTTGGAGCTCTTCAAGACTCACCTGGACACGTTCCTGTGTGACCTGATCTAGGTGGGAGCTGCTTCTGCAGGGGCTTTGGACTGGATGATCTCTGCAGATCCCTTCCAACCCCTGTTAGTCTGTGATTCTATGATTCTAGATTTGCCACTGCAAGAGCTACTGCCCTTTACCCAGCAACCAGCTGCACTTGCTGCTTCACTCACCTCACTGCTCCCTGACAGCAAGAGCTGAAGGGATACTGTGCTGAGGGAACCAGCCAGAGTCCCAGGGAAGATGAACAAGAGGACATTGAACTTGCTTTCAATTCAGACAGCAATTTCCAACAAGCCCAGCTGTAAGACACCCCCCACCCCCTTCCCCCATCACAGGAAACCCCAGAGGGACCTTCCAAATCTAGGATTAGCCAGTTTCCCTGATAATAGCCTCTGGGCACCAGCAACTGACACAGGGCTGAGGCATGTGTCACCTTCAGCAGGGTTTAAACATGTAAGAAGAGAGGAGGAGGAAATAGCTGCTGGATTTTAACATTAGCAAATGTCAAACCATACAATTGGGAATGGAAAAAAAAAAGGTAAGGTGACCTCTAGGCTGCTGGGAAAAGAGCTGGGAGTGTTTTGATAATAAAGAGGATTTAGGCATTTAGAAAGTGTTAACTAAAGGATGAGGGACAAATGGTGGCTTCAGCAAAGGGTGCTATCAGCTGAGAAGAATAAAGATCCAGAAGGTATTTTATTAAGGCAAGAATTATTTGAAGCCACCAGCTGAATCCAGCAGCTCTTGGTGAGGTTGAACCCAGCAGCGCACAGGGCTGGAGACACAGGGAACGTGAATGGCTCTGGGGCACAGAACTCCCCATCAGCCAGACCCTGCAGAAGTACAGAACAGTGAGCAAAGGGAAGCACAAGGTTTTGCTCAGGGCAGAGGAAGACTGAAGTTCGTGTAAGTGTGAAGAAGAAAGGCTGTTCTATGGCGTTGACTAGGAGGAGACACTGTGTGTACACATCAGGAGGGACCAGGACAAACGTGGTGCAAAGGCAAGAAGAGATTGCCCTCCTTTGCAAAGAGCACAGTGCAGGTGTCCTTCCTTGAGGTGACATTTTATCAGTCAGTGCACAACTTGTCCAGGATTTCCTTTGTTTGTCAGGCTGATTTGCTCTGTGTGCATTCCCTGGTTGCTTGGTATGTCAGGATGCTGCTGCTGCTTGTTACACCATGCTCCTGCATGGTGCTGGCTTGACCAAGCTGTCCAACAAGGAAAGCTGTCATGGACTGTTTTCTCAGCAAAAGGTGGGAGTGAAAAGGATGTCACCCCAAATAACATCTCAGAAGAAAAAATAGCAAGGCAGAGGCCAAGGTTGGTCAATCAGAAATGGCAGTATCGAAATCCTGGGTGGAAGCAGGTTTTTGTGAGGATGTAAACAGCAATGCAGGAGACTTTGTGGCTCTCTGTAATCAAGGTGAGATTGTCTGAGTTTAATTAAAGCTACATCTAAAAAAATCTCTAGTAAAGAGAAAGCAGAGACAGGGACAGCAGAAGAACAGGACAGTCTGAGATTTTTGCTGTTTACTCTGAAGTGTTGGTGATTTCCCTCACAGGGCTGGAGGGGTTTTGCTGGGCTCAGATGGTTTGCTGCCTGGTTTTTGTAGAGTTTGGTTTTGGAAGTTGAGGGTATTGAGGAAGCTTGGGTACCAAGGCTGGCATGAAGCACACAGTTTTTTTTGAAGCATGTTGTCTGGGTAGTGCCTGCTGGAACCAGCAGTTTTGCTTTCCTTGTCCTTGCTCCTGTCAGAAGTTTGCACAAGCTATTTCCCCAGAGGAAGGAGTTTGCTTCCACTTTGGCAGGAAAAAAGAGAACAGGGGAAAACAAAGAGTCTTTTCTCCTTTTTTGTTTTCTGTCTTCAAATTCATGAGATTTCTCTTTCCTTGGCTTGCATCAAGGGTGAGAAATCCCTGGGAAAGTAACAGTGAATATGCTGGGATGAGCTTTTCCCAAGCTGTGACGGCTAGGACATTCTGCTGACAAATGTAGATGTTTCCTATCAGATGCTGTTTTGGTGACTTATGTTATTGCTCTTAGCGTCAGAGTGTCCTGCAGGATTGAGCTTCCCAGGTGCATTTTTTTTTTGTGATTCTGATGTAATTTCTATTCCAAATGTGACCAGTTTCATCCCTTTTTTAACCTCAGTTAATTCTTTTTCATGACATGATTTGTATTTCCCCCAAAACAGCAGTTGGTCCTTGGTCTCCCTCCCAGTGCTGAAGGAGGTGAATTAAGAAAATAAAGTTGGCAAATGAAATGGAAAAAGGGTTCACTTAGTACCATGAAATATTAATAGCCACTTAGTATTAGGGGGAATTAGTCCTGCTGCACTAAAACTGCTCTGCGTGGCATGACTGAACTGCAGGATGTTAAGCCTTTGTCCCCATGGAGGTTTGCAGGTCCTGGCTGTAGGATGAAGATTGCCTTCAATAAACTTAATGGTTTGGTTCTTTTAATTAAGTAACATGCTTCAGGAGCTGAAGCAACATGTGTTCCTACAGCATCCCTTTCTCTGACAAGGCCAGCACTGGGACAGCAGCACACAGCTTGCTCACTGTGGAAGAGTAAAGGCAGAGATAGGATGACATGAAGAAATGTCCTGGAGAAAAACAAAGTCTGATGGGGTCAGTGCTAAGGAAATGTTTTCTTTCTCTCTGGAATGATGCTGAGTGCTGAAGCAGCTTTGCTTGTGGAGGCTGTAAAGTAGCATCTCTGGAGAGAGATGCCCAGCTGAGGTGAGACATCATCCATCAGGAGTGGTGTATGGATAGTGACAGTAATCCAGCCGTGGGGAGATGTGCATGCCCCTTCCTCAGGAGTGTGCATGGGATTGCTGTCAAAATTACCCAACAAAGTTGCAGTTCTAATTCCTCCTAAGCACCAGGAATCCGTGGGAGTCCCAGAGGCAGGGAAGGCCAGTGCTCACGGCTACTTTAAAGCAGCGAGTGGGAAAGCCCAGCAGGTAAGGAGAGGCTGGTTGGTTCGATCTCAGGACTGCAGGAGACAGAGGAAATGTCACCATAGCTAAAAATCAAAGTCTTAGAAATGCCATGAGTTTCAACTGGTAGATTTCCCAGACAGTTTTCTTCAACCCAGGTGAGTTCCCCATTTCTTTTCTGACACTGTTTTTGAAGGTGTTGCTGTCACTGTTATTCATCAATCCTATTGCCTCGATGCCAAGAAGCCCCAGGCATGGGCTCATGTCCTGGTGTATGAGATGTGCACAACCTCCCTCCCCCAGCCTCTGCTCGTGTGTCTGGGTTTTCACGACACAGACTTATGCCAGGCACTTGATTTACACTGTGGAAAACACACTCTCTGTTGAATCAATGGACAATTATTAAGTGGATTAAGAACCACGCAGCTAAACGCCTTCCAAATGCAGTTGTTGGAGGGTCGTTGCCCAACAAGCTGCTTGCACAGGAGCTTTGCAGGATTCAGGTTTCATCCTGGTACATGTCCCTTTTCTCACGGATGATCCAGAACATATAGATAGACATTGGCTGCTCGTAAAGGTTGCAGCTGCCTCAATCTTTGCCATCATTAAGAATGATTAAGGCAAGTCTTTAAATGCAGAGCAATTACAATTGCTTGCTGGACTGACACCAGTGAAACAACATGAATTTTAATACAGCCGAATGCTGGGTCATCCATCTCTGAGCACAGAATGTAGGACACGCCATCAGGCCGGGAGCCTGCCTGCTCCAGGGCAGCCAGTCTCACATTGATTTAAGGGCCATGTTGGATAACAGGTGATTATGAACATTTAATGCCCTGTAGTGGTGAAATGGATTACCATGATCTCTGGGTAAAGGAGGGGAAGGTGAAGTCTGAACAGAGAGGTTTGTGTCCGCCTTGATTAAAAAGCAGGAGGGTGCTGCAATGTGCTGGAGCTGTAATGAGACTCATCCTAGAGAATCAAGTAGAGTGGGCAGCAGGTCCAGGGAGATTCTGCTGCCCCTCTGCTCTGCCAGAGCTGCTGAGGCCTCATCTGGAGTCCTGTGTTCAGTTCTGGGCTCCCCAGCTCCGGAGGGACAGGGAACTGCTGCAGAGAGGCCAGTGCAGAGACACCAAGATGCTGAGGGGACTGGAGCATCTTCCCTATGAGGAAAGGCTGTGGGACCTGGGGCTGTTCAGTCTGGAGAAGAAGAGACTGTAGGGGGATCTCATTAATTACTGTTGGGTGTCAGGAGGTTGGGGCAACACTTTGTTCTGTTGTATTCAGCAACAGGACAAGGGGTGATGGGATGAAGCTGGAACACAAACAGTTCCAGTGAAACATAAGGAAAAAATGTTTGAGTGTTTCAGTGAGGGAGCCCTGGCCCAGGCTGCCCAAGGAGGGTGTGGAGGCTCCTTCTCTGAAGGTTTCTAAACCCACCTGGACACGTTCCTGTGTGACCTGATCTAGGTGGGAGCTGCTTTAGCAGGGGGTTGGGCTGAGTGATCTCTAGAGATCCTTTCCAACCCCTACCATTCTGTGATCCTGTGAACTCAGAGTGATTCTCTATTGTAAGAGATGTGGACAGCTCAGCCAGGCACCAAGGGCTGCTGCTGCTTTCCCTGTCGCTTGCTTCCCGATTTCCACACCAACAGGAAGGTGTATCATTTGTGTTCTTGTTCAGCTCAGCTTCACAGAGCCTGCACATCTCAGAGAGATGTGTTTCGAGAGTTGTGGGTGTTGTGTTTCTTATCTGGCTGTGGGAGGGCAGGCAAGCATGGCTAATGCTGGAACTGCAAAGGAGACACCCAATAAAGGCAGCTGTGGTTGAATTTGCACACTTATTACAAATCAGTCCCAGCTTTTATCTGGGAATGAAAGAATGAGCCATGTGAATGTAGCAGAGATGCTGCCAGGGAGCTGGGAGGGATGCCAAGAGAGACAGGAAAAGAGGCAGAGGTGGGAGCATGAGTTGCTGTGCTATCACGTGAATGGAGGGGCCTGATGTCCAGGGCAGTGCTGAGAAACCACGGGGTGGTTCATGCCCATGTATCGTAGCAATGCTCTGTATCTGCACCACAGGAACTGCTCCAAGGCATACAGACCTTTCATTTCATTGCGTGGCTCTGCTACTCCACTGTTCAAGGCACCAACTCATGGGGTGGCAAGGAGAGCTCTGCTCATCCAGGCTGTAAGCAGGGTAGAGAAACGTGATCTCCAGCCAGCAGTGCCTGTCCTCGTGTTTTCATATCCAGCTCTTCTGTGGAAAAATGATTGTGTCTAAAGTAGAAATTGAGATCACAGAATCACAGCATGGTGGGGGTTGGAAGAGACCTTTAGAGCTCATCCAGCCCAACCCACCTGCAGAAGCAGCTCCCACCTAGATCAGGTCACATAGGAATGTGTNCTCTCCCTCTCCCCGTCCTGCCTGCCTTGCTGGGGGCATTAGCTCCCAGGCTGTTTCTTCAGCTGCAGGGGTTGCCTGTATCCATGCAGCCAACTAAACTGGGGTGATGGGACATTTTTTGGAGCAACTTTTCCTTCCAGGCTCTTTCCTAGACTTCAGTCTTCCACTCCATATTATCTGCAGATGCTAGGCCTGTAACCAAAAGCTGAGATAAGTGTCATTTTTAGAGGAAAACACAGTAAAATGCTTCCTAGTGCAGTGGGACACTTCCAGTGCTGAAGCGATGGGATTTGCAGCTGCCTGGTGGGGTGCAGTCCCAGATGGCTGGGGGAGCAGGTGTAAATGCCATCTGGAGCTTTACCTCTCCTTTCTGTGAGTCACTCTCACACAGTGCTTGCACCAGTGCCAGGTTTGGAGATGTACAAAACTCTGCTTCTCAGTAATAATGCTTTGAAGTGTTCCTGAGACACTTGGAGCTCTGTGGGAGACGTAAAATCATCTCAGGAACCAGAGTTGACTTCCTTTGGACACCTGTTTGTCCCTGATTTGTCACAAATACAGCACAGATAATACTGGCTTCTGTAGGAGCAAGTTGTGATTCACAGTGCATATTTTCTCACTTCTTTCTTCACAGTGTGAGGGTTGAATAACAGTAATATCATGGCTGATCCTGTTCGTGCAGTATGCTGGATTCATCCCATCTGGATAAGCTGGAAATGAGGACTGTGACCACTTATGATACCCTCACCCTCTGTGCTGTGGACTGGTCACAGCTTCTTTTGATCTGCTTTCTTAGGCAAGCTGGGATCTGCTAGGATTTACTGGGCTGGGTATGGACTTTAGTCATATAACACTTTGCAAAAGGCAGTGTGGTGGGGATGGCTATGGTAATACCATGGCCTTTGGTGGCTGTAGCTTGGAAGAACTGCAGATGTGACATTTCTCCCAGGTTGTGGGGAAGGAGCCCATTTCCTCTTCAGCTCACTGTTCCCAGTCTGGCCAAGCTCTGCTTTGCAAGGGCTGTGTAGTGAATTAGGATGATGATGGTTATTCAGAGTAATTCATGGCAGGTGGGTTTGGAGAGTTCAGTTTGTCCCTAGATGTCTCTCTACCCTTGCTCTCCTACAGTATTCCTGACCATCCTCTTCCTCTCCCCTCCTTCATGCTCCTTTTTCCCAGGGGTGCCACAGGTGCTCCGAATGCTTCAGGCTATGTGCTTTCCCATTCCCTTTCAGCACTGCTGCCCACACCTCTTGCTTTTCGACATTCCACATCAACTGTTTGCCTTGGACTCCTGCCTTTGTCACAAACTATCCCCTGCATTGGCTATTTGTGTGAGGTTTTTGCCCTTCCTCCAGTTAGTGTCATTGTATTTGGGAGCTGGCACAGTACCACGTCAAACTCACCAAAGCCAGAGCCCTACAAATCCCACATGCTCTGATGCACACAGAAGCTGATGCTGAGATCAGCCTGGAGGAAACTGTGGTGCAGGTACCTTTGTGGTGTGGAGGGGACACTAGGAAGGGCCAGGAGCAAGGCAACACCAGGGCTTTGCATTATGTCTTTAGGAGGGCTGAACATGGCCATGGTTGTTCCTGTGTTAAGCAAACACAGGTAACACTTCTGCCTGCAGTGGGGGAACCAGCTCACCTCTGCAGAGAAAAGGGAGGGTTTGGATTGGCCAGCAGCATCTGGGACCTAAACTATCTGCATGGAAAGGGTTGAGTGGCATCAGGCTCAAGACTGAGCTGTATGAGTGGCTTTTTCTATGGGAATTCTCAATGGTTTTACTTTAGGATCATCAGCTTTTCACTTGAAAGCTCTTGCCTTCCAGATCTGTGATAGATAGTTGGAAACAGGACAGATGGAAAACAAACCCCACACAGATGTGTGACATCTGATGTGAGAACAGCTGAAAATTCTGCCTCTGCTGATAGAATTGGCAGAGCCAGTCCCAGCAGGTGAGGTGGCAGGCACAGAGCTGGCAGGCACAGAGCTGGCAAGAGCAGTCACTGAAGCATGGCCTGGGATAGCCATAGGGTTTTTCTGTGCCAATCTGTAGGAAACAGGGATAACTGGGTCAGCTTTTGAATGCCTAAGAGAATAGCCTCATATTAAAGATGTGAGCAGTTGGTTCCTCTCTTCATGTAAACCATGTGAAGGAGTGCCTTTAACCTGTGTTGGTAGGTCAGGATTACCAAGTCCTTGTTTCTGTAAACTACTGCCGCAGCTTGGCAGCTGGATCAGGAAGGTGTCACTGCTTACAGCCAGCTCACATCTGAAGACCTGGGTACAACTGTGAGCTGTGATAATATCTCTGCTTGAAGGAAAGTGGATACTTGGGCACATGACATGTTGCAGCAAGGGGGCTCCAGGGTGAAATTCATAATCACAGACTAGATGGCAGATGCAATTCAGAATTTATCAATACAAAGTAATGTACACTGGCAAACAGCCCAGACACTTACCTAAACAAACACAGTGATGGGCTCTAAATGAGCTATTGCCACTCTGCAAAGTGATCTTGGGGGCTTTGTGGAGAGCTCTCTGAAAAGCTCATCTTGAAGCTGGAGCGATGGCAGGCAGAGTGCGATGGCAGGCAGAGTGCGATGGCAGGCAGAGTGTGGGAGCTGTAAGGGACAGGGTAAGCACATTTAACCCTCTGCCAGCAGTTGCATTCCCAGAATCATCCTCCCACCCTTACAGTGACGAGGAGCCTGGAAAGGATGCAGAGAGGGGTACAACAAATATGTCTGGAGCAGCATTCATACCAAGACCATGGCATGGGAGGACACTGGAGAGAGCAGAAGGAAGATTTCATAGTCTGTTAAGGAGACAGGAAAATTCTGCCTCAGGCAGGCCCTGGGCAGGGGCTTGGAGAAGATGCCTGGGCAATGCTCACAACAGTTAGTATTGCCTTTCCATCCACATCTGCTCCTCCTCACTGTATCAGACCAGCTGAAACGGGACCTTGTCTGACTCCCTGCAGCTCTTCTCACGTGCTTGTATGATAACAAAGGCTTTTCTCTTTCTCCTGTCCTGGCCTCACAGGGCATTACTAGGCTATAATAATTTCTATTAGTGTTATTGTTATACAGGGACCTAATGACTTCTCTATTTAAATCCCTTGGTATTTTCCTCTGTGAAGGTTTCTGGTGACCTTTTCTTTGAGACTCTTTCACACCTCAGTGGCTTGCAGCAAGCCTTTGAATTTCAGCAGGAGGAAAACCCTCTGGCTAGAGAACAGACTTTTTTTTCCCCCTCCTTTTCAGCTGGTTTTTTTTTTTTTTTTTTTGTTGCTCATCGCATTTGTATTTAAATTGGCTGAAATAAAAAGTGGTAACTATCACCTTTTCTCTCCCTGCTGAGGGGAATGCTGACAAACCAGCAAAAGTATGACCCTGCCCAAACATTGTAGAGGCTAAACCAAGGCTGCTGCCAAAAACGCTGGCAGTTCTGGAGAGCCCCTGGCAGGGCTGAGGAGCAGGGGCAGCCCAGGAGCTGCTTTGGCACATGCCTGGAAAGGGTTGGAGCTGCCCTGGTTAAGGTTTGTGCTGCACACGTAATAAGTGGTGTAGCTCAGCCCTTAAGCAGTCCTGAAGAATCAGCATTCAGAACCCTCAGGAGATTTGTGAGGATGGATTCTAAGAATTGCACATGATATAACTTGATTTTACCTTCTCTCCTTCAAAATATCCCTGCAATATTAAGTCCAAAAAAATTCACATTAAGGGAGTATGATTTAGGTGGAAATGATGAAGACCTGGAAGTTAGGAAATGGCACATCTCTTGCCTGCATCCCCTGCCTGGATGCATTACACAAATGACCTTTCATTTCCTACCACAGATGACATTTTTTTTTCTGCTGAACTCCTGCCTGGTTCAGGGCAGAGGCTGGATACACCAGAGAGCAGAACCCAGGCTGTACTGCCAAAGGGAATGAAGAGCACCATGGTCACGAAGGTTAATGGATCTGGCTGCAGCCCCAGAGCACGTGGGATCAGAGGCTGCACCTGTAGAAGCTCAGTGAGGTTTAGGTGCCTAAACATTGGTGCTTGCTGACATTTATATCACACGCAGCTCCAGCTGCTGGAAGAACATAGGTCTGCTAGAGGAGCTGTGTCAAATCTGTTAGCACTCCTGTTGGAGGTCTCAGGCCCTCAAGAGCACCTGAAAGGGAATTAGCCTAGGAATTTTGGGCAGCTGGGACTCAGCACCAGAACAAGGTGTAGGTGTTTTAGTGTGAGCTGGGACTCTGAGCTCCAGCAATGGCCCATGGGGATGGAGTTGACCTAGTCAACCAGGCCTGGAGAGCCACACAGAGCTGTGGTCAGCTCACTTGCTCTGGTCACCCCACTGACTGCTCTAGAGAGGGTTGCCTGGTGCCCCAGCATCCCCATGGAGCTGCAGAAAGGCCACAGGACCTGCAGCAGGACCCTGACATTTTCTGCTGCAGCTGGCTGCCAGGCAGCTGCCTGAGGATGGATGCTCACACAATATTTGGGCACATGTTTTGCTGAGAACTGCTCTGTTCATACCCACTCTGGGTCCTTGGTTCCCCAGAGCTCTAACACTGGCTGCTTCTCACAGCTGCTTGTGTGCTGGCAGAGCATGATTCCTCTCCTCTTCTGACTGTAAAGCCACTCCAGCTACACCATCATGAACCAGCCTTCCTCACCGCAGTGAAGGGAGGAGGCAGTTGAAGAGAGGGAAACTCCAGCCTGGGGTGAGACTAGTCCAAAGCAATTCTCCTTCCTCATTCACCTCTCAATTCACCTTGGACTTGAAATGCATAAAAGTGCTGCCCTCTTCCTTTTGGCACATACACACTCACACATGTAGACCCACCTTTGGCCATAGGACAAAGCAGAAGACCCTGAAGCTGCTTTGCAGAGTGTCTTTCAAAACCATGTGCTGAATCTCAAACAATACCCATTCAGAACAGGGAATTAAGCAGCTATCATGTCTCTTGCACTATAAACAAAGGCAAAATGCTGTGTGCATCAGCAAAAGGCTTTGTATTGTAAAGTACTCCCTTTATGTCCAACCAAGAGAGAATTCAAATTATTATTGACCCTCCACTGTAGGAAAGCTGCATTATAACATCTCCTAATCAATAGAGACAAGTGCAGGGATGTGGAGAAAGGCCACTGGCTCTGCAAACTGCACAAAATTGCATTTTGCTTTGGCCTCTTAAAAAGTTTGCAAAGCATCTATTAAAGGTCCCCGGAGCCTTTTCCTTCTAATTGCCACGTTTGACAATGGCATCGCACAGGGGACTGGCAGGAAAGGCAGATAATGGACCCACTTTAATTGCTTCCCAGTTCCATGAGTCATAACACTCGCGAGATGGCAAAGGGGAAGTGAGGCAGTTTGACTGGAGGAGGTTTGTGGCTTTTAAGAAAGCTCTGGAGGAACAGAGGGCCTGAAGGTTCCAGGTACCTGGTTTTCTTTCATCTTTTGTTTTTGACTGGAGTTTAAGTTTCAATCATGTCCTGGAAGGGGTTCTTGTCCAAGAGATAAGGGAATGGATGTCATGCTTTTTCTCAAGGATAGGCACCAAAGGCTGAGTTCTGCAGGTGAGAAGAGTCCAGGACAAAGCTGGGACAAACCCTGGAACGTGGTGATTGTGAAGGAGGGGAGGGTGGTGGAAAGGAGCTCAGCAAAAAGAGGAGGAACAAGGGCAGGTGAGGAATACAGTGGAAGAAGATGGAGTGCCTGGTTTTGTGCCAGGGTGCCCAGCTTGACATGCAGAAACAGACTCCACAGCTGCAAGAGTTATAAAGGCACATGGGGCATCCTCCACCACAAACGTGCCCCGGGCTCAGGACTTGCTTGACTTGTATTTGGTGCAGAATTACAAAGTCGTGTGATGGCATTATCCACCTGTACAAAGACACAACCTGCCCCTGTTTTCGCGTGTAAATGAGGTCTCCTCCTCCTTTCATTTGTGTGATGTCTCCAGGTGATCCTCCGGGGTCCTGAGGGATGAAGGCTCATAGTCTTGGGTCTTTCTCACCCCCTGATCTTTGCACAACTTCAGAGATCACTTGGCCCCTTCACCCGACCGATTTCACTCCCTTTTCTGCCTCCAAGGAAGTTGGAGGACCCCGGAGGTATTGTCTAAGCACATAAGCCATGACCCTGTGACAGCGGCTCCCGTGTGCAGATGCTTTTGTCTGTATGAGACAAACAAACTTTGTGCTACTGCAGTAAGTTGGTATAAAGCTCCATATCAAGCTGATGGGTGCTGGGATGCTTAGTTTCCATACACACCTCTCTTATACAGCCCCCATATCGGTACTCCAGCTCCTTCCTCTGTGTGCTCCTTCCCCAGCAGGACTGATGTGAGGTGATGCTCCACACCATGCTGCAGTGCTCAGCTCAGCCTGGGTCTGTGCTTTGCCTCATGACACTGGGCCCCAAAACAGGGGCCTGTTTCCAACTGATGGGCTCCAGCCCAAGGGGCACAGGGCAGTGATACCATTGGCCTGTCTTGATCTTTCAGGACTTGCTCTAGAGTAAGAGATTACCTGAAAAAATAGATGTAAATTCCAGGCAGATGAGAACAAGCTTTGCTGTGCCTCCAACCATCCTAAAACAGTGCAGTGGTGTTAACATGGCTTGATGCCAGGTCTTAGCAACCTTCCTGTCCCAGAACCCTGCCTTCTGCTCATCCCTGTCCTGTAGTGGTCACTTGGCCTCCTGGCCAGGAAAAAAAAAGCAAGATAGTATTTGCCTGGAACTGGATGAAACTATTCTGGTGCAAGGCCTGGATGTTTCATGTCACTTGGTAGCCACTGTGACCTGGGACACAGAGAGCACAAAGCACAGTTGAACATAATGATGGAGAAGCTCCTCGCAGGAGCATGGGAAGGCCAAGGTTCAGTCCCTCCGGTCTCTGCCACAGCACATCCCAGTTTGGCTCAGGGAGAGAGGATCATCTTGACTTCCCAAGGTTGCCTGTGGACTGTACCCACTCCTGCACTTGCTTCAGGCCCTGCACTGGCCAGGGACCCTCTGACAGCTTCTGGGTGCGAAGCTTTGTCATGGATCAGTCAGGACGTGGTTGAGCTGCTCAGTGGGAAACTAACTGGAAACAAAGCTTTGAGGGATGATTGACAGTAACTGTCACCAGTGGAAGCAGCTAATCTGAGCAGCTCATGAACACTAGGTCCCTAATTAAAGCACACAGGCTAGCCCTGCCTGTAATTAATTTCCCTCTGCTTTTCTGCTAGCAGACAGCTCTTAGTGCCACTGACTCACAGCTCCTGGCAGCCTCAGGGGCAGCAGGAGAAGAAAAGCCATCATTCACAGTGGAGCAGGATTTGCCCCTTCCCTTCTGTTCCTCAGTGCTGGGGAGGATGCTCCAGCTCTGCACACACCTAGAAGCTGCGACAGGACTTTGCTGCCCAGCCCTGTCATAGGATTCTGTCCAGTTTTGGGCTCTCCTGTTCAAGACTGAGGGAGAACTCCTGGAGAGAGGCCAGCACAGAGCTACCAAGATGCTGAGGGGACTGGAAGATCTCCGTGAGGAGGAAAGGCTGCAGGACCTGGGGCTGTTCAGCCTGGAGAAGAGAAGGCTGAGGGAGTATCTCATTAACACTAAAGGGTGGGTGTTGAGAGATGGAGCCAGTGTTTGTTCTGTGAACAAAGGGTAATGACCACAAGCTGGAATGCAGGGAGCCCCTTCCAGCCCCCACCATTCAGAGATTCTGTGAGTCTGTGAAGGGCTGGTGATGTGTGCTCAGGCCACAAGCAATCAAGTGATCCAGAGGGTGCAAGGCCATGGCTGTCAGGAGCAGGGTGGCACAGGGCAGGGTGAGATTCACTTCCATGGTTTGTTCTCTGATGGCTGCTTCATGTTCTCTCTTTCTCTCCCTGTGTATACATACGTTTACTATGCACTTGCCTCCCGTGTCTGGAGCTGGAACAGGAGCGTTGTCTTTGTGATTCCTTTCCCATGGGGACACTTCTTTGCATTCACTCTACCGTGAGCGTGTCACATATTCATAAGGCATGTGGGACACATCTGGGTTGTGGTTGGGTTTCCCCAAGAAGGCTGTAGCCCCTGCAGCATTGCCAGGGCAGGGAGGAGCAGCTGGGAAGAGCTGTGGAGCCTGCAGCAGTGTCTGCAGCCCCAGCACCATCTCGTTGGAGTGAGTGGTGCTGTGTGGTGAGCTGAATGAATCCCATTGCTCCAGCACCACCCCGGCCCCCATCACCTGAATCACCAAACTGAAGGAAGAGGCTGCAGAAAGTCCTATTTCTCTGGCTACAGGGGATTTTTGTTACAGACTGAAGAGGGCTGGTGCTGGTCAGAGTGGCCAGCATCATTTTAATCTCCCAGGAGGCTCCTCTTGGTGTGACATGTCTTCAGCAGGGGGTTTTGGTTCTCTCATGTTACTTTGCTCCATGCAATGGGACGTGATGTGTGAAAACATGACAAGCCAGTCAGAATGTGTCATAATACTGCACTCAACACACTGCCTTCCAGGGATGCTCAGCAGCTAATCATATCAGGCTCAAATTATCTCTGCATGCTGAGCTGTTATTTTTTCTCCCATGTGGACTATGATGTATAGGAGTGTCTCCTCTGTATTGGGCTGTTGGATCACCACAGATGTATTAGCTGCACACAGTGAATTATTTTGAATAGACTGAAACTCAGCCCTGCGATCCCAGAAAAGCAACATTCCCACCTTGGCTTCTCCAGTGCCTTTGTTATTGCTGCAGTGAAGACTTTGGTGAGGTTTCCATACAATATAAACCCTTATCATGGGGGTTTGAAGCCATTGCTTCGATGCAGAAATGATGTGATTTCCTGAGCAATGTCCTTTGAGGCTTTTGTGTGAGGTGCAGGAGCTGTCCGCAGGATTTGGCCCCGTGGAGCCAGCGTGCTGCACCGTGCCTGCACGGCTGGATGTGACCCGACTCTCTCCAGTCTCCCCAGTTTATCCCATTCTGCATCACTGACTGACTTTTTGAACTCTGCTATTTTACCTTAAGGTTTAATGAGGCATCAAGATGCCTGAACAATATTTTCAGTCATTCCAGGAACAAACAAAACCCCTCCCAGGAAAGCACAGAGGGAAAGCTGCCGCTGTCCCTGGGCTGGGGATCCCCAGCGATGGGGAGGGAGAGACGTGTGTTTGTGACGAGCTGGGAAGGAGACACACGTGTCCCTGCTCACATGTGGTGCTTCACTAGTGGAGTCTCCTGCTGCTATTGTTGCTGCCCATTCATTTTAGCTCCCATATGTGGTTTAGAGGAAGCAATCTAATTACTTGCTGCTAATTGCTGGTGAGGCACTGCTGAAACCGCCTTTCTCCCCTGCCTTCCTCACCATGGGTGGCAAACAGCAGGTCTCTAAGCTCAAGGTTCATGGTAACCCTCCATTCCATTTCACATGGTGATACTGGCTGCAGAACCTCTGTCCATCGCTGCCTATCCTCCAGACCCTTTCCCAGCAGCTCAGCTGGGGCTTGTGAAAATTGCTGAATCAAAATACTTCCTTGTGATTCTTGTGCAAGCCCAGCTCCTGGGGAAGCAGGTGGTCATCTCCTCTTCAGCCCTTGTGGGCTGCCTGAACACTTGGCACACATGAAACCTGCTTCTGTCCTGCAGACTCTGAGGAATCCCTGAATCAAGCATTGCACATCATTTTCTCCAGCAACAGCACTTCTCTCTGTGGAAGAAAAATGTATTGTTTCATCCCCTTCCTCAGTGTCTGCACAGGTTCAAAGGGAAAAAAGGGAGAGAGGAAGGAAAGCAAGAATACATGGAGTAATGGTTGGACCAAGAGTAGGAGAGGATGCTTTTGGCCTGATACCTCTACAGACAGGTCTGACCTTTCAGTTATTCTGAGAAGCCCTGGCAGTTCTTTGTTACAGGAAGAGCAGCTCAGTCCAGAATTGCTGATGGAAAATCGCAATAGCCACATCTCTGCCCTACATTTTGAGTGAGATCTGAGGACATTTGTTGGATAGGGAAAAGCAAGGAGCTGGTGGCACTGCTGCAGTGGGATGCAGTGTTGCCTAATAAAACCCCCTGTCTCCATCAGCAGCCAGAGCTGGGCAGATGCTTTCTCGTAGGCTGAGCTGTTGTCATGGTTTGCCATGACAGCCTTTTCTGGTGAGGGGGAAGAGGCTGTAGAGGTGGCTCTGGTAAGAAGTTGCTCACAACTCTCCCCAGCTCTGAGCCAGACCCACTGCTGGGGCTGAGCCAGTGAGATGCCTTCAACATCACTTGTCAAGACGGAGCCAGAAAAGGAGGCTGCTTCCTTCATCTTCTTCCTGTTTCTTCCTTCTTCTGTCCCTTCTTCTCTGGCTGCTGGTGGTGCAAGGAGTGGGAACAGTGAGAAAAACAACCCTGTGGACTCCAAGGTCAGTGAGGGAGGAGAGGAGGAGCTGTGCTGGAGCAGAGACTCCCCTGCCTGCTACAGAGACAACCGGTGAAGATGAGACTCGTTTTCATTTCTTCAAAGACCCCACATCAGGGGCACAGACTCATGTTGACAATGACCCTGTATCAGGGGCACAAACTCGTGTTGCTACAGCTGAGCCCGGCCCAGGGGCAGCGATTCACTGCATGAAAGGCCCCGAGGCAGGGACAGTGACTGTGGCCGGAGGAGGCCACGTCCCGTGGCAGGGACTCGATCCCTTCACTGCAGACCCCGAGCCAGGGGCAGGGATTCTCTTCATGAAAACCATGGCTGGAGCAGCCGTGGCCCGAGGGAGGGACCCAATATCCACAGAAGCTGTAACTGTGGGGAGGAAGCCACCACACAGCAGCTCATTCAACTTATGCCCAGCAGAGGCCTTGTCCCGAGAGAGGGACCCTGAACCTGCACAAACTGCAACTGTGGGGAGGAATCCACACCAGAGACATTCCCCAAGGGCTGTGTCCTGTGTGAGGGACCCTGTGTGGGCTGAAGCTGCAGCTGCTGGGAACAGNGCGCTGGAGTCTGTTTTGCCTGGAACTAGAACTGGCAGCCAGCCCTCCCTGCCCTTGTCTCCATCCACAACAACCTTGCTGATCTTTTTCCTCCCATTTCACTGGAGCCTCTGCCATCCTCACGAGGGTGGGGGTGAATGGGGGCACCGAGCGAGAGACTGTTGTGGTGCTGCTGTGCTGGCTGGGCCAAACCACGGCAACTGTGCTAAATGTGCCTGGGGGAGAAACAAATGGCCCCTAGAAGACTGTCCCTTTGCTCAGAGGTAAGATCTTTGGAACAGGGCTCATGATAGACATGCATTCAGGACCCACGATACAAAGCCATAACAAAGATCATTCTTTTTCCCCCACCAAAATCAGAGGCTTTCAGAGCTGAGAAGGTGCTCAAACTTTGTCTCTGTGAGTGCCTGTTGGTTTCAGCTGCTGTGATGAGTGGTAGAGCATTTTTAATCCTGTGTTTTAATTGTTTGGCTCCCCTGCCATATGTTGTTTGTGGTTAGTGGCAACACGCTTTGGAGGGTGATTTTCAGGCTCATCTATTAGTTGCAAAAAGAAACGCTCTCCCATGACCCTGCCTAATCTGCATCCTATTTCTGTTACCCTTTAGGAAGCAAACTGCTGATTTTGGTGCTTTGCTTGAACATCCAGTCAGAAGTGGAGTCTTGCCCCGGGGCGTGTGTATGCTACAGTGAACCCAAGATCACCATCAGTTGTCAGCAGCAAGGCCTAACGGCAATCCCCACCGAGATACCCATCCAGAGCCAGCGGATCTTCTTGCACAACAACAAGATAACCCTTGTGAGGTCCAGCAGCTTCACCTCCTGCCGCAACATGACGATCCTTTGGATCCACTCCAACAACATCAGCCTCATTGAACCCGGAGCCTTCTACGGGCTCAGCAAACTGGAGGAGTTAGATCTCAGCGACAACACAAACCTGAAATCCATCAACCCTGTAACTTTCCGGGGTCTTGTTCACCTCCACACTTTACACCTGGATCGCTGTGGGCTTCTGGAGCTCTCCACGGGGCTTTTTCGAGGGTTGTTCTCCTTGCAATACCTCTACCTTCAGGATAATAATCTACAGAACCTGCTGGATGACACCTTCATCGACCTCGCGAACCTCACCTACCTGTTCTTGCACGGGAACAAAATCAAGAGCTTGTCAGAGAACGTCTTTCGTGGGCTGATCAACCTTGACCGGCTGCTTCTGCACCAGAACAGAGTCAGCCTCATTCACCGCCGGGCTTTTCACGACCTGGGGAAAGTGATGACCTTGTACCTGTTTAACAACAACCTGACGGTGCTGACGGGCGAAACCATGGCTCCCTTGGCGTCCCTCCAGTACCTGCGTCTGAATGGCAACCAGTGGATCTGCGACTGCCAGGCTCGGTCTCTTTGGAATTGGTTTAAGCAGTTCAAAGGGTCGTCTTCGGAGCTGGAGTGTCGCCTCCCGCCACGCCTGGCAGGGAGAGACCTCAAAAGGCTGCAGAGCGCCGACTTGGAGGGATGCGTCGACTCCTTCAACCAGATCCGAACAAGTGTCTTTAGCACTAAGACCAGATCTGGTAAGCTGCCAACTGGGGTCCCCCCTCTTGGTCCCCACAACGGCTCCCCAAAGTGCTGCCAGCCAGAAACGGATAAGTCTTTTATATACGAAGCTAAAGGCAAGACAGGTCCTTCCTCCCACAGCAGCCGGCCGTCCTCCAACAACCCTCTCAAGGACAAGGAGAACATGTCCAAAACCAAGTACATTGAGACGTACCCTTCCAAAAATGGCAGCAACAAGCAGATCAACGATTCCCCCTTTGGGACTTTCCCCAGCGTTGTAGACCCTCCATTGACCAAGTTGAGACCAGAGTTTCTAGAGCCCATTGGACCTTCCACAGTCCCAACCAAAAAGAGGCAGGGCTGCTCTAAAAAGAACAAATCAAAGGCCCAGTGCCGCCTCACTCAGCAAGGAAACAGCTCCACGTTACAGCTCAGCCTAAGCCTTTTGATCCCCCCTTTGGTGTGGAGCTTACTGTTGTTCTGCTAAAATTAACTCTTTTTTTCCCTGGGTTGATGACACTTTAATACCAGACTTTTGCTGACCTCTGTCAACGTTGCAAACAAGAGCAGAACTCCCCACCCGCCCTGAGAAAGCTTTGTTACACAAACCTTAACTGGATGCCTTTATATAAAAAAAAAAAAAAACCCACACAAAACCCACAAAACAAAACAAAAACCAAGTAAACAAAAAGACAAACACCGAGATGTACATAATTTATTTGTCCTGAAACCTGTGAATGATACCTTTTGGTCTTCGGAACTGCACTTGCCCACAAAGCAGCTTTTGCTCCAGCAGATGGGTAAAGAAATGTGATTTATTTACAGGCAAAACCAAAACAAGTGTTAAGAAACGCTCTGGAAAGAATGTCTAAAGACTGTTTGTAACTTGACACCCCTCTGAACAGTACTGCAGGTCCCCATTTGCAGAGGTAACGGGTTTGATGATGTTTCGATCCTGTTGTTCATGAATATTGCCGTTTTTCCCGTATCCATTCCATCACACCACGGTTTACAGGCAGCATTTGTTAAAGAATGCTGCCTTTTCCTTCCCAAGATTGCAGTCTATATAGAAATGCATTTTATTTTACTTGTGTACAAGTATACAAAGAAAAAAAACGACAAAATAAAGATTTCTCTTGTTTTTTTCCTATATGGTTGTCATCTGCAAGGGGGAAAACGTGCTAACCAGCTGAAACGCTGCACGATCAGGAGGGCGTGGAGTAACCCGTGATGTGGAGGCAGGCTGCAGCGTTTAACATGCCAGTGATGAATCAGACATGCCCAGGGTGGTTATGCAATCCTTAACTGGTGCCAACAAAGGGTTTCCTTGCTCTGCTGGTGTTCCTGTTTCCCTTTGAACCGTCTCTCACACCTTTGCCCAACGTCCTTCTTCGTGTTTCAGCGTTCTCAGGATAGAGGGGAAGATTAGCCCCAGCACCTTGGAGCTGAGGACTGCAGGTTGCAGGTGGAGGAACGTTAGTAAGCCATCCCAAGAAGTCATGGCAGGGCCGTTTTTTTTCTCCTGACACACACAGAGAACTAGCCTCAGCTCTGTGGTTAATGAACCAGGGGGTACTTGCAGAGTGGAGCAGCACTCAGGCTTGAGCTTGTGCAAAAGGGTGGATCTCCCAAAACATGCAGCTCCCGGCCATGCAACAGGTTGGCTGTGTGGGGAGCTGATGTCCACCGCTGGCTGTGCCACCAGTGCTTCATGGAATCACTCTGCAAGTGTTTTCATCTTCTGTGTGAGCCTCATCTTTGACTTCAGGGTACTGTGCAAATCAACCCATTGACGTCTGGGTTCCCCGTACCACACAGTGGGCCATAAAGCACTCTCTAGATCCAGCTGTGTGCTCCTCGTATGGCAGAGTCCCCCTGTGCACTTTGCATGTGCTCCAGGTGATGACAGGCTTGTGCAGGGAGTTTGCCAATACTTTGGTTTTCCTTATCAAACTACAGATGTTGTTCTATGCTCCTCTCTTCAGGAAGATTGTTGAGGTGTTGAGGTCTATGCATGCAAGATCAGCATGTGGTGTGGGCAGAGAAGAGCACGAGCAATGCCAGGGGCGTACCAAGGTGCTAGGAACATGCACTAGAGGACTAAGTATGCAAGTGAGGCTGAGGGTCTCCAGGCTGCTCCGGCCACAGTTGGGGTTCACAGCTCTGGGACTGGTGCTCAGCTTCACAGAACAACTACTTGTGGAGGAGGGAGGGACCATCACAAGCCAGGAGTGAAGGACATGAGCAGGGCCATGACTCAGTGCCAGCCTTTCTCTAGGCTTGATGGTTCATGAGGAGGCAATAGTGACCGTGGGAAGAGGCATGGGGGAGATGCTTGTATGCCCCACAGAGACTGTGATGCTGCAAGTTGGGCAGCAGCTGTGGCAGTATCTGAGGCCCACCTGCAACAACTTCATGAGGTGGTGCTGAGTACTTTCTACCTCTGCCACAGCCAGATTCCACCTATGTGAATGACAGGGAAGGCAATGTCCAAACCATTGCATTTGGGCTCTGTCTCCTCCAACGTTATCACTGGGCCATAGACTCCTACCCATCTATGCAGCATAGACCTGTAAGAGTGAACAGCACTAAAATGGGGACTGATCTGCAAGTACCAGCTGTATCACTGAGCAGGAGGTGCTGTGCAGCATGGCCTTGAGGTGCCCAGCTCCGTGACCACCGTCAGCCTCTGCAGAAGAGCCAGGCACCTTTTGGTGTAAATACATTGTCCTGCCCAAAGGATGAAGGAAGAAGTCAGTGCCCTGTGATGGGGTTTCTAAGTGCCTTGGTGAACTAGACAGCTATGAGAATACCGATGCCTGCATGCATGTCTAGTCTGTGTGTGTACTTGTCCACACACAGAGGTGATTGACCAGTACATTATCAGCTGCTTTCTGCCATACTTGCTGGGATTTGTCCACTTCTTGCCAGTGCTGGAGGATTTTCCAAGGTCCTGCATGCTCAGAGCAGACCCTGTCCTCTCCCACTCATTCAAAAGCATCTTTTAGACCCTTGAGGGATTCAAACCGACACCTAAAGCTGAAGCACAGTAGCAGAGAGCAGCTCAGCTTGGCTTGGCCATGGAGTCAGCACCACTCCAAAGCCCATAAAAAAGCCAGAAGGAGAGGTGCTGGATGTAGTGATGGCTTGCTGTGGAAACTCAGGCTTTGGTCAAAGTCTCAGGGCATACTATGCACAGTAGTTAGTGAGTCTTGTGCTCAAAATGCTTGGACCAGTGCCCACAGCTCTATAGGTTTGAGGAAACCATATGAGGTGGCAAAAAACAGGATGAACCTGAAAAAAAACCGCCACAACAATTCAAAAGAGAGAGAGAGAGAAGCTTTGTGTTGTGGCATTTCCCCAGAGCACCTGCATGGGCCCTGCACGTAGCTGAGGTCTGGGCTTGTCCAGGCTTAAACCAGAGCCTGGCTTTGATGCACCCCATGGTTAACACGAAGCAGACAAGCACATTACTGTCACTTACACTGAATGGACTAGGAGCTGTTTTATGCCAAGCCAGTGACACTCTTCTTGCTTTCTAGTGTCTGCCTCTGCTGTGCTTTCAGTGGCTCCCAGGACTGTATCTTGGCCACAAGCCCAGAAGAGTCCCTTGTGCTAATTTCCTAGATTTCCTGCTGTCTATATGCCAATTTTTGTTGTTTACAGCCATTAGAAGGCCATTTGAATGACAAATTGTTGAGGAAGGGGGTGCAATGGAACACCTGTAAGAGCTTGGAGGAGGCAAAGGGTGAGCTCTGGTGTTAGTGAGGGTAAAGGAGGGTTTGAGGACTTCAAAGGAAGGCAGTTTTGTGTCTGCTCTGTGCATTGTTGGGGTTGGCACAAATCTTCCAGATATTCTGAGACCTATTTTACACTCAGATGTCACTAAGTTAAATGGGATTTACCCAGCAGGGCTCAGGAGCTTGTTGGCTGTTCCTCATCTCATGATACTTCCTCCCTCTTACTCTCTTGCTGTGCAAGCTAGTCAGTTTTCTGCTCACATCCTTGATGACAGGAGTGAAATCAAATAAAGTCAACAGCGAGAAGCCAGAAGAGCTCTGGATGGATGAGGAGGGATGCAGTTCAGACTCTTCTGGGATGAATGCACTCCCCATCACAGAGAGTGGAGCTGCACAAGTCAGCACAGAATGGCCCTTACTAAGGGTGCAGTAAAAACACAGGCCTTCGAGCAATGGTGGAAAGATGTTGTGTTCATGCTTGCTCCTCTGATATCATTTTCCTCTGCAGATCTATGCTTATCCTTTGCTGCCAGAGGATACTACTGGTCCTTGCAACAGCCAGGAACACTACCAAAAAGAGAAACACTTTGTTCTGGGCTTTCACCTGTAAGCACTGCCAGTCTCCAAGCTAGCCAAGGAGACCACGATGCCCCTCCTTGTCATGGTGACGTGTGAAGTGCATTTATCCTCTGCCCTCTTCTTCCACATTCCCATCCTCCTGCAAAGGGCTCCTGCCTATGGATGAGGGAGTCCAAAACCATGTCTCCCCAAGTGGTGATTTGTCCCATCCTAAATGAGGTACCTGGCACAGGCATGGTGAGCCTCACTCTAGAGGCCCCACTCTGTCATCTGCCATCTGACATGGACACATTCTTACCTAAAAGTAATTTTGTCCAAGTGGTTTTTGAAAGCTTTTGCTTTCTTTTTGTTGCTGTTTTAAAGTGGATAACTGAGATTCACTGAGATCAAAACTTGATTCAGGGATGCTGTGGCTCTAACACCATTTCCATCAGCAAGATGTTTTTGATCAAAGCCAGGGAGGGATGATGCAGCGTGAGAGAATCTCCACTAGTGGTCTGGCTCGTAAGAAGCCCTAGATGATGATTGGAAAGGACTTAGATATTCTGACACATGAAGCTCAAACAGTTCCAGCCTAAGCTATGGTGGTCTGGGGATTCCTCACTCATGCTGTCCAGAGCCTTCAAAAGATGAACAGTCTGTGTCTGTGCCTTCAAAGTCCCTCAGAGGACTGGATCTAAACCCAATTGCCATTGTTGCTGCATCAGCCTTGCTGGAGACACATCAGCAGTTGACCAGGAGTGGCTAGGAGCAGGGCAAGACCATGGCCAGGCACTGGACCTTGGTAGCTTTGTTCTCTGCCTGTTGCATGCAGCAGGTTGTGTTCCCACCAGGGTTTCAGAACATTCATTTTGCTGCATGCAGGGGATCTGGGAGAAATGCAATGACCTGAGACAAGTTCAGGCAGAGTTAGTAGCCTTTCTTAGCTTTGGACTTCTAGAGTCTACAGTTGCCCCAGATGTGTTTATGGCAGCTGCTTTCCTCCCCTCTTGCCCCTCTGTCATTGGGCATGCAAGTTGCCTTTTCTGCTCCTGCTGTTCCCCTGAGACAGGGGACTCCCCTTTCCCATCCAGGCAGCAGCACTGTGACCCTCCAGCTGCTAAAAAAACATCTCAGGTCCCCAGAATGAAATCAGTGTAAATGTGTGGGCTCCTTAATGAAGCTCATCTGAGTTCTGCTTAGTTGCTGCTTTTGGAGACAAAGCTCCCAAACATTTTTCCTCTGAGGCTGAAGTCTCCCCATTCCTTCCCATCAAAGAAGCATCGAATCTAAGACGACAGGTCAGTGCTGAGAGCTAGTAATGCCGTGTCAGGGACTGGAAACTGCTTCTAGTGGTAGTGCCTGCAGTTACCAGTCACTGAGGACAAGTATCTGCTTGTAACCCTGGCCCTGGGCTGCAGGCAGACAGCATCTCTGCCTCAGCCTTCACCAGTAGCTCATAGAAGATCATGGGCCAAATGCCCAGCAGCCTGTGACTCCACTGGGCTGAGATCTCTGCTCCCAAACAGGATCTCCTGTAAGTGCTAAGTGCTTCCACATCTACTCTGACACACAGATTACCTGAGCTGCTGAATTTTGGTACAAACAAGCAGGCTGCATAGATATGACAAAGGCTGGAAGGTTTTCTAACCTAGAGCTGTGCTTCTGGAACAGTTCCTTATCGTTAGACAGTGAGGGAGAAGAGCTATTGCGGTTCTGCCTCCCCCTCAAAATCAGAAAAGGATAAAAAACCCAGTCAGTGAGTGATGGGGGTGGGCAGGAGGAGAGAGAACGGGCAAGAGAGACACAGGCTTCTTAGGGATGATATTGGGCCACAGTGTCATAATTGCTGACAGAAAGCTCTGGAGGTGGCATGATAGAACCATGGTGAGGGCAAGGAATCTGTGAAATTACACAGAGACCTTCCCTATAAAGCTGAACCCAGAATCTGACTGTGGGCAGAATCACTAATTAGGGATCCCTTGGTCTGTGCCATAACTAGGGCACTGCATGGAGAAATGCTGAGGCAGGTGAGACTTAGTGAAATTGCTTCCCAGGGCATCTATAAATAGGGATAATGGAGCCTTGGCAGAGAGGCACAATGAAAATAAAGGTATAGGCTGCCCACTCACTAACTGATGAGGCACTCGAGTGACCCACCTTCAGTACAGTTTGAGCCTTGTTCTAGGTCAGCAGGTACCAAAAAGGCCTGGCTGTCATCAAGAATAAAAACAGCAACATCTTTTGGGATGAAATCACAGCTCTTGATAGGCTGCTGCACCCCACATGGCAGCAGCACCGGGATGAGTCAGGGACTGGGTTCCTTCACAGTGCTTAGGTTGTGGGTGGCTCCATCTGCAGCCGTTTACTTGTTCAGGGTCCATCTGCAGGGGTTTATTTGTGGGTCAGGACTGTTGGCAGTGGTTTGCTCATGGCTCAGCTCCTTTGTGGAGCTGTGTGGTTGTGGCTGATTGCTACTTGTGCTTGTTGTTCTGTGACTGGTTTGGATTTAAAGCAGAAAGAGGAGGGCTGCAAATGTGGTGTGAGGAGGGAGTGCTGGGCTTCTCCATGTGAGGAGGTGGCTCACATCTTCAAATAGTGAAGCCTGACTGGTTGTGGTCAGTGAGGCTTAAACCAGCACTCCTGCAACTTGCTTCACGTGTATCTGCTGCGGCCTGGGCTGTAAGATCCTGCTCTGCTTTCTGCTCAAACCTCTCCAGTGCAGTTTGATGCAGCATCTCTAGGAAAGGACCAGGAGCTTCATGGCATGGCCAGCTGACCGAACCCAGGGCACAGCAACATCTCTCACCAGGGAGGTGGTGGAGTCCCCGTCCCTGGAGATACTCAAAAGACACACAGATGAGTTGCTGAGAGACATGGTTTAGTTCAGTGATGGGCCTGGCAGTGTGAGCTGAGGAGTTGGACTCCATGATCTTCAAGGTCTTTTCCAACTGGAATGATTCAATGATTCTCTCGCCAGCTCTGCTGTGTGATCCCTCCCATTCCCCCAACAGGACATGCATCCTCCCTGCTGCCCATGGGCACGTTGTGCACTGGTGTGTTTGTGTCTGGGAGGAGTGGCATGACAACTTTCTTTTACAGCACCCGCCACAGACAGTCCCCAAATACACGTGGAGCTACCCCTCTCCCAGACCCTCAGACCCCATCCTCCCCATAGCTGCCTTGCCCTGCTGGAGGCACTCTGTGTTTAGCTTCTGGGCTTTGGGTTAAAGCAACAGAGAGGGTTCTGGTGTGAGCTGCAGCTTCCAGCAGTGTCACGTGCACAATACAAGAACTCAAGTGAATCATTTACCCTCTTTCCCAGCTCCTGTCTGAGTGTGGAGGGGTTGGTGGTAGGAGACTGTAGTGGGTCTTCACACACATACAACTTTGTCCTTCCTAATGCTCGACTGCTTTTTGTTTTCACTGGAGCAAAGCCCTGGAGTGGGCTGACTGAGGACTCTTATTTAGCGGCACTCTTGCTAAATAAGGGCAGAGCTGCTCTTTTCTCCCCTGGTATTTCCATTCAAGCCACAACAACAGCAGCAGCAGCAGGAGCAGCCTCTCCCATGGAATATTTATAAGCTGTTTGCAGAAATGTCAAGAAGAGCCAGTGGTTGTATTAACACACTCTCAGAGCAGCAGCCTTAGAAAGTTACCTGATGCCATTCTTAGTCAAAGTGCTTTGTGTGATAGTTACAAGCTCTTACAAATCCCAGTGACACTTTCTTGTTTCTTGACAAACACCCGTTTCAGTGTCCTGACACCCAGACAGGAATCAATCACTTTTGCTCATTCATTAGCTTGTCTCCGTCCTTCCCTCCGCCCCCCAGTGAAATTAACACCAGGTTACCTGGAAGGCTCAGTCCCTTTCTGCATGACAATTAGAGCCTGAGCTCAAAGGAGATGCAGCAAGGCTGGATAACAGAAAGGCTCCTCACCTTGCCATGTCAGGCATTTACTTTGACTTCAAGATGCTGGGACTGGATGTTCCCATTTGCTTTGAGCAGTTCAAGGTGAAATTTTAACAAGGTTTCCAAGCCAAGACCATTACATTCTGTATTTTGCTAAATGGGCTTTTTTTAACCTTGCTGGTGCTGTGGGATTGAGGCTGCTTGGAGATGCTGGCTGCTGAGGTTTGGGATTGAGGCTGCTTGGAGATGCTGGCTGCTGAGGTTTGGGATTGAGGCTGCTTGGAGATGCTGGCTGCTGGGGCTGTGGGATTGAGGCTGCTTGGAGATGCTGGCTGCTGGGGCTGTGGGATTGAGGCTGCTTGGAGATGCTGGCTGCTGGGGCTGTGGGATTGAGGCTGCTTGGAGATGCTGGCTGCTGGGGCTGTGGGATTGAGGCTGCTTGGAGATGCTGGCTGCTGGGGCTGTGGGATTGAGGCTGCTTGGAGATGCTGGCTGCTGGGGCTGTGGGATTGAGGCTGCTTGGAGATGCTGGCTGCTGGGGCTGTGGGATTGAGGCTGCTTGGAGATGCTGGCTGCTGGGGCTGTGGGATTGAGGCTGCTTGGAGATGCTGGCTGCTGGGGCTGTGGGATTGAGGCTGCTTGGAGATGCTGGCTGCTGGGGCTGTGGGATTGAGGCTGCTTGGAGATGCTGGCTGCTGAAGAGAAAGCGACTTGAAGTCTCCCAAACAAGTGTATCTGTCAGTGCTTTCATATGTACACTTCATTTCTACGAGTTAGGGCTGGGGGTGGAAAGCACACTGGGATGTTGGACTTTGCTATGTGTGGTTTGAGGTTGTGTGGCACTTTTAGAAGTGTTTCAGCAACACCAGCTCACCAGAGGAGTTCAATACCAAGGTCCTGCAGCCTTCACATGGGTGTTCGTTTGGTTGGGCCTGGAAGGTGCATTGTTCTTTAACCAGCTTGTTCTTGTCCAACTTTTTTAACCTGGAGAGAGCAGGGATATTTAGGTGCAAGTCAGAGGAACATTCAGCTTCTGATTTGTTTCCACTCTGTTACTTATTTCCACCAGAGTTGGGAACTTTAAACAATGAAAGAGATTATGTCCAAGTACTGGTGAAACAGGGGCCATCCCAGAAGGGATAGGTGTTTTAGGGGGAAGAAATCTCCTGACAGAGTGGTCTAATCCTCTCGGAAAGGTAAAAACCTGTGATCCATGGACATTTTCCATTGTGCGTTCCTGTATCTAGTGCAGCTTATACATCTTTCCAGGGCCCTGAGTTAAGGTCCTAATGGTCCTGGCCAGTCTGATTTGGGGTCTGCAATCAAACCATGGGCACGGGAGCTCTATTTGTGTTCAGACTGGTGCCTTCAAGTCCCTGTCAGAGCCATGCTGGAAGAGTGCTGCTCTACAGCTCAGCCATAGCCATGTCCCTGCCTGGCTACAGAGCCCTGCTGCTCTGAACTCCAGCTGTGGATTGATTTCATGGCTTGACTTTGGATCTGTCACCTCACTATGGACTTGAGTGGTGATCACTGGACCTGGTCCTGACCTGTGCATTGACTTCTTGGCTTGATCTTCGACCTGCCTCATTGCTGTGATATTGCCTTACAATGCAGACTCCTGGCTGGGCCTGGATGCCATCTCTTGATCTTATTCCCTCACTCAGGTCTTTTGGGACAGGCTGTGGCTGGTGGAAGCCCCTTCCAGCTGTGGGATCCTGCTCAGCTCCTGGTTTTCTTTCCCTGAGGGAGCAGCCCTGCTCTCGTTGCTACCTGGCATATCTCATGAAATCATAAACCTCACAGACATCAGCTGTATGATGAGAAGGGGCCAGCAGAACAAAAGGCAACCCAGGTGGCCTGAAGCTTGTCTTAAGATATTGACCCCAGAGCCAACTAAATTTTGCCGCTCGCAAAACCCTTTGTGAGGCTGGAACAATGCATTCAGTTCCAAAGGGTGTCTAGTCAAGTTTCTTTCTGATTTGCTTGAACATAAAAATGAGGAGGAGAGTGGGCTCCAAACCATGTCCCAGAGACTGAAGAGGAAGCGTGTGGTGTGCCCAGGGGCTGTCAGAGCAAAGATGAGTGACAGACAATAACGATGAATTCAGAGATTTCCACCTTGATTTCAGTGCCTATTGGAGCTTTGAAGTGAGCCTCTAACATTATGTTAGCAGTTTATTGTGTGTGCATCATTAAAAATACATCACAGGCTTTTCTGAGCTTGAAGGGACGCAAATCAGGTCACTTCGTCCAGGCTCCCGCTGCTCTGCCAGGACTCTGATCTTGCTAATGACTCCAGCCCAGCACTGACAGGTGCTCGTCTGGCTGCCCAATTGAAGCTCTTGGCTGACAGGAGGGAACCAAACTCCATCTGAGATGATTCCACTTTGTTAAAACTTTCAGGCTTCTTGTTCAATGAGAGTTTAGCTCATGTGCCAGTCTCCTCTGCCTGGCTGGTGCTTGAGCAGCTTTGTCTCCTCTGATGTGCTGCAGTTCCCTCCATGCTTTGAGCTGGGCAGATTTGGCCACCACCACCGTGGAGCAGTGCAGGCAGAGGCAGCTGTGACACAGGAGCTGCTCACTGCTAGGAGGTCTCAAATGCATCACCACGGCTCAGAGCACTTTGGTGGGATGGTGGCTTCAGGACCCTGGCTGCAGTGATCTTTCCTCATGGTTTTTCTCCAGCCCTTTTCAGCTTTTCTTTTCTACCCATGCCTGTCCCCTGCAGTTCTCACTTTGGGACAGTGGTGCAGGGAGAGATGTGAGCCTCAGCACTATCAGGGGAAGAAAAAATCTGTATTGAGGTTTGGCCTTTTAGAAATGTAGGCCTGGCCTCACTCTTGGCCAGTCTGAGCTGGAGGACACAAGGGTCTGAGAAAGACTAGGGCAGACCTAAATGAACATAACTGCCACATGATTTTCTTTTGGGGCCGACTGCTTCTATGGAGTGGTACAGCTGGGGTTCAGTGGAGCCTCAGCATCACACAGTCTGTTTCTAGGTTCACAGAATCACCGTCTTGAGGGCTGGAAGGGACCTGGGAAGCTCATCCAGTGCAACCCCCCAGCCAGAGCAGCAACACCTAGAGCAGAGCACACAAGAACTCATCCAGCTGGGTTGGGATGTCTCCAGAGAAGGAACCTCCACAGCCCATCTGGGCAGCCCCTGCCAGGGCTCCCTCACCTCAACAGGATTCTTTGGAACCTATGTTGTTCCAGCTTGTCCCCATTGCCCCTTGTCCTATCATTGGAGGAGCGTTACTCTATCATTGGTTGCACTGCTGGTTGCTGCAATTGAGCCCCACACAGCCTTGTGTCTCCTGTCAAGGGAAGACTCAACAAAGCTGAGCTAAATGCTCACCAGACCTCTGTGAACAACCAAGGAGACTGGCCCTGTGTGGACTAGAGATCTACCTCAAACTATAAGCATTTGCATGGAAGAGCAATGAGATCCATCAGCTCTCCTGTGGTCAGCCCTTGAGCTCTGTGCATCAACTGCTGCACAGCTGAGACAGACTGGACATGCCAGGTCCTCCCTGCTGTGGGTCTGTACTGGCTCTGAACAGCTTGTGGGATGCAAGTGAGATGTGTCCTAGTGACAAAGTGTCTGACCCAGCATTTGCTGCTTGTGGAACAAGTGGTTTGTCCAGGGTCAGCATGGTGCTGGTAGATCTCGGGGAGAAATAAAGGAAAATATCAGGGAGGAGACACTACGTTTTTTGCCCTGAAAGACCATCATACTACAGCATTGTTGTGCTCTGATCTGAAGTCTGCAAGCAGAGTTTAATCTTGTGGGGAGATCTGAGCATGTGCCCCCCCTGAGAGCATGGAGACTCCTGCATGTGCAGCAGGACCTGGAAACACCAAGCAGCCTGAGCTGGCCTTTTCTGATCTTTGAGACAGGGGCAATGGTCTTATCTAATCACTAACCACATCCTTCAGCACCGGAGCCACTGCAGCCAAGTTAACTCAATTAGTAAATCATCATGCCTGCCCAGCTATTTAGAGAGAGTTTTTAATGGCTCTAGCAACAGCAGGATAATAATATGGAAACCAAGTGCACTAAGATGCTGCGATGGGATAACTGGCATCCCTCTTCACCCCTTCAGGGCCTTTGCAAAACACTGCTGTTATATGGGTCTTTCTCACTTCCAAGGAGGCCCCTTCCCTAGACTCCCCTCCCTGGAGCTCCTTCTTTGTCATCTCTGCAGCCTCAGAGGAACTCACAGGTTTTCAAAGCATGAGAGTTTGAGAGGGTGTTGTGGTGTTTTTTTTTGCTTTCCCCAACAATCTTATTTTAACTCTGTCCTCCCCCTCTTCCCTCCTCCAGGTCTGTTTTGCCTGGTTTTAGCCCACATGAGATCTGGGCACCTGCACTTAGTGGTGTCTGGTTTTGAGTGATGCTGCAGGCTACCTGGGGGGACAAAGTTCAGCTGCTATGCTGCCTGTAGGAGGCTCAGCATGGAATGGGGACAGGTCCCTTGGAAGGGTTTATGTATCCTGAAACCCAAGACCATGCTGCTGGGCTGGCAAGCTGTTAGGTCAAAGACTCCTGGGACTTCTTCCACCCTTTGCCACAATCTGCAACAACTAAACCTAGCCAAAGCAGAGAGATTAACAGAGTCATTAGCCCCTTGTGTCACTAGAGCCATGAAGAGAAGCAGAGTTCCTGTGCAGTGAGTCTCTTCAAGACTCTCTCTAGAAAGGGCTCAGCCCTATATTGTCATTACTCATGGGAGAAATAGAATCTCTGAATGGATAAAATGCTCCAGGGAGCATTTTCATCCAAGGCTCATCAAACATTATGCAGAGGATTTAAACCCTTAACTAAGCAACAACAGACACCTCTCCTGAATAAGGCTGAAAGCTAGTATTCACACACAGTTTCTTCTTTGCAGTTAGTCTCAAGGTTTGGGGTGTTTTTTTTTTTTTTTGCCAACAGTGGAATTTAACAGGTCTGGGTCAATTTTGGAGGCACCTCATTTCCTCCCACAAAGCTAGAGCTGTAACTGGAAGGCCTGGCTTGGAGAGTGACCCTGCAGGAGGGTGACGCTCAGCCGAACGCTGTAGAAGTAGGAAGACCATGGTGTGCAGATCCCGTGCAGACTTGCTGCAGGGCTCCTTGTGAGCACACCTTCAGGTGCTGCTGAATGATCTCACAGCTTTCCCACACAGCCTCACCTCCCTCAACCTGGAGAGCACTCAGAACTGCTCTGTTCTCCTTTCCACAGACTCTGCTTCATGCGTGGCTGCTTTCACCCAGCCCTGCCCTAAATAAAGCACTATAAACAGCCTAGTGCTTACTGCTATGGTGTCTGAGCGCTTCCCCAGCCAGTTCTGGATGTTTTCAAGACTGTTGTAAAACAGGGAGATGATTTTACCACTGCTGTAGGCCTTGCTTTCCAGGTGCTTGAAGAGCAGGGCATCTGGAGAGCAGAAACCGGTGCCGCTGCCCTCTGATCTGCTCAGAACATACGTGGGGATTTGGCACGTCAGAGCAGCAAACTGCCAGGAAGTCACTCCCAGCCTTCTCACTTTCAGCAACCCAGATTTCTACAACCTGACAAAAGCCAAGGAAGAAGAAGAAGAAAAAAACACCCCCATTTTGCTATTTCTCTTCTTTCCCTTCCCAGTCCTTTAGCTCACAGGCAACATTTCCCAGCCGTCTCTCATGAGAGAGGTATAAACGATACCAACATGCAAATAATCTGTGTGGCGTTAAGTGGCCAAAAGAGTTGGGACCCAGCAGAAATAGCAGTGGTTTTCTACCTTTTTCTACCTTTTTTTTGGTTGTGGTTTTTTTTCCTCTCCCAAGAGGGCTGAAAAGAGAAATACTGAGTGTTCAATAGAAAATAAAACCTACCAAACTGACTCTATTTCAGGTTTCTCCAGAGGAAGCAAAAGCTTAGCAATAGCAGCTTGCACTGGTCCCTGAGAGAGTCAGGCACAGGCCATCCCCTCTCCCCTCAACCCAGCTCTGGCAGTTTTGATGGGGAGTGCTCTGGTCCCTCCTCTGCTTCTGCCCTTCAGGGAAACCATCTCACCAGCAGCCAACCAGAGGAGAGGGATGATGGAGGCAAAGAGAGGTCCCAGGGCATTGCCCTGGCTCTTTCTCATGCTGCATGTGGGGTTTGTTGGGAAATCCCTTTCTTAGATGGAGGGTCATTGTCCCTAGGCTACAGAACCCTGCATGGATTTCTCCCAAGGAAATGCTGTGCTTCGCTGCAGAGAGTGATCTCTGTCAGCGACTGAACAATCCCACATGTAACTGGGGAATGCTGCAGCACCTTGTCCTAACTCTGCTTTTATACAGAACCAAGTGGCTGTTGGCTTTCCCACAAGGTGCAAACATGGGTCTCACACCCAGTTGCCATGGTGAAGCCACATCCCACGCTTAACCTTCCGGTTCAAGGGTGCCATTTCAATCCTCTGCACTTGGACCCTATACCCCTTGCTTCAGCATTTCCATGGCCACTGGTTCATGGTGCACACCAGTGTCTCGAGGCTTTACAAGCATGTTTGTGTCCAGGGGGTGGGTTGGGAAGCTCAGTGCACCTCCATTGATCTCAGGGAACCGAGTCATGAGAAGACTAAAAGCACAGCCTCCAAAACATCTCAATTCATGAGAAGGCTAAAAGCACAGCCTCCAAAACATCTCAATTGCTTGCATGAGTTTCTCTTTTTCAGCTTCAGGGAATGTTTTTTAAGGCTGGAGACTCATGTCAACACCAGCCTGGGTGCCTCATGCCTGAAATCGATGGGCTTTTGATCACAATAGAGCCGAGTAAAACAGCTTCCCACCAAAAAAGTACCACGGGCTGCTGCCCCAAATGCCTGTGTACAGCTGTACCTGTGCAGATTATCAGCTGGATTTCTTCTTCCCCAAGTTTCTGCTGGCAACATTGAAGCAGGAACTCAATTCCACAGCACTTCACAAGGAAAAAAGAAAAAAAACCAGAAACCAAACCAACCTAAACCCCAACCAACAGTTTTAGTGGAAAACTGAAACTCCTGGGTGGTTTCCCTTTGCCAGTGCTGAGGTGAAACTCTGCAAAAAGTCTCCTGTGGTTATTTTTTTCCCTCCCTGCAAAGCAATGTGAGCTGTGCTGGTTTGGAAGCAGCTGTAGCACGAGCTTGTGTAGGCAAGAAAGCGATGCAGCCTGTGCACTGGGGGCCAGACACGTCTGGTGAAGGAGAGCAGATTGTCACAGCAGCAACAGGCTCTCAGATCCTGCCAGTGAACACTGAGGAAGGAGCGTGGAGGGAGAGGATCAGGTTAATTAGCCTCCCAGAATAACTGGAGGCCACGAGCTCAGCAGAAGTTTGTGGAGGAATTAATTAAAGGTTTGTTTGTAGCTGAGCTTGATGATAAAGAAAAAGAATAGAAATCCCCACTGCAAGTGCTGGTTGGGTGCTGAGGCACTGAGCTCCTCCTGCTCTGCTGCCAGGCACTCCTACAGCCTGCTGCTTACACCTGTAAAGAGCCAGTGGCCAGGAGGGGAAATTCATTGGGGTGAGGCCAGACAAGGGTGCCAGAGGGAGACCATCAGAGCTGCTTTGGTGTGTGGGCAGGACAGCGAGAGTGGAGCTGCACAGCAGGAGGGGACCAGGCAGGGCTCAACAAGGCCGGAGGGATGACATCAGCATCATTTGATGTTGCAGTGCCCTCAGGGTCAGAGATACAATGACTTTGGGGAGCAGGACAACAGCTGACCTGCTGAGCATGGTCCCTGCAGAGCTCCTTTCTCCTTGCCCCATGGGTAACCCATTCACTGTGCTGAGAGCATCACAGAGGAATGCTGAAACAAACAAACAAACAAAAAGGCATCAGGAGTAGTTAAAAGTCTTGCAGAGAGGTTGAGCTACTGACAGTACCACGAGTCTTCCTTCCAGAGAAGTGACTGGGAATACAGGAGCTCTGCTTCAGCAGGGCTGGTCCTCAGAGCAGAGCAAATTCCTGTTCCTGGACATTAAACTCTGGATTTTGCTTCTGTGCTATTTGGTCGCGGTGGTTCAAGGATCATCGTGTCTGACATGAATAAAGGAGGCCACACTGACAAAATAGCTGGGCTCCATGACACTGAAGTCCCCCTCAGCACGGAGCTGACAGATATAACCCAGGCTTTTGCAAGGGATCTGACATCATATTCTGTTTTTAACCATTAGCATTGGGCATTACCTAATCTGTGTTAAATGGGTTGGGAAGTGACAACAGGCGACAAAACACCAGTAATCAACACAAAACTGTCACTGAATGGGGACATTTCAGCTGGGATCTCAAGGAATCAGTGAAGCCTTTGTACTTTCCAAGGTTTCTATCAATTACCTAAAAATGAATGTAAAATCTGCAGATAGCATAAAGACTGGCAGAGTGGCACATGGAGATAAAAGCAAGCAGCTTTACGGCCTTAGCTATATTCCTGGGTGAGCAGGGCTGCTCAATTAAAACGTGTTTTCACACAGGCAGATGAGTGTTAGCTGTTTTGATGCAGGGCAGACATGAGCTGTTGAAGGCACCAGGTCTGACAGGGATCTGCAGAAGGCAAGTGTGCTGGCCCTCACTCCCAGTCCAGCAAACTGGGGGAGGATTTAAGAGGATCAAAGACAAGGCAGAGAAGGTAACTTTAACTTTTATATAAGACACTGATGGGACTGGTAGAAAGATGATCTTCCTTTGATACTCTCTGCTCACTGAGTCACAAGGAATATTGATGTTGTGGGATTACTGCCATCTCCCTGAGCATCACAACTGGTGTTACTGGTGGGCAGGCAATGGCTGTGTGCTGTGAGCACCTAGACCTGAATGCTGGCTGAGATGGGGCATTGCAGCCTCACTGTTTGGTTAAACAGCCCTCCCTAGGTGGAGATCACAGGATGACTTCAACCCCCAACTTGCTGCCAGACAGCTGTGGAGGAGGTGTTTGGTGATGGGCTATATGACAGTGTCTGCTCTGGCATGAGGCAGAAGGCAGTGCCCAGGGTACCCCACACAGACATGCCTCGTGTGGGACCACTTCCATCGCTCTTGGACGCAGCAGGACAGAGTCTCCCAGACACCACACTCAACCTCAGGCTGCCACTGATCCTTGGCTGTGTTTGACACACAGTCCCTGTTGCAGGATGCAGATCTGGTGTGCCAGGACCCCTTGGGGTGAAGAGATAGAAGTAAAATATATACAAGCTTTTCAGTTACGTTTGAGTTTTCTTTCCAGGGGAGTGTGTGTCAGGGTAGGACTTCAGTGGGCAGCAGTGTGGAGGCAATGAGGACAAGCAGGACTTGGGAACCCTACAGCCTGACAGTGGAGATGCAGATGACTCTAGAAATGTCCCTCAGTGTATCATGAACCTTCATTGTGAATTGAAATATTAGTTAGTGAAATTGAAATATTAGAGTTAGTGCTCTTCCTTCTCAACTGCCTCATGCAGTGCTAAAGAGGCTGAGTGAACAGAAAAACCAGGCTGCATAGTGTAGTCTGACAGGTACATAAGGAAACAACCACGTTATGAGCAGCTTCCCTGAGACAATCAAGCTGTGGCTTTGTTTGCAAACCACTAAAAACAATCTGTTGTGGGTTTGGTTTTGTGTAGTTGTTTTTTTTTTTTTTTTTTTCTCTGGAGTGGGGAATGACAAGACCCAGCTCCATGGGATCAGCTCAGCAGCCCACACAACTCAGCTCTTGATTGTTTCGTCTGGAGCGGAGTCAGGGATCACGACATCCACTGGAGTTGGAGTGTCGATGTCAGCTTGGCTGTACCCATGGTGGCAGTTACAGAAGGGGTCTTGGAAACTTTTGGACAGTCTGTTTTGTCTCTGTACCAGGACACTCAGGTCCATTGCAATTTTTCAGGTGTTTTAGACATGTTTCTGCTTTGGGAGACATTAGAAATGTCCCATGAGGGAGTTTGTGCACAACTTGCTTAAGCTTTGACGTTAGAGCTGGATCTCCGCTCTGCCTGATCAGCACAAGGATGGAAAGAAACTCTCCTGGATACAGGTCTTGAGCACAGGCAGGTGCCAGGTGGCTGCTTGGACAGGAAACAGTGCAGCAGCTTCTGAAAGAGAAGCTTCAGTAGAAATGACATGTTTTACAGGAAATGTCCTTGCAGACCTTAGAGGCATTGTCACCTCCCATATGTACAGAGCTGCAGAGGAATGGGGTCTGGCTACAGCCATGCAAGTTGCTTCAGAAAACAAGTTGTGGCAGACCTTTTGCAAGCTATCAAGTTAATAAGAGCTGAGGCCAGAGGAAAGGAAAGTGGAAATGATCTCACTGGGACACCAGTGCTGGGCTGGCTTCAGAGGCAAAGCTCTGCAAGAAGGCTTTTCTCAGTGATCTGTGCAGAGCTAACGATACAGCCAAAGAGGGAGCTGAGATGCTCCATGAAGCCTGAGATCAGAAGGAAGACAAGCAGATGTAAACATCTAAAATTCCTACAATAGGGAATTTTTCTGAAGGTGATGAAGAGAAAAAAAAAAAAAGAATCTTTCCAGCAGCACTGAAGCTGACTGGGGGTGAGACAGCAGCCCCAAGCCTCCTGAGATATGGAGATTGATTTAGAAGACATCCACAGGCAAATGCGTTGTCCTCCCTCCACCCCCCCTCCTTGCTTTTTGATGAGGAATATTGCTGGAATCAGCTCAAGGGAGGGAGGCTTTGATCATGCTTTCGTAGAGCAAGAAAAGATGCTTTGAATTCTGGCATAAACCAAATCCCAGGAGGGATGGTGTGCGTGATGTTCATGGTGGTGCAGAGTCCTCTGTTAAATGGAGGAGCTCTCCAGAGACAGTGACTGTCCCCTCTTCACAACCCACACCAGAAATAGACATGCACAGGCAATGGAGCACTGGTATCCTCAAAGCGATGCTGATGAGCTCAGAAATGAAAGGTACTTGCCTAAATCTCAGCTGCTTGTTTGCAGAAGGACCCAGAGCAGTACAGACATTCAGAGGACAGACGGCCCACATGAACCATCTCAGTGCCTCTCCTGCAACAAAAACACCAAGATTCCCAAGTTAGAATGGAGGAACCCAGGCTCCAGCTGCAAATACCAGCTGGTGGTGTAAGGATCAAGGCTTTTTCCAGATGTCCTTCTGGGGCTGCATGGTGAAACCACTGTCCAGATAAGGTCCTCAGTGTTGTGTAGGAAAAAGATATAATGGAGTAGGGCTTGAGGAAGGGCCGACTGATGGCAAGAGCTGTTCAGCCTATTTCTGCTAAGCATGCCAAGGAGAGTGAGTGGTATCAGCAGATGTCTAAGAAGTATATTCTTTGTGGAGGTGAGTCATAAATATGCTTTAGTCGAGAAAATTGCCACTGGGATTTTTAAATAGTGACATCAGATCTACCAGAGGACAGAGAAGACAGATCTACCAGAGGACAGTGCCATGGGAATGTGATAAAACCAATATCTGTGGATGTGGCTGGATTTGTCTTACACTCTGTCAAGATGGTGCTAATTGGAGTGGCAGGAAAGTGTGCCAAAAATAAGCTTTTTCTTTAAGTACAGGAAACTGTGTTTCTCAGAACAAAACTGATTCTGAAGGAGTGACATTACTTTTCCATTAGTTTTTTTTTTTTTTTTCCCTGCTTCCATTTTTACACAAAACATTTGAGAAACAAACTTTCCTCACCAGGATTTAAAAGTGCATTCAGTAGAGTGTGTGGGGATTTTTCTTCTCTTTAGCCACTGAAAAAACTGTGAGAATGGAGGGAAGCTCAACTTTCCCCCTGTGGATTTTGGCTCCTGGCTCATGCCACGTGATTTAAAATAAAACCAAAACAACAAACCTTTTGCAAGGGTAGCTTTGCCTATGAAATCATGAATAATTAAAAGCAAAACTTTGCCTTTTTAAAAGAAATGAGAAGGTCTCTTCCACTTGCCCATGTTTTTGAACTGGGCAAAGATCAAATGAGAGAGGGGGAGAAAAAAACACCTCACAAACTCTCTGTGGGAAAATGAAATCTTCATATGAAAGTAGCTGTAAAGAGATTTCTCTCCCTCTTGAAAATACAGTAATTGAAAAAACAATCAGACTGCCTCAGTTTTTGTAGCAGTTTTAGTGTTATGATTTCCCCCAGCCATTTTTTGAAGATTTTTCTCAGACTATAGATGTAGACAAACCAAGTTAAATTTATTCCCAACACCTGTACAATGTGGCAAAGAGCTGTAGGCTTCCTGATAGCCATCTGAGATAATTGCTATGGCATCCTTTCTTTTCAGTCAAAGCCTGCTCTGGCACCGAAGCTTTTGTCATTAAAACACATTTCTCTCCCCCAGCCTGATTAAAGCTTTGGAAAGGTGGCCTGAGTGTAATCTGTGCTGGGCAGCACAGGCAGTTCTGCCAGGATGGAGCCTGCAGCCTGTGATGTCTTCGATCCAGTCAGGCTAGACCACAAGCTTCTCTTTCCTCACTTTCCCCTTCTCCCCAAGATTGATCCTAGCCTTTTCTTGCAGGCTAAAGGTGTGGTAAGAAAGCTCAGAAGTGTCCTGGAGTCCAACAAGCACAGCCCCACAGATGCTTTGGGCTTATACCCCACCTCACTCTACCTTCTGTCTCCAAACTCAGCTCTTCCACACACAACTGCTGTGTTTCCACGTTCTGCTCAGACTGGCGCTTCTGCCAGGGACCTGCTGTGTCCCCAGGCTGCCTCTCCCCACAGCTTTGCCCTCCACAAAGCACACAGGCTTCACATTTGCCTGCCGCTTTTGTTCTCTTTTTCATCTTCTATTTATCATCTAGAGCCCCGGTTTGCAGCCAGCCAGCGCTTCCTGCCCCACAATTAACAGTTGCAATTAAGAGTTGCAGAGGTAGGTGTTTCCCTTCCAAAGGGACCTGATGTTTTCCATGCTGAGCATGAGAGAGATCCCCACTGAGGGAGCTAATTTGTGCCACTTAGTAAATGCAGCTGAATAATGTGCTTGCTGTAATCTCGCTAACTAAGTCTTACAAGTCTCAAAGTATTAAATCAGGTTCTTTCACCTATTTAGTCACAATCCCAAGCTGCTGTCAAAAACGAAAGCACTTCCATTGTAGGTGATTGTGGCACAGTCTGTGCTGTTCAGGGCTGGTAAGCAGTTTAGAGAATGGGCAAACAATGGCCAAAATCAGCAGTTACCTTGTAAAACAATTTTGCCCCCATCCATTTTGAGGAAAGAGTTGCTACGTGGAGAGGATATTGGGGCTGGCCACAGAATGCAGCCACAGAAGTAACACTGCTGAGTAGGTGGTGCATCAGGATGTTTCTGTTGAGCTCTTAAATCATGTAGTGAATGCTAAAATGGTAGAAGCTGGGAAATAATGGGAAAAGATGATCTTGACCTGAATGGAAAAAACATAATCCATGAAATTCAAACCAGCACAGCAGTGACACAGAGTATTTTCAACTGACTTTTTGCTCCTGAATTCAAATACGCTGCTGCTGCCCAATAATGGCTTTTTATGTCTTTATGCAGTGACTGCCAGTATGAAATTAGCAGAGAAAAGATGTGTTTTACAAACAAGAATGTGTCTCAGTATCTGCAGGGGAAACTATGTTTAGAACTTACTCTGCTTGTTGCTAAAAGTGATCTAATGTTGCAGGAGAAACAAGAGAAGCCTCAAACAATGTCTGTCTGGTGATGAGAAATGATTAATAGAATACCTGCTGGAATAGCTTCGTAGGCATTCCCAGGACAGCTGGATGGATTGTACGCTACAGTGAGATATAGCCCTGTGCAAAGAAAACAAGGAAGAGAGAAGGAAGTGTTATTGGTGGAGATTATTACTCCCCTTACTTGATCATAACAGTTTTATATCTGTGTAAAAATGAATTCCAGTTGTAGAATGTGATCTCTGGGAGTTGTATTTATTCTGTTTATTGGTATTAGGAGCTTATTATTTTGCATAAATTATTCATGTGAATTAGACACACTCATGATACTCCTGTTATTTGTGTTGGGAGGGATGGGTAACAGAAACACACTGCAATGCTGCTCTTTGATTTTTTCCTGTGCTTTGGAAATCACAGGGCATGAGAAAATCTGGGTGTGAATGGCATTGCACTGCATATCCTACACACCACAACATACTCCTGGCCACATAAACCAGGAGAGTGTTTGAGGCATCTTTTCCACTCCTGGTAGAGCACACTGCAAAGTATCCCTGTGCCAGCACAGATGGAGCTCCATGGGGACACAGCAAAGGTCCCCAAAGTAGTCAAAAGTGGTAGGGGAGCAGCCCTCCCCTAGCAAATATCCCACAGCCTGGAAACGTGGAGGATCTTGTGCAGATACAGCATTTAGGTGAAGATTAACATCTTGCTGGAACATCTGTTCTTATCTAGCTGTACAAAAAGGGATCAGGATGACTATTGCTCTGCAATCAGCAGGACATCAGGAAAGATCAGGGGATCAGCCCCCTCTGCTTAGGAATTTGTAACAGGGAAGTAAAACCCCTTCATCCCCTGGTCTCCACTAGCCAATGACAGGCTGCTCAACCAGAAGATGAATAACAAATCGCTGCGATTGTGTCTGTAGCTGCTGATTGACCCATAGTTCACCCATCAGGGGCACATGTTGGGTTCCTGGCCTCTGCTAAGGGGTCTTTTGCAAACCAATTAGCTTCTATTTCCTTCAGCAGTCAGCATTTGTCTTGAAAGCACACTTCTTGTTTACTGGGAATGAATTTTGTTTAAAATACTCTTCCAGATTGGTTCTGATGTGGAGAGATGGATTTGGCAGAGGTGCTGCTGTGATGGATCCCGTGCAGATGGCAGGGCTGGTGCTACCCTGCTGCTGCACTGTCCACCCTGGGTTCTTTCTCACTCCAGACTGTTGTTCCTGCACAAGCCTTCTCCCAATTAGCTGCTGTATTGTTGTCTTTTTGCAAGTGCTAATTCAAAAGACCTGGCTGACAGGCACTCTTTCTTTCTTGTTTTTGGACAGTCCTTTGAAACTGCTGGAGTATTTCTGTGTCCATCTGAGCCACGTGTCAGTCCCATTGCAGCTGGGCCTTCATTAATCATATCTCAGTGGTGATGCACTCAGCATCCTCCACAATGCTTTTGCTGCACAGCCTGTCCTGCTATCTCATTCGGGGCAAAGCTAGAAATTCCTCAGGTGCACCTCTCTCCAGCTGCTGGATGCATTTTCTGTACGGTGTCCAAGTCTCACACTTGCACAATGGTGAAGTAAACACAATAACCCTATCCACCCTGGTTTGGGTGAAGAGCGGAGAGAGCCCACATTCAGGCTCTGATAGAGAATATCTCCCTGTGAGCGCTGCAGACAGCAGATTGCAGCTTCAGGGGCTGGGTGTAAATTTGTAGCTGTCAAGTGTCTCAGTCCTCCTCCAGAAGCCTGGGAAGCAGTGATGATCTTAAAGGTCCTATCCAACCTACATGATTCTATGATTGTAAGAGTAAACTTGCCAGGTGCTCTGCACCTTGTTCTTCTCCACTCACAAGGGAAGAGCCAAGTACCCTGGCAAAAGTACTCCTCCCGGGTGATGGAAAGGTAAGGGCAGCAGAGGGGAAAAACTGTATTATGCAGTGACTAACAGCTTCTTTCTCAAAGCACACAGAAATCAGCTGAAATCTTCCTCTCATCTTGACGAGGAAGCTGGTAAGGAAGTCATTGCCTTCTCCTGTGGAGTGGCAACATCCCACGTGTCACATCCCCGATGATGCCAGGGGAGCAAACCACCACCCAGGCTGCACACCTCAGCAAAGGGAGCTGCCCATCACCCTCTCCTGATAGCTGCTCTGGTGTCACCTGTTCTCAGCCTCAACCCATTCAACTACTTCACAGTTGAACTGGAATGAGGTACAGCATCCTTAAAGAAGCAGAGAGATGGCAAGTCAATTACGAAGTACCAATCCTGTGATGCAAGTGAAAAATACGCATCTTGAACCCCTTAGGCACAAGGACTTAAATGAAGGCACAGACAGCACAGATCATGGCTGTGATCTGACAAATGGTAAAGCCTTGACCCCCACAAATAACTCTGAGATCATCTGAGATAACCACCTAGTGGAAACTCACTCTAAGATAAGGAAACTGGGGTGGTGTACACAAGCCAAACATTCATTCATAGGGAAATGGTAACTGGATAGAAAAAGGTGGTGTGATTTCTGCATTCAAGATGAGAAAGAGCAAGATAAACTGCTGGATGCATATCTGACATCCACATTGTTAAAATATGTTGTCAAGCTGGAAAAGGCAGACAAAGACTTGCAAGGATGAGTCAAGGTTTGGGAAGCCTGCCTGAGTGTGCCAAACAGGAGGAGCTCCTTCTTTCAGTTTATTAAAGTGAAGTTTATGAATAATAGTCACACAGCAGAAAAACTCACCCATAGGGTGCAGATTACTGATAGCAAAACAGTGTCTAATTTTGCAGATAAGTACAGATGAAGATCCAGTGGTAGGAAATTGCAGGCGTGGAAGGCTGTGGCTGACAATGACACACAGGCTGCAATCTATGATAATGTCAGCTACTTAAAAGGTGATGGGCTTTGTGCTAAAACTGCCCACATAATGACATGCACTGAAGCTGTGTACTGTGAGTTCCAGTCTGGAAGATTTGGCTCTCGTGCAGAAATTAAGCCCTGTGGCTGCACAAAGCCCAAAGCAGCAGGTCTTTTAGGCAGCAGCCTGAGATGGCATTTTGGGACTGAAGTTTAAGATGTGCGCTCCTGTGTCACACCCAGAAGGATGTCCAACATGCACAGCTTCTTGGATGTTGCCTTGGTGGGCTCTCATCCTTCATCTTGCTCAAAGAAGGAGGAAATGCTAAGCTAAAAGTTCACATTTCAGGCAGAAATAGCAAGGTCAAGCTGCATGGGATGTCAGGCTATCCCATATGGCTATGCTTCTCTTACTCTGAGCCCCAAATATCCCCTGCTCACTGGGTGCACAAGGAACTAGTTTGTGATCCTAGAGACAAAAGTGAAGGGCAAACAAAGATCAAGATTGCTTTTGTCAGTCCCACCCTCCCAAGAGGTAATTTGCTTCCACAGATTGTCCCTTTCCATGAGGAAGGAAATTGCACCAAAGACAACCAGGAACATAGTGGAAACTTCAATGGAAATCAACCTAAAATTGACCAGTGAATAAGGAAACCCATTTCCCATGCATCCTGTCTGGCACCTACCTCCTTGATCATCACTTTGCAAGTGGTGGCTTGACCAGGCACTGCATCCTCTGTGCTGTCTGTGATTGTGAATCCCCTTGCACAGAGGAGGGCTGTAAGGTTTGCTGGAAGGAAGACAGAGTGAACCTTCAACTGACAGCCTTGGAAAATGTGTTTTCCTTGACTACAGTGAATCTGCAGCACATTCGCTTCCTGCTTTCTGAATGTCTCTGATTTATGTGAACTCATTCACCAAACGAAAGGGAAGCAGCAAGAGTAGAGTTGTTCTCTGGTGGGTACACTGAAAAGGATCACAAGGACATTGCTAAGACGGTGCAAGTCTTTCATCAACAGCTTTGGGTCAGAATCAGTCATTATTAGACCACCTCTGTGGGCAGTCTAATTGGGAATAGCCTTTGATAGAGATACTGGACTCTCTCATTCAGCTCATTCCTACTCTGAGGGTTACACTCACTTTCCAAGGAACATCAGTGCTGGCTGTGATGTCTTGTTTTGCTTGCATTCCATTTCTCTTCACTAACCTCTGCACCAAAGCATGCTGTTCTGTGAATCTCTGAGCCTGTGCATTCTCTGAATCCCAGCCCCATCCCACCCTCACTGCTCCAGGGAAGGGAGCTTAAGAAATAATTAACTTTACTGCTTCTTGTAAAACCACTTGTTTTTCTGGGCCCTGGAAGGCAGGAGCTGACAATGTTGTGTGCTTGCTGGTGACAGCTCAGATCTTTCACCTCCTTCTGCAGTTTTTGCAAATGGAGGGCAAGGCTGCCTTGTCTGATTGTCACGAGCAGAGATAGGCAAGTAATTGTTTGCTTGATTTAGCCAGTGATCCAGAAAAAATAATTGTTTGAGGTTGAGCCAAAGCTACAACTTTACAGAGCTTTAGGCAAGGTGGAACGGTTCGTATCGGGTTCAAATGCCAAGTGAAACGCTTCCTCTGACAAGCAGGGAATCGTTTCATCTTGGAGGAGTTGGTCTGAATCTGATTCACAGGAGGAGAGAGTTTTACTCCATTGCTGCTCACCTGGCAGGTGTTGGGGTTGGGATGAGAATCCAGCATTCATGTGACTTGAGAAAGAGCTATAGGCTGCATGGACACAACTTACACCAGTCTATGGGGCAAGAGGTATGGGATCTCATCCTCCTGAACTCATTCAAAATGCTGAGCCATTAATCATGGGAGGCAGAGTGCTCCCTGCTAGTGTATGGGCATGTGTCAGAGTGATTGGGACCCTGGCAGAATTCATCTGCCCAAACATTGATGCAGGGTAGAGATATCTCCATCTGAGTAATCATCTAGAGTCTCATTATGGTCAACAGTGAGAAATCATCTCTGCCAGAAAGCCATCAATCTTGCTATCAGGGACATACCTAAGTAGGCAAAAGCAGTGACTTGCATGCTGAAACCTATATTTTTTCTCCAGCTTGGCTGCACATGCCTTGACTGTAGAAGTATAAATTTGGGCTGATAAATTCCTCCTTTCCCTGCTCTTCTCCTAGTTACCAGCTTTACTCCTGAAACACCAGCTGCAGGACTGGAAGAGCACTGGTGAATGCCTTGCCCTTGTCTTGAGATGTGAGGGGTACAGTGAACCCACACCCCTGGCTATTGCAATGCCTGACGACAGACAGCACTTTTTCAAGCTTCACTGTCAACATATAGAATCAGAGAATCATTTTGTTTGGAAAAGAGCTTTAAGACCCTGCAGTCCCAGCCCTCCCCTCACCCTGTCCAGCCCACCACTAACCCACAGCCCTCAGCACCTCAGCTCCAGGGCCTTGGGCACTCCCCCAGCTCCCTGGGCAGCCTGGCACAGGGGCTGACACCCCTCTCAGGAAAAAAAGTTCTTCCCCAGCTCCAATCTCAACCCCCCCTGGGGCAACCTGAGCCCATTTCCTCTTGCCCTGTCATTCCTTACTGGAGAGAAGAGGCCAATCTCTGCCTCCCTGCAGCCTCCTGTCAGGGAGTGTCACAGAGGGCTCCTGTCTCTCCTCAGTCTCTTCTCCAGCCTCAACACCCCCATTCATTCCCTCAGCCCCTCCTCAGCACCCTTGTGCTCCAGCCCCTTCCCCAGCTCTGTGCCCGGCTCTGGCCACGCTGCAGCCCCTCAGTGTCGTTGTAGTGAGGAGCCCGATACTGAACACAGCACTCAAGATGTGGCCTTACCAGTGCTGAGTACTTACTGTACACTCACTTGCATCTCCTCAGGACTCCAGCACCCACAGCTAGAAAAAGCTGCAGGTTTTCTTCTCAGCTCATACAATTCAGGACTGTCAGTTGTGCTTCCTTGATGCTTCCCCAGCCCTGAGACGTGGCCACCGAGGTCAGAGACAGCACTGGGATGCTGCACTCCTCACCAAATGCTCTGGCATTTTGGGAACTGCTAATACTGAAACTGGAAAAGCCCTGAGTTTGGTAAAGGAGACAAGAAAGTGGAAGTGAGCATAGCTGGAGACCACTAGAGAGGAAAACTTTCTTAGGAAGGCAGGTGCCTGTAGTTGCCATCCACAGAGGTCAGAAATTCACCTTCCCACAGGCTGTGCTTTTGTCTCTGCTGTGCAAAGTCAGGTTGAGGCTGTCAGAGGAGTGTGACAGAGGAGTGGGACAACCGTATCTTACTTGCAGGCTTAGTTTGGAAGCTCCTCTTTTTCCTCTGCCATTTGGGATTCACTTAATCCCAGCCATGACTGTTAGGGTTTTTTTTTGTTTGTTTGTTTGTTTTTTGCCTAGAAGCCCTGTTCTGTCAGAAGGATTGGGAGCATGAATAAGGTCGCGTGCCCCTGGGAAAGACAAGTATTTGGTTTAGCCTCTTCCCATGATAAATGTAGGACTAGTTCCTTTGCTTTGCTTACTCAACCCAGCATTACACTCTTTTGTTTTTCATTATCACTTGTCCAGGAAATGGAAACACACTTCTTGTGTGGTGGGTACCTTGTAAGAAGAAGTGGGATTTGTATGTACCGTGAAGGCATCTGCTTGGGAAATGTCTTCCACAAGTTCAGAATCACAGGATCACAGAATCTCAAGGGCTGGCCCAGGAACTTTCCTTCCTACCCAATTGCTCAGCTGCCCATGAGAGAAGTGGGAGATGTAGTGAGCAGTGCCCGTGGTGATGTATGTTGAGCTTCTCCCATGGGCAACAATGCTGGTTGTGGTGCTCTCCATGCCCTCTAAGCACGCAGTGCTTCACAGGGTGTTCATCCACTTCCACGTCCTTCAACACTAAAAAGAGTTGGCTTCATCCTTAAGGACCTATGGTTCATCTAATTTTCTGCTAGGACTTCTCCTTTCCCACCCATGAATCCCTGGAGGGCTTCATCAAGGGCATCTCAGCACAGCATCCACTGCAGCCATCCCAAGCACAATGAGATGGGAAGTATGTCGAGGCAGGAAGGACAGCAATGTGACCATGAAGAAAGCACTACCATGACAACCAGCACACATATGCTCATCGGTAGTAAATGACAAAGTATTCAAGGTGACAATTTTCCAGCTTGGCAAAGGCTGTCACAGGGCTGAGTAGCTGGGCAGGGAGAACGCCCCTAGACAGTCCTTTAGTTCCCAGCACTGACCACTGCAGATTTCATCACAAAAGGAGTTTGCACTTGAAAGTAAGAAGAAAAGGAGGAGAGATTCTGACTAATCTGCTGACTAAATATTTACTAAAATAGATTGTGGTAACAGAAGTCAAAAGCTCCCCAGAGTTAGGAGGCAAACAGAAGAGCTAGAAAATACAAGAGGAGAGGTCCTGTACTAGCTCGTGTGCAAACCTGGATGTTTTCATAGAGTCAGGAAATAGAATTCAAAGCAAAACTGAAACTGAATTTTTTGGAAACCCCAAAACTCAAAGAAAGATTTCTTTTTCTTTCTTTATTCAAGTCAAGTGAGAATTTGTTTGACAAACCACAAATGTTTCCACTTGGAACTGGAACATCCTTCTGAAAGAATTCTAATTAACCCCAAACTATAAAAAGCACAATGATTGGAAACCAATCCTTCCATTGCCCAAAGTGTCTTTAATAAATGCACAAGCTGCAAAAACAAATATGGATTTGCAAAAAAAACATTTTGTTGTGAACACATTTGCATTTTCACTGACTGAAAGTGCTCCTGCACAATTCCAGCCAATTCCCTCTCTAATATTCTGCCTCCTTAATGCCATCATTGAACACTGATTGAAAGCCTGTGAAACCAAAGGTGAAGAGCTGATGTTTCTCTGCAACCTTTTTTGATTTGCTGCGTTCTGACTTTGGGCCATTTGATCTGTAACATCCAGATTTCAGTAGCATAAGGGATTCTGCTTTTTTTTTTTTTTTCCTTAACATTTATTTTCATAATTGAGTGTTTGTTTGAGCAAAAGGAGGAGAGGGAAAGCTGCCAGGGCTTCATCACGCAGCAATCTTGAATCTTACCACGACTGGGGGAGGAAAAGAAGGTTGGGCATCTTTTGCTGCAGTGCTCATTTGCATTGAGGAGGATCTTTACCCTTAGAAGCTAAAAAAGATGAAGTGCTAACTTCCAAAGTGACATTTTGGAATTTGTGTGGAGCTTCTCAGGCTGCTGGGACTGCATTTAACTCTCTGTCTGTTTCTTTTATTAAACCAGGGACGGCAAATTTGCCAGAGGAATCAGTGCCGTGGGGGAAGGTGGTGGTGGTGCATAACTCAGGAAGGGAAGTTTATCCCCACTAATAAATTCATACATTAGCAAAAGCCATGGCTTTGGAATCCCAAGGAGGCAGAGGCACTGACCACAGAGGCACGTGTTCCTCAACACCATACTGCAAATGTCCCCTTGTCTCCAACTAAAGAGCCCTTCTCACCCTTCTGGGCCAAAGTCAAGGAAGAAAAAAAGCTGCATTGACCCAGAGGGTGGCAAATTCTCTAAACTCTTCAGGTGAGGCTGTTTCACAGTTCACCTGCTCATTATTAGGACATTCCAATGCTGTCAGAGGGCATCTGTGACCTGTGTGAACAGCTAAAGCTCCATTTGGCCAAAGCACCATTCAGTAGTTGTTTGGAGTGAGCACTGTAAAATGTGTCCCTGTTTTACAGCTTTGTCTGGGAATGGGTTAGGTACAGCTTTTATAGCTAGACCATCGTGATGCTGCATTTCTCCATGATGCTGATTTCCTGGCACAGAGGCTTCCCCAAGCTCCTAGCTTTGCTGATGGATCCAGAAGGGTGTGTGTGAGGGAACATACAAAAGCGTGTGCATGTGTGTTATTGCATGGTGGGGAGATCCTCCCCTTGCTACCTCTGCTGCTGCAGCCCCCCTCATCCTGGCAGTCTCCTTGGAAAAGGAGCAGACTGAAGACTCAGGACTGTGTCTTTAATAATCCAGGTGGTTTCTTTCCTGTTATGATTCTGTAGGCATTCCTCTTCATTAAAGACTAATGAGAAACCTGAGTAATGGCTATCCATGTGGTGCCAGGATGATGTGGCTCTTGCAGCTCCCTGCCCACGCTAATCCAAACCTTTCTTCCAGGAATGTGATCAGCACCTGGGTCAGAGCGTCTCAGGTGAAACAGCATGAATTCACTGCCATGGTAAGCACTGAGCAGTGGTCATTTCTCTGAAGTCCTCATAAACAGGTGCAGAAAGCTCCTCTAATCATATTTATTTGTGAGTGATTGACTGTTGGGCACCAGAAAAGCGTAGTCCTGAGTAGAAAAGCAGCTCAGGGTTGTGTTTTAAAGGCAATCTGGTAGATGGTGAGAGATTTTTTCCCAGCCTTCAAAGGACTTCGGCCATTTTTGGAGAGCCAAGCATTCTGCAGCAGCATGGAGACTGGTATGCATATATAGTGCTTCAAAGGTACACTCCCTTTTCATTCCCCTCCTTCCTGTCCCTCAACTAGGCTGGGTCTGAATGAGACATACACACTGTTTTGAGGCTGGGAAAATGCCTGTTTTGGATTTGTAGGTCACCCAGACCCTGCTGGAAGGGCTGGTCACAGGAGGGATGTCAAGGAGAGCAGGTACCCTTGGGGGAAGGGTTACAATTTGCCCCCAAGGCTTTTTTTTTTTAATGTACAGAGGAGACACTTCAAAACAGTAGCTTAGGACTCATTAAACTCTTCAAAAAGCTCCTGTCTGCCCTGTGCTTCATTTGCAAGACATCAGGGAGTGGTAAGAAATCTAGGCAGATGATATAGTGTGCTTCTTTCATGCGTGGCTGATTGAGGCTGTCCCAGCTGGCTGCAAAGGTTCAGCTTGAAGGAAATGTTTACACATGGATTCTCTTTGGGACATCCTATCACTTGGTTAGGCGTTTGGGCTCACGTATTAAAATGGCAGAAAAAGGCAAAACGTTCTCCAATTCTTAGTTCCCCTCATAGAATCACAGAATGGGAAGTGTTGGAAGGGACCTTTAGAGGTCATATAGTCCAACAGTATCCAGTCCATCGTCCCTACAGAAGCAGCTCCCACCTAGATCCGGTCACACAGGAATGTGTCCAGGAGGATCTTGAAGACCTCCAAGGAAGGAGCCTCCACACCCTCCCTGGGCAGCCTGGGCCAGGGATCCCTCACTGAAACACTCAAACAGCTTTTCCTTATGTTTCAATGGAACTGCTTGTGTTCTTGTTTCATCCCATCATCCCTTGTCCTGTCACCAGATACAACACAAAAAAAAAGTGCTGCCCCAATCTTCTGACACTCACCATTGAGATATTTGTCAATATTAATGAGCTCCTCCCTCAGTCTCCTCTTCTCCAGACTAAACAGCCCCAGGTCCCACAGCCTTTCCTCAGCAGGAAGATGCTCCAGTCCCCTCAGCATCTTGGTGTCCCTGCACTGGCCTCTCCACAGCAGTTCCCTGTCCCTCTGAAGCTGGGGAGCCCAGAACTGGACACAGGACTCCAGATGAGGCCTCAGCAGCTATGGCAGAGCAGAGGGGCAGCAGAACCTCCCTCACTCTGCTGCCCACACTCTCTTGCTGCCCCCAGGCTGCCATTGGCTTCTTGCCCACGAGGGCACGTTGCTGCTCATGGGCAGTTTATTATCACCCAGCACTGCCAGGTCTGTCTCCTGGAGCTGCTCTCCAGCAGATCACCCCCAGCCTGTGCTGCTGCAGGGGGTTGTTCCTCCCCAGCTGCAGGACTCTGCCCTTGCCCTGGTTGAACCTCAGCAGGTTCCTCTGTGCCCAACTCTGCAGCTGGTTGAGATCCTGCTGACTGGCAGCTCAGCCTCTGGGGAATCAGCCAGTGCTCCCAGTTTGGTGCCAGCAGGGAACTTGCTGAGGGTCACTCTGTCCCCTCATCCAGGTGTTAATCAATTCAGTCCTCAGCAGCTAATAGTTCTGGTAAGGAGATGCCATCAGGAAAGCTGCTGAGAACCTGGAGGAGCTAACAGGTAACCAAGCCATGGAGGAGGGCTAGAAATCCCTGCTGGGAGGGCAGAAAATCCCTGTTAGTTTTTTACACTGGAATATAGAGACTACTTCACTGGGGCTTTTGGCTGATGAGAAAGACCAGTCAGAGGAACAACCTCAGATTGCATGTCAGTAAGGAGGGTTTTTAGGTGGAATTGATAAAGTGAATAATGCTAAATCATCAGGACCAGCTGGTATTCACACATGCACTGTAAAGGAGCTCAGACATGAAATCGCTGAGCTGCTCACTGTGCCTTGTAACCTATTGTTTAAATTGGCTGCAGGGCCAAAGGAATGGGGGGAGGGGGGCAAATGAGATGCCAGTTTTTCAAATGACCTCCCAGGGAAGCTGGGGAAGAACAGATCAGTCAGTCTGACTTCTGCACTGGGAAAGCTGGAGAAGGCTGTGGTGCACAATAATCAGTAGTCATGGATGCACACTGGGAAGAAATGCTTTAGACACTCGTGTAAACTCTTTGAAGGAACTGACAGGCATGTAGAGAAGGGGCATGCAGCTTCATACGCTGCACATGCATTTCCCAAATGCATCCTGCACGCTCTCTTCTTAGGAGCTCCTCAAGAACCGGTTGCTCTGGCGTAAGTGGGAACCTATTATAGGTTAAAGGAGGGGAATAAAGAGCAGGGATAGATGAAGCTGCTTGCCTGTAGAGTTCCCCAAAGGTCTGTGCTGAGATTTGGGTTGTGTAATGTTCCTAAACTACCTCAAAAGGGAGCAAAAGGAAAGGAGGGAGAATTTGCATATGATGCATTGTTACTGAGAACAGTCAAATCTGAATCTGGCTGTGAAGGGAGGGAGCAGTGCTCAGCACTGTAGAAGGGCTGGGAGTTACAAGGCAAAAGAAATGAGCCCTTCCCACGTTAGTACAACGGTGAGCTCTGACCTAGCTCTTGCTGGTCAAGGAGAAGAGCTTGACATAGCTGTGAAGGCATTTGTGTACTCTGATCAGCAGGAGGCAAAGGGCACTTGGTGAGCGTAAGGAATAAAGACCAGAGCAGCATGAAGTGGAATGGCCAGGGAGCATTTGTACCCTGAAGGCCAGATGCCTTTCTGCTTGTCTCATTTCAAGAAGACTGTAGCAGAATTTTCAAAAAGGGTTAGAAACAAGCAGTGAGGATGGACACAGGCATCAATTTGCTCTCACATCAGCAGAAAATGCCCCAGCTTCACAACAAAGAGGTTTTCGTGGATGCCTGTAGAGTGGGGGATGAAGGTGAATGGAGGATGTTCATTGATACTGGGGCTTCTTAGGGCAGAGTTAGTCAGAACTGCATATGGTAATCTCAGTGTTTTCTCTTTTTATTTGAAGGGGGACAGATGATCTTAGGGATTGGCCTGGATGATCTCTAAAGGTCCTTTCCAATCTTCACCAGTCTATGACTCTGTGACTCTATGACTCTATGATTCTGTGACAGGCAGTGAGCAGAGCTGCTGGGAGATGTCATGCTTGAAAGTATGGCAAATCCAAACCTCCATGGAGACACAAGCACTGAACATGGGATCCAGCTTGTTACCTGGGGATGGCTCCAGTACAGATCCCTGTATCTGGGCCATGGAAGAGCACTCATCATATCCAAGGGAAACACATAGGCTTGAGATATGAGTCACGGTTCTTCCTTCAAGTATGATCAGCTAAACGGGATGCAGCCACGTGGCAACCCTGCAGTCCATGCAGGCTGGAGGACTCTTTCTGTGATCCAACTGCATAAATACAGCTGTGTTGCCTGAAGGCAAAGCAAACCAATTCCATATTTTCTGGTACCAGGCCTGCTGTTGCTTTGGCTCCATCACCAACAGTTCTTACAGCTGCATCCATCTCATGGTCCCAGTGTGTCGGGTGGGAGGTGATGGTCATGTGGAAGTGGTGCTTTCCCAAAGCCAATCCCTTGCACAGTGAAGTAACTTTCCAAATACAAAATAGATTTTTTTTCTTTCCAAGTCCCAAAACAGCTGTGGTGGCCAGTGCAACCAAAGCCAGAAGGCATAGACAAACAGAATCACAGAGTCTCGAGGGCTGGAAGGGAACTGGAAAGCTCATCCAGTGCAACCCCCCTGCCAGAGCAGCAGCACCTAGAGCAGGGCACACAGGAACTCATCCAGCTGGGTTGGAATGTCTCCAGAGAAGGAGCCTCCACAGCCCATCTGGGCAGCCCCTGCCAGGGCTCCCTCACCTCAACAGGGAACAAATTCTTCCTTGTGTTTCTCTGGAACCTCTTCTGTTCCGGCTTGTCCCTGTTGCTTCTTGTCCTGTCACTGGCCATCCCTGAGCACAGCCTGACTCCAGCCTCCTCACACCCACCCCTGATGGATTTGTAACATGAATGAACTCACCCCTCAGGCTCCTCTTCTCCAAGCTGCAGAGCCCCAGGTCCCTCAGCCTTTCATCACAAGGCAGATGCTCCACTACCTTCATAGTCTTGGTGGCCCTGAAACCCAGAACCAAGATGGGGAGATGTTCAAAATATGGTATTTCCACTGCCATTCTCTTTGGCTGCCATGTGGCTCCATGTTCCTGGTGCAAAGCTGGGGCATGTGGCACCACACAGTACTACTGCTACTCCTTCTACCCATGACAGTAGACAGGATCTTACAGGGACTAACACGCATCCAAATTGAACTTGTGCTGCACGGGATTCCTGGTAAACACCCTGATACAGAATCTCATTAGCAAACACAGCACATCACCCTATCAGCAGCAGTAGCAAGTGCAGCAGTTGCTTTGTGGGGATGTCAGATTAGCTGCTTAGCTTTGTAACAAATATACCATGGTTCATTATCTTTTATATGAATCCACCTCTCCAGTGCTTTTAAGATCTTCTGCAACAGACCTTTGCTATTTGCTGTTTACTCAAGCGGCACCTAATTCTCCAATTAGAAACTTATATTGGAGCCTTTGTACACAAAGCCTGAGGCCAAAACCCTCTGCACAGGGCAAGGGGTTCCCAGCTGACTACATCCTTGCTTTTGGCAGAGCTTCTTTGTAAAGCCTGTGGTGGCAGCATGGAAGCGTCAGCATTTTCTTCAGCGTCACTTACCTCCCTTTCATCAGAAAGAGGGGATGGCCATGCTCTCAGAAAAAGCCAAATTAAGAAATGAGCAAACAGCCCCTTTTGATGTTAAGAAAACTTGAAATGTTGCATGTGGAGAATCCATGTGGATTCTTCCTTGGGGACTGTTAAAGTCATCTTTGTCCATTGCTTCAGTGTCCTGGGATCTCAGCCTGAGTATTAAGAGGGTCGGGACAGGCTCAGATGCAGGGAACATGGAAAGCTCTGAAAAGCCTAAAAATCAGTTTGTGTAGCTCTATCGATGGTCTCCACAATGTAAAGTGATCTGGTGTTTAACAGGCATTCACTTGGAATAACTACCATGGCTCAGGCTTTGTAATGCACCAGCACAAAGTCACGCCAATCAAACATTTTTAACACGCCATCAGTTATTCTGTACACAGCACACAGCCCAAAGATTTACAGCAAAACCAGTTCCTTCAGGCCTGTTCCATTAACATGCAACTGATTTGATAACAATCAATATTTGAGGGAGACTATTACACTCCTTATAGCTCCAAGTCCCAGTAAATGTGAGATGTCCATGTGCCTAGCTGCAGTCCAGCCGGGTGCAGCTTTCCTCATCTGCAGAGGGAAAAAAGGGGAAGCAAAAAAAGAGAGAGAAAACAGCTAGGAGGGGATAAAGACCAAGAACTACTTAATGACCTCTTCAGGGACTACAAGTGTTTCAGAACAAGTTCAACAGCAATTTCTGTGATGTGCAGAAGAGGGATCTGGGGCAGGGGAGGGTAGGGCGGGGGGGAGGGGAAGAGGGTGTCACTTGAAATGTGGAGAGAAAGGCAAGTATTTTATGCCCAAACCATTTTTGGATGGAAAGTTGGATTCTTGACAAAACCAAATTGATTTCAGAAAGCACCTGATTCCTGTGGGGATACAAAAATCACATTTTCAATTGAAATTTTGAGGCAGAAAAAAAAAGAAACCTCGAGAGTTTTGATGAGAAGTCAGCTCCAAGAAATAAGATTCTATCTGCAGCTATTTCCCTCCTGAACCAATATTGTTCCAGCTGGTTAATATTTCCCCAGTTAAGCTATATTTTGATGGAGAATTGAATATTTTTTTTTGCTAAACTCCTTTTTATTTTTTCAGAAGTTTCTCCTTCTGCAGGCTGTTGGACTTTTAACAACATCTCAACAACCTCCCCCTTTTAATTATTTGATGAAGAATAGAAGATGCTTGAGGGAAACATTCAAATCGCTTTCCATCACCATTTTCATTGAAAGAAAACCTATCACTCATCCAGACCCGAAACCAAGATTTCCCAACCTGTTTATGCCTCTTTAGGATGTGGATTTTTTTTTTTTTTTTTTTTTTAATCAGCTGGTACTGTCTAAAAACCCAAATATCCCAGAGACAATTGGTGCCAGGTATGTCCTGATGGACTCACACACAGGTGTGGGTCTCCCATAGCTTCTGGTCATGGGTGCAAAAGGCCAAGCCTGCACGTGGCAGGGCTGAAGTCACACAGCAGAAGCTGTGCCAATGCTCCAGCCTGTGTGAGTGTGTGACTATGGGAGGGCATCTGTTTGGCAGATGCTCAGCAGCCTCTTGGATGACTTGTAGGATCTCACTCAGTGCTCCTGCAGCTCTGGAGCTCTGTCCACAAGTTAACTTGTTTAATTCACAAGTCAATAAGCAAGGTGAGGAAGTGAATGAGAGATGTGAAGAGGATGCAGCTACAGAGTAAGCTTCATCATGGCTTTATGGGTTATCAGACAACAACTCGTTTTACTGCCTTTTCTGGGTCAGTTGCCCTTTGACCTGACAATATGGTCAAGACCCTGTTCTAGCACACAGAGTAGCAAAGATGGTTTGAAGGATCTGTCTGATATGCTGGGAGCGGGGTCAAAAGTCCACAAACATAGGAGAGAAAAAGCCAAGACTCTCCAGACGAGATCCAGGGCAGAGATGTCACCTCAGATGTCACCTCAGAAAAGGACAAAGAAGACAGAGCAGTGAAGGCACAAGTGAAATGTGAGAAGAGGAACCAGTTGGTGAAATGAGCAGTGAGAAGGAGAGAAGGAGAGGTTCTGGGGTCCTAGGACAGAGTTTTTCTGCCCAGAAATGACAGCAAAATACAGTAAGCACACACAACCTGCAATGGAGGAGGGAAAGGCAACAAGGGGGCCTGAGTGAGCCTTGCAGCAAAATCAATTAATACTTGAACAAGTCAGCTGCTATAGAATGAGGTTTGAATTTCACACCATTGCTGGAAACCTCAAAATAAACCTTTTTCCCTTCCCAGTGCGTCAGAAATTCTGCCTTATAAGGCAATATTGCCTGCTGGATGTTGTGGGGGCAGAAAAAGGAGAGAAAATAGACTCCAGAGCCCCTCTCTTATTATGTCTCTCTAGTCTTTTATTTTGCACTAATCCCCAGGTCATGGTGGAGCTGAGAAAGGGTTGTTTTCCCCCAGCCTGTGTCGGGGGGGAGGAGAATTCCCACGGGATGGAAAGCAACTGAATTACAATTTCTGATTCACTGCTTGCAGTCAACTTAGTGTCCTGCTGCTTGTTGCAGGGGGGGGAAGGCATCTGGCTGGGTGTGCTCTGCAGGGAGGCTTCTGCCCTGCCTTCCCCAGGAAAACGGTACCACAGAAAATGCAGCTCATGACTTGGAGGCAGGGGAGGGTGAGGAGGAGGGGGGAGTTCAGTTCCACTGATGGCTTGGGCAGACTGAATTTCAATCAGAGTTAGCTCTGAAGCAGAGCAGGGGGAGGGTCAGGTTGGGGTTTAATGAAGCAGAGAATCGATGTTGTCCCCTGCATCAAAGGGGCTCCCAGTTACAGGCCAGTGGAAAACTTTTCATTCCCCAATGAGCACAGAATTAGCTGCCTGATAATCCCCCACAGTCACTGAACACTTCCTGGCTTCAAACAGCTTTGCCAGCCCCACAGAAAAGCCTCACAGTGCTGCCCAGAGCCACAAGCACTTACCATTGCGTTTGCACTTCAGTGGTGGCACTGAGGCCAGGGATTGCATACAGTGCACCTTGGCTCCCTCACTGCTGCTAACCCATCTCAGGAGACCGTGAGCCCTGCCCCTTGCTCCATCTTTATTTCCATGTGTCTGACTAATGCTGGGGGACAGACAGTGGTTACAGCATTGCATGGCTCCCAGCTTTAGCACGAGATGCCTACAAATCTGCCTGTCCATCGCTTGTCTGCTGAGCTGACTAATTCCTGCTGCCGTGAGATGCTTTCACCTGGAGTTCTTCTGAGGGCTGGGTAGTCCCTGAAGAGGGGCTGTCCATCCAAACCCCCTTTCTCTCACCTGCATTCAGTGTCTCTTCCCAAACCTGCTGAAAGTATTTCACAGCTGTGGGCATATTGTCATGAATTCACACCTCACTTCTGCTGTCCAAAGACTCTTTGCACCAGCTACTCAGTTGCTCGTTCGTTATCCCTGCAGGGAGGACAGGGCCAAAGACCTTCCCACAGCGTGTGACTGTCTGTGTACATTGGGGCATTCAGCTCCACAGAAGACTTGCAGCTGGACCACAGGTTTCATTTTCTTCCTGTCCTCAGCTTCTGAGCCACCTGCTATTGCTGTTCTCCTAGATTCCAAAACGTTTCCTTTTTCCTTAACTATTCTCCCAGACCTGGTTTACCCAAGCCCACGGTCCTCTGGACAGTTTCAGCAAAGCCAGAACCTAGCCAGGACTTGTGATCTGTGACCAGTTTTCACTTTGTTTATAACTCACTTACCATGGGCAGACCAAGCTGGTGATTCTACCCCATGTATGTAAATAGCACATTATTTTTGCCCATGTCTAAAAAACCTGGGATCTTTCTGGGCTTGTGGAAGATCTTCCCAGTGGATTTATGGAACTGAGAGAGATGATTACTTCTGTAGCAGAATGTAGAATGTAGAGGGGTTAAAAGGATAAATTTATTCCCCCTGAGAAAAATAAACCCAGGAGTGATGCCACTTATCATGTGCTTTACCACACCTCGCTCCAGGCCTTGCTCTGTATGCAGGCAGCACCATGGTACGGATCCCTCATCCCTTTGCACAGGAAAGGGCCACAGGAAAGGTTCCTCCTCTGCCTCCCTACCCTTCCCATCAGGCAGGAAAAATCTAGTGTCCTCTAGCAGGGCTTTTCCCACTGTATTTGGGAGCAGCTGCACCAAGACTGACCATGTTTTTCCTGCTCCTTCCTTGATTCATGCTCATGGAGACGCATCAGTTCCTCTACACTCGCTCCCAGTCTCCTCATTGCTATCACCACTTAACCTCTGCATCCTCTCTCACGGGTCTCATCTGCTGTGCCAGGCTGTGTGCATGGACAATGGCTTCTCTGTCTGTTTGCAGCTGCAGATGGATGGGTGGATGGATGGATGGATGGATGGACGGATGGGTGGATGGATGGGTGGGTGAATGGGTGGATGAATGCATAGATGGATGGGTGGATGGATGAATGAATGGATGGGATGAGATGGATGGATGGATGGATGGATGGTTGGATGGATGGATGAATGGATGGATGGGATGAATGGATGGATGGATGGATGGATGGATGGATGGATGGATGGTGCAGGATAGACAACAATTATCATCTGTGCTCACGATGCCAGACTGCAGTTCAACAATTACCATCTCTTTTTCACCTGAGGAGACTGACTTCGTGCCCAGCACATCAGTTTGTCTCAGCCAAATCATTTCCTAAGCACCTCACACTGAAGTCACACGGTTTGCTGAAGCAGAAGAGAAACAGCAGTGTCCCATGACTTGTCTTAGAACTGGCATCCTGCAAAGCAGAGAGGCAACCTTCCAGCCCATGGCGAAGTCCTCCCCTCAGAGCAGGATCTGTCCTGGGGTGGGTCCCAGCAACTTGCAGACTCAACAGATTAACCACAAACCTCACTTCTGGCGTGTGAGCTGTTCACTTTTGGCCACTCCATCCTTCCCTTAATGGTGATTTATTTCACAGCAGAGGAAATTTCCATATGGCACAGACTGCCAGAGTGGGCATTTTTCATGATATTTAGAAGCCAAGTCACTTCAATTTGCATAATATTCAAATGATTTCTAAATGTTGAAAACAGTTCACAAGAGAAAAACAAAAAGGTTACTCATCAATCCCTCGTCTTTTCTCCTGCCTGTGGGTGCAGGGAAGCTGGTCAAGATATATGTGATGCACCCTGGGTTGCTGCTGGGACAGTAGTGAGTGTGTTTGAAACCTAACGTGGTGGCAAGGGTAAAGGGAACCCAGAGGAGAGGGAAATGTGCAAGCCCACTTACATGTGCAAAGCAAGAGGATGTGCATCAGGTCAGTATCACTGCTCAGAAAGGTTGTTTTGACTTGGAGATTTAGCAGCACTACCCCTAGTCCTCCACTGATGACATGGTGTCCCAAGGGCTTCACCTCCCAGTGCCTTGCTGTCTACCTACACAGCCTCATCCTTTTTCACTTTGCTTGTCTGGCCAGCCCTCTCAACTGCAGAGCTGTGAATGGCAGATCCAGCTTGACTCCTTTCAGCTTCTGCCCAGGTGGGCAACAGCAAGGAGACTGCCCTGGTCATCACAGGAGCTACTAGGGAAACACAGCATATTCCACAGGGGATCCCCATTAGGGCTGTGAGCTGCAGTAGGTGAGATCCCAGCCTTGCTACCCAGAGCTGGTCTCTGTAGTAGACCCTAATCCAAGCTTCAGTCTATCTTTTCTCTTCAATTCATTCCAGGATGGCTCATCCCTGTGCATTATTTCATCTTAAGTAACCCTTTTCTCTTTGTTTAGCTTCGACAAATATTTGCAGCTTTAGTAGCTCACATCCTTGGGAGGGATTATGCAAAAGGCTCTGTAGCCCTGTGCCTCACATACAGTGTTAGTATCTGAGATCTACTAACAAGCTCAGGCCTTGCTCCTGCAAAGCCTTAAGCTGTGCTTTACCTTAAGTACCACACTCTCCTGGGTGCTTGTGATTACCTGTGAAGGCTCTGTGGCACTGGGAGATACTGGGCAGAATTTATCCCTTGATTTAGCTGAAATGGTATAAATAGGAAGGCAGGGAAAAAAAAGAGACCTAGTGTCTTTATACTGCAAATTCTTTTCATCTGATTGTCTTTGAAACTGATCCAAGGTTTATTTGCTTTTTAATTTTTTAGCTAAAAATATATCTGTTTCAAGGCTGATTGTTTTCCTCTTCCTCCTCATCCTTCTCCTCTCATGCCTGGTTTTAGGGCATTGCTTCACAGCTGGTGGAAGAGGGCAAGGGGGAGGGAGGCACATTAGCTCCACCAACCATCAGGAAATGTTGTGAGAAAGGGGCTGGGAACTGGGGCAAAAAGCTGGGAGGCAGGGGTGAGACTGTGTTTCATTATTGCTAGAATGGGAAGCACCTCTGAATCTTATCTCAGCATCTCTCTGTTCTTCTGCAGCATAAATAACTGGCTCATCCCTAATGACTCTGTTCTCGTTAAAAGGAAGCTTCATTTGGGAGCTGTGTGCAGCCACTTAACATGCAACCTGCATCTTGCTGACTGTGAGTCAGTGTGTCTTTGAACCCACAGTGCCATGGAGGATAGTGCTGAGCATGAGAACCTGTCCACAGTTTCCTCCTGTGGGATCTCAAGCCTGCCTTGTCCTTTGGTAGGCTCATCAGTGGAGGGCTACTGGAGAGCAGCCCTGGGCTCTGGTCAGCTCTTAGATGCCAAGGTCCTAAAAGCTGGTTCTTCCTTCACCACCTGCTTTCTGCATAGAGGAAAAAGGGGGTGCTGAGCCCAAGGGACAAGCCCTGTCTCTCCCAGCTGAGCCCATGGATCAGAATGTTTCCTGTAGAGAAAAATCACTTTGAGGATCTGCTTGGACTTTCTGTGCACCAGGCACCTGGGAATTATGCACAAAGCACCTTTGGCATCACACTGGCATGAAGTACCACAGTGGTATCCCAAAATGCATTCACGTCTCACCTTATCCAGACCAAGACAATCTCACTGCACCCTGTGGCTCACTGGCTGCAGTCATCTCATGTCTTGAAGATGTTTTGGAGAAGGAGCTGTGTTGTTTTGTTTGTTTGCTCAGATCCCAGCATGGTGGGATCTTGGGCCATGGTTGGGTCAGTTGCATGTCCTGTGAATACAAATGTAATTAATTGATGAAAACAACCAGTGGGAAGGCAGAGCTCATTGCTAGAGGGACTCAGCACAACATTATTTCTTTTATTCATTCCAAGCTCTCCTGTGCAGGAAGCAGCACTGTAGCTGGCATGGATGTCCAAAAGTGCTTCCACCTATTCTCAGCATTAATCTTTCCAGTACTGACTTAGGAAATCGAAACCCCAATTGTCTGACTGATCGGAGCAGAGACACTCAGCAGCTCTGGAAGGAGGCTGCAGAAAGCTGAAGGATCCCTTTGGCATCTCTGAGTTGGGCAGGAAAGAGCTAAAGGGCTCTTCATCAATCAGCCACCATGCAGGGAAAATCTAGTGTCTTCTAACAGGCTTTTTCCACTGTGTTAGGAAGTAGCTGCCTTTTAATTAGAGGATGGCTAAGTGCTACCTTGTGATCCGTGAGGTTATGCATATTTAATCAGACCAGTTCCCATCTGCTGTTGCCTAGTGCTGTGTTTTAGGAAGTGCAGACTGTAAAGTCCCCTTTGATGTTTCTTCACGCTGGCTGTTCTTAGAAACATGGAGAGCACAGCAGCTCAGGAGCCACGGATGCTTCAGCCACTGCAGCCATGTTGTGCAGGGATGCACTTCATCTGATTGAGGGAAGTATTGGTCTGGCTGCTCTGCTGATGATGGAGCAAACTCAGCTGCTTCAGGTGGCATTTTGGAGCTGTGCATGTTCTGGATGGGGAGCAGGACTGACCTGGAGAGGGAAGAGGAAAGCGCAACACTGCTGCTGCCTCTCCTTATCCAAATGCAGTTAATCTGAACTCTGCTAATAGATTCTATGTCTTGGTGCTGGTGGGCAGACAGATAGCATGAGCTTGTTTGAGGAAAGCCTGGTTCAGTTCTTCAAAACAGTGACCCTCTAAATGTTTCCACCAGCTATACTGTCACCTTGGGTGAACCAGAAACAACAGAAGGAAACAGACAGAAATGCTGAAGCTTTGGATCAGATGTTGAGCACAGCAGGAAGCACAGAGGAGTTCTGCCCACCACCGAATGTTGCAAACCCAAGTGTGTCCTGCTCAGGATCCAGACCTTGATAACAGTGTTTGAAGCATTCTCCTCTCTGTATTTCCTACTGTCTCATCTGTTCATTATCCCCCATCTAGCTCTCTGGATATTTCCATTTCTCCTCCATTTCTTGACCTTCCCTAAAGCCTTTGGCATTTTAAACTGCAGTGCTTTGGCACTTCACCCATTGTGACTCAGTGCATTTAGGTACCACCAAACTGCTCTGGGTATCTCTATTTTTCATCCTTGGATATCAGGAAAGGGCTTTCAGGAAAAAAAAAATCCATTGTAGGAAGCCACTCATGAAGGAGTGAATCTCTCCAGCTGCACATGAAACCCCAACCTGGAGCCTGAAGGGTCTGGAAGAGGAAATAGGTCCCAGCAAGAAGAAACCTGACTGCATTGATTTTCATTAGGAAAATAATACATGTCTGGAAAGGAGGAAGCTTCAGGCTTTCATAGCACTTCTACAGGGTGCTGTTAGTAACCCAGGCAAAGCAAGAAGTGTCACATCCCTGTGGTGTCATACCAGCATCCTGTTCTGGCAGAGACGTGGCCTGGGAGCTGCTCTCACTGGGACACTGGGACCATTCCAGGTGACACAGAGACAACTGGCAGAAGCACTTGCTCTGTGAGTCTCCCTCCCTGACACAGCAGGGAACAGGTCCTAGTTTGACCTGACATGACTTGAAACAGCCCATTCAGATGCATTTGTGACACTGAGGACCAGCCTGGTACCTGTACCTCAACAGTCCCTGGCTCTCTAAGGACTCATCCCACTGTAGCTTCTCATGTCATCAGTGCCTCCTCCCTCTCTTGCCAGAGCCCTTCAAATCAGGAGAGTAGCACCTGCAAGTCAGCAGAGACATGTGCAAAGACAATCATCTGTTTGTTGCATCCCAGGGTGTCCCTCAGGCAAGGGGCTGCTCCTGAGATTACTTTCTCCATCACCTCCAAGTTGTTCCCTCTTGGCCAAGCAGATTCTGCAGTCTGTGACTAAGCTTGAATCACTCCTGTGCAGAAAGGCTTAGCAGGGCATCCCTACTCCCAGGAGCCCAGAGGTACCAGCAGCTCAGAAGAACCAGATGCCTAATTGCTCTAGCTTGATCCATTTGGAAGTACAGGCACAAGCAGCAATGTAGCTCGCCAAAGGAGTGTGCCTGCAGGCTTTATTTGCAGGAACAGAAGTAGATTTTGGATGAGCTGGAGACAGCCAATCGGTTGATCAGGGAATTTGCTAAATAAAGACATGATTTTGCCAGCCTGGTTTGTTTATTTTTGTCAATGTCTTGCTGAAAAATCTCCATTAAACCTGAACTGGGAAGGACTGCCAAGGTCTGGGATCTCAGGTCAGAAAGGATGTTTTAGGGAGCCAACCTGAGAAGCAAGTGCCTTGTAGGAGGCCTGTGCTGTAATCTCTTCCTGAGGATTAGAATCCAGATCTCTTGAGTTCTGTGGTAATGCCCCAAATACTGGTCAACGTATCGTGGTTCTGGGTTCTGTCACTCACCTGTGTTGAAAACTTGCTCCTGGACCAGAGAAACTGTTTTCCTGTGACTGTTTCATCGAAACCAATGTACTCCAATGTACTCCAATGTACTTCCTACAAAAGACACACTGCATAAAGAAACCATGCAGCACACAGCTCCTGCCCATCCCCACTTCTGCCTTGCCTCATTGTCCCCCTGAGTCCTGCTAGGCAAGCAATAGGAACCCAAAACTAAACTGGCCATTGCCTAGATTCATGCCCCTGACCCTCTCTTTCTTTCCATTACTGAAAGAAAGGCCTTCCCACCTCATCCTGTGCCAATGTTTCGCCTGGAAAGCAATGCTGGGTGAGGAGGAGATGTTGTTTCTGTGCATTGCAGACCCAGCTGGCCGTGGCTGTGGGTGCTGGGCATCAGAGGAGATGCTCCAGGGATGCTGCCAGCACAGAAGTGTACGCTGTGACTGGAAACCCCAGTGCTTTACAAAGCTCCCTGCTGCTGTGCGGCTTGGTGTAGCAGCTCAGAGCTGCTGCAGCCCCAGTCTGGGCAGAATTCAGTTAATATTTCAATAACAAATCTCCTAAACTCAGGCTCCCCGTGGGTCTAGCATTGATCACTGATCCTCAGAGCCTCTGCTCTTTCTTCCTTCAAATCTTCTCTAGACTGGAAAGAGGGCTGCTTATTGATATTCAGAGGCAAACATTGCAGTCTTTCAAACGCTGCCAGGCTTTGTGAAGAGCTGTTAATAAAATGGATTCACCCAGCGGCAGAAGCAAACTGAAGTGCAAAAAAAAAAAAGGCTGGAAGGAGGCAGAAGGGGCATTTCCAGGCAACTAAGGGCTTTTCCCTATACTGCCTCCAAAGGTCTTGGCTAAGAGTTGTTCAGCAGAAAGGATTTGAAGGCCAGATTGTTGGGGCTTTTTGCACAGAAGCAGAGAGCTTATGTTTCTGGTGTGAACTGAGTTCTGTGCAGGGCTTGACCATAAGAATTTGTATTCAGCCATGCCAAGATCACCAAGGTCTATCCCCCCACAACACCTTTTAGTGAGCAGATGATCTCTGGGGAGCAAGTTTGCAGGCAGCCATGGAAGTTCATCATGTGGGCAGATGTCTCCTAAAGAAAAAACAGAGCATGAGTGAAGAAGTAAAGCCAGCAGATACTACAGCTGGGGCAGAGGACACATTCAGCAGCACAGAGCACTGTAGTTGGGGACTCAGTACTACAGCATATGCTGTTTTCTGCACATCTGTGCCTTTGCAGGAAGAATGTCACATGTACCAGTGCACTGTGGAACCTTTGTACCACAGAGGAACCCTCCTGGCAGATTGGCCAGCAATGTACATGGGTTTCCAGGAGCCCTGAGTTTTGTCTCCAATACTGGGGAATGCAAGAAAATCCAATGATCTCAGAGGGATCAACTTGGAAAAACAAGTCAAAGATAAAAAAGGCATTCTAGTAATGCCTGAAATCAAGGCATTTCCTAGGTGTTGACAGCAAGGAGGAGGAAGGAGGTATACTTGGCTCTTAGCAGCTGGAAAAGATATCTGAATATGGTCTCTTTCCGCCTCTGCAAGGAGAAGTGATGCAGGTTCTCCTTCACAACTTTGCTTAGGGTCTGCATGAAGAGTGCAAGGGCATCCATGGTGATGGTCTGAGGTGCAGTTTCTGGAAGGGCCATGCAATGCTCACACGTCTCTGGGATGTATCTAAACCTTCTGAAGACTCAGTGTCCTCTCTGTGAGGGTGAGGGAGCACTGGCAGGGTCTGTCCAGATGGGCTGTGGAGGCTCCTTCTCTGGAGACATCCCAACCCAGCTGGATGAGTTCCTGTGTGTCCTGCTCTAGGTGCTGCTGCTCTGGCAGGGGGCTTGCACTGGATGAGCTTTCCAGGTCCCTTCCAACCCTTAAGATGTTGGTGATTCTGTGATTCTCCCCTCTTGAGACCACTCCCACTACAGGTGATGCAGGGGTCCTGTCTTTTCCTCCTATCTCCTTGGACTGGCCAGATGATGTGAGTCACATATGCTTGTGTCAGGAGGGAAAACATAAGAACCACAGCATGCCCTGGCCTGTGGAGATGCCACACGTTTTTGAAGGGAGGCTGGAAGCCGATGTCCCAGCAAACAGGGATGGGTAGGGGAGTCGTGTGTGTCAATCAAGATGCCCGTTGTGCATGCCTTTCAGATCCTTTCACCATCATAGCCTGTGTAGTTCTTGCTCTCTTTGACATTGGCATTATGAAGCAGTGAATACAGGGCTCTTGCCTGACCATTGCTACATCTTGGGAGTGAGTTACTTGATTTCTCAATTTGGGAAGCCTTTTGAGGTTTGGTGGCTGAATGGCTATTGTTTACTTCATCTCTGGAAAGGACATCAGCAAATACACCCACAGTGCTGGCCTGGGAGACTTACTTGGACATGTGGCTCTGTAACACAAAAAGTTTGGGAAGCCACAGAGCACAGGGTGACTCATCCTGCATCATAAGTGACTTTCAGCATCCTCAAAGGTCCCTATTGCTTGTCTTCACTTCTGGAAAGGCTGAGGTTGTTTACATCAGGGTAAAATCCTCAGGAAGGGTCACAAGTAAGATGAAGCATTTGTGTTCTTCCACAAGGTGAATGCTTGTGACTAGTCCTGTTCTCCTGAGCCTCACAGTAACACAGAGGTACCTGTACATCCCAGCCATCCTCTTTTGGAAAGGCTGAGAGTTATTAGCTATTACTGGAAATAATAAGAAAAAAATACTTTCCAAGCACTGTGCTGAGGCTTCCAGCCCTTGACCAATCCTGGGCACTGCATCACACCTCTGCAGAGCAACCTCCACTGGCACCTGCACCAGCCCTTGGCTGTGGTACCACACTAACACCCAGTGACTCAGTACAGCTCCAGCTGCTGCTGGATGGGGGCTGAGGGAAGTAGAGTCAAGAAGAGGAGAGATGAAACATTCTTCCAGCCCAGGACCAACTCATTAGCAAAGGATGCTTTGCTTTTTAATGTCTTGAAGCTCAGGCCACAAGAAAGGTCACAGATGCCTGGCAGAAGCTCCCTCCTGAGCCTACCCTTCAGCCAAAGCACACTGATAGCTTGAAGACATGAGAGGTCACATACATAGTAATCAAATGAGCATTGCATATAGGAGCCCTGTGGGAGGAAGGCTGGGGTGTGCTGGGGGCTGTGCTGCTGTGAGAGGAGAGGGTGTGCAGAGGACAGAGGCAGCAGACTGGGAGGAGGGCAGCGACTTGACAGAAATGATGCGATGCATCTTGTGCCGTGAAGCAGTGCCTTTGACCCACCTTCTCTCACAAAACCTCCTTCAATTTGCACGTTCACTTTGAAAGGGCATTTTCATTAAAGCTGTTCTGTGGCTGGGATGCTGGGATCAGGCAGCTGAATGCATTGTGAAGTCCCACTCTGAGCTTCTGCAGCACGCAGCAGTACAGCACCACCCAACAAGATGTCAAGAAACAGCCAGATCTCTGCTAAATGATTTCTATCTCTTGCTTTATTATTAAAACTTGGTCTTCCACCATGTGTTTTAAGGTCTCAGAGCACATTTGTAAGGAGAGAAGAAATTCTGATGTCGTTTGTTCTCATCCAGACCATCTTTCCTGACAACATTACCCTTAGGAATGACTCCAGGATCACTTTGTCCTGGAAGGGATTCCTGGCGGTCACAGCAGGTCTGGTCACTGTTTCCTGCATCTAGTTAAACCCACAACAACTCAGCTGTTCAAAGATTGTTCCTCACCTCTCTAATGACCTGCCCAAGGACTTCACCAGCATCCTGGAGAACATTTTTCCCTCATGTCCAATCTGAACCTCCTCAGTTGCAATATGTGGCCATTATGCCTTGCTCTGTTGCCAAAGAAATTGTCTGCATCACCTCTGTAAGTCCTTTTCAAGGAAAGATTGCTGTCAGACCTCCTCCTTAGCCTCATGCTTTTTACCAGACAAAACCATCGCAGCTTTCTCAGTCTCTCCTTGTAGGTCATAATGTCCTTCTTCCTATCTATGAGGGCAGCACTTCCATGAGTAAATTGAAAAGTTTAGCTAGACCCCTCCAAGGGCACTATAACCACCTATGGAGCTCTTTGTGCCAAGCCCTGTGAGTCTCTTTCAGCACTGCTTCAGGCAGAGGCACAGGGACATGTGTCATGAGCCTGCGTGGAGCTGTTTCTGGGAAGGGGGAAGGGGCTGTGATGGTGGCTCCTTTAAGAAATTGGTTTAAACTTTCCCCTGCTCCGAGCCAGACCCACCTCTGAGGCTGAACAGTCACCTCCACAGTCCTTTTTAAGAAGCAGACAGAAGAGGACTGTTGCTCTTTCTGGGAAGTGGTGGAAGGAGTTGAAGGAGAAGTGATCATATAGAACTCAAGGTCAGAGAGGGAAGAGAGGAGGAGGTGTGCTGGAGCAGAGTCCCCCTGCAGCCCATGGTGAGATGGGTTGTCCCCCTGTACCCATGGAAGGTAATGGTGGGGCTGAGATGTGCCAGCAGCTCGTGCAGGACCACAAGCCAGGGCTGCTGACTGTGCCCAGAGGAACCCTGACTCTGTGGGGAGCTGGTGCTGGGGCAGAATGTGCCTGGAGTTGTGCTGCTGTGGAGGAGACTCGTGCTGGAGGAGTCTGTGAGGAGCTGCAGCCACAGGGAAGGACTCACACCTCAGAGGTTCGTGAGGGACTGTGTCCCATGGGAGAGACCCTGTACTGAAGCAGGGGGAGGATGTGAGGAAGGAGTGTCAGAGACTCTCTGTGAAGGACTGACCACAACCCTTGTTCCCTGTCCCCTGTGCTGCTGAGTGGGGAACAGGGAGAGATATTGGGAGCAGGTAAGAGGGGAGTGGTGAAGGAAGGAGATCTTAAAGGGATGGCTGTATTTTTCTCATCACCCTGCATCACTGTGTGATGCTTTGTTGCTGGATGGGCTTAAACCACGACACTAGTGCTGTTGTAGAAAAGTTTTTTCCTTCTCTGATCTCTTTTTCTTTGGCCCACAACTCGGTGCTTTCATCCTGGAGCACAGAGCATCCCAATCACTGCAGCATGAATAATCCTCTGCTGCCTTTGTTTCATCTATAGAGCATCATGATAGGCCTGGCTGAGTTTTTACTCCATTTAATCACATTCCTGACGTCTAAGACTAGGTGAAAGGCTGTTTGCTCATGTCAGCAATCTGCAGCAACCATCCCTCCCTCTGAAGGTGTATTTTAGGCATCCACAGAGGATGCAGCCACACAGATCTAGCCACACCTAGCAGCACTGCGAACCCTTCAAAGGGTTGCCAGACGCTCTCTGTAACATGGTTTTCAGCAATAAATGCCCTATCCACAAAAAGCCTGCCCAGGAGACACGTTTCCCCCATGTTTCTCAGGCTCCTGTGGCTGCTGCATCCTTGGTGCTGCAACCACCCTCCTCTGCCTGGTCCTGGCAGCCTCCTCCTGCTCCTTCCACCTGCCCTCAGGCCACCATAGTAGTTCTAGCAGCAGCCACCAGGCTGCTGTATTGACCTGGAAATACAAGCAAAGGGCTGCATATCTAACAGCCTGTTTGGCTTCCAGGAGGCAGGGTGCCAGTGAATATTTGTGAGGGCAGATATTCCCCTGTCCAGTGCTCTGAGCAACACTTCACTGCCTGAGCCTGCACTGACTCCAGGCAGAGCCCGAGCAGAAATTGCCTCCCAGCAGACAGACTCCTCCTGCAGTTCTCTAGCCCTTCCCATCTACTCAAGGGTTTATTTCTTGGATGATCTGTTCTTTGGACTCCAATAGGACTTCACATCTAGTCTTCACATCTAATCTGTTTTCCAACCCCACATTCTAGTCACTACGAAGAAGGAAATATCTCCCAGTAAGAAGCACACAGTTCCTCTGGCTCGTGCCATGTCGTTGTCTCATCAATAGCTTTTCACCTCATATTTACACTAACTTTGTGAAGCCCATCTTGGGTGGGACCCTGGCAGTGCTGCACGTCAACACACGTACGTGATCTAAATTCAGCACATCTCAGGCAGCAAAGCCCTGTGTGGAAAAAAAAACCTCTCGAGACTTTTGTTGAGCACTAATAATGCTTTTCACGAGAAACAAACATTAAGCAACTTTGTGATTAGACTTTTATATGTTAAGCATTAAAAAAAAAGCCCCCCAGCAGCTTGAGGAAGCAGCACGTGTGAGTGCTGCTCAGAGATAAGCCAAGAAGCTGCTATGAATATGCATCAAAGAGTCTTTGTGGTAGAGCTCCATCATAACATTTGTATGGGAGCTTGTTTGAACCACTAGTGATGGGAAGGCAATACAGAAGCCAGAAAAAAAAAAGCTAATGAGCATGTACTCCAGCTTCCTCAACTGCATGTATCCATTGGAGAGGGGCTGTGTGATCTCCTCCTCAGAGAAGGGCATTGGCTGGAAAGTTTGATGGCATGTTCCTGTGTGACCTACTCTAGGTGGTCCTGCTCTGGCAGAGGGGTTGGACTGGATGATCCTTCAAGGTCCCTTCCAGCCTTTTGAGGTTCTATGATTCTATGAAACAGGCACAGCGTGTGTGACATTTGGGGGCATGGCAGCTGTTTGTAGCTGTGATTCAAGTAACCTTGCCGTGGAAACTACAAGCCCCAGCCCAGACCCTGCAAAAGGTTCTGCATATGGATATGAGGGCTGAGACTTTCTGCCCAAGGGTATCTTCATCTAGATTTGAGGTCTCTGAAGGCTTTTTAGAAGACTGGTTTATTAATTTCCAAGATCATCATAATAGTTGCACTGGTCCCGGGGAGATGGAGAGTAGTTTGTGCCTCCTGCACTTAACTGAGGATCCTGCTGGTAATAGCCAGAGGACAATCTTTAACAGGAAACAAACAGAAATTTGGTAAAGCCGATTTGTTTCCAAGAAAATGGCAAATTCTTCCCAAACCCAGGTCCCAGCACTTACCCAGGCCAGCTGCCTCTGCCTCCTTAGGGTAGGTGGTCTTGCAGAGGCAAACGAATGGGCTCAGTGGGGCACACAGCACCAGGGCAAGCTGGGCACAGTGGGTCTCCCCAGGCACCACAGCCCCAGACCCTGGGGACCGAAACAGACTTTGTCCCCTTTTTTTTCCTGGCATTTTTTTGCCTTCCCATCACTAGTTTTTCAACCAACCTCACATACCTATGCTCCCAACATCCACCCATAAACTGGCCCTTGTTTTATATCCCAGCTCTGCCTTTGTCTTGCCTACCAACACCTATGCATATGTAAAAACCTGTTTGGTTTCTAGTAGGTTTAGTTTCATTTTCCCCTTGTTTATACCTAAACTAGGGCAGTTGTTTTATCCCTGAGCTGGCTGGTTGCTGTCTATGTAGGTTAATAGTGTTTTCCTTCATTTTTTAGATGATGTTTTGTTTGTTTGTTTGCACTTCTCCAAATTTAACATCATCAAATGTTACCAGAAGCAAAGAAAAGGATATTTTTTTGTAAGTTTAAAGTTTTGTAAGGAAAAAAAAAAAACAACACAATAAACAAACCAAACCCTACACCACAGGAAAATGGTGTCCCTGAGCAAACCATGAGCTAAGGCAGAACTGAGTCCTCAGGGACCCCTTGGTCACTCAGAGCAGGAAAACTAAGGTTGGAGGTTATCTCAAAATATTCTCTGGCATTTGAAAGTCAGAAAATGGGAATAGTTTGTCCACTATCTTTCCTTTAGATGTGCACTGTGAGTCACAGGATAAAACCCTGCAAACCAGCCTGAACACTGAAAATCCCTTTTAGCAAGGCTAGGGGATAGAAACCAATATGTAAAGCTAATAATCATAAGTGATGTTACTATTGCTACTAACATTTCACTATCAAATAGGAAGAAGGAAGCTGAGGTTAACAGTGATGAATAAGGAGTTTTACTATAGCCAAGGAAGGCTGAAGATGGTTACCAGATAGCAGGAGCTACCAGGCTAACAAAAAACTCCAGGAAAGATTAAAAAATATATCAGGACACTGTAAAAGTAGGTCTGGCAAGAAACCAAATCCTTCATCAGACAGCAGTGATGAGGTCAGCAATGATGGAGTAAAACAAGCAAGACTATTAAATCAGTGCCATGTTTGGAGAGGTGATGGAAGAGGCTGCCACGTTGCATAGAGTCTGAGCTGCTCTGTCCCGTGACAGCCAGGGATGGTGTGAAACAGCAGCAGATAAAGGTAACACAGTTAACCCTGGAGGCCCAGGTCACCTGCACCATGAGCTTACACAACCTGAGCAAGGCAGCCTTTGAACAGCTGATGTTAATTCTAATGAGCTCTTGGCATACTGAGGATGCTCTGGGAGGTGAACTTCTCTGGCAGAATTGCTGAAAGCTAAGATGGCATGAGAAAAGGAAAAGCGTGCTGGGATGGCTCAGGGAGGATGAGGGATGGCAGGGCAAGCAGAATAATGGGGCTGTTGTGACATGCTCTCTAGCAAGGAAGTAATAAAATAAGACCTCCCCTTAATTCATCTCACAGCAACATTAATTCATGATATTTTAGACTGCATGGCTTGAAGGAATTGAGTAGGCACAGAATCACAGGACCATAGAATGGTTTCGGTTGGAAGAGCCCTTTCAGCTCATGGAGTGCAGCCTCTGGCCCAGCCCCATCAGCCACCAGCCCGTTGCCCTCAGTGCAACACCCACCAGGCTCTGAAACCCCTCCAGGGACGGTGACTCCAGCCCCTCCCTGGGCAGCCCCTTCCAATGCCTGACAGCCCTGGCAGCACAGAGGTTGCTCCTCACATCCAGCCTCAACCTCCCCTGCTGACACTTGAGGCTGTTTCCTCTTGTTCTGTTGCTTGTCACTGAGGAGAACAGATGCAGGATCAAACTCTGCACCTTCTTGCTGGGAACAGGGTAGATGATGGGAAATGCAGGATGGCTGCACTGACCTCATTCTCAGTGCACCAGGATACTGACTTCAGGTCCCCACAGGCAGCCCCAGACTTTCTGTTAATCCCCTACCCTCAAATTATTGTTCTTCACGACCAAAATCATAGCTTGCCTTCTGAGGAAGTGGAAAGCTCAAATAAAATATATGACTGTATCCATATTCCTGCAGATGTTTCAGAACTTGATTTCCCAGAAGTTTAGCCACACAGCTTTCAGTGCTGCAGAAACAGCTCATGAGAAGCAGCTTCTGCCTGGGAGGGTGAGAGCTCCATCAGCTCCATTTCACTTTCCCAGTCCCCTCCTATTGCCATGTGGCACACTGTGGGGATGCAGAAGGGGGAAAATCTCCTGGAAAACCATGAAGTCGAGGTGCCAGGGTCAAGGGTGGCACATCAGAGCTCAGGAGCAGGGACTGAAGTGCCAGCAATGGATGCTCTGGGAGTGCAAGAGCCTGTGTGGACAGTCAGGTCAGCAGAGGTGGGAGCTGCAATAGGTAATTGCCTCCTCATGTGTGACAGACAAAGTGCTTCAAGTAGATGCACAGCCAAGAGATCCACAGCTTTGAAAAGCAGTGGCCAAACAGATCCAGGCTCACTGAAAGGGATGTCTCCTTTCTTCAGACAAAACACTCTGTTCCAGGCAGATTTCTGGTCCCAGGCCAAACAGACTCATTAGAACACAGAGATGGAGTCCTTCCACCAAGAAGGGGATCTGCTGAAGGGCTACTTTCCTCAACGGGCTTACTCAATCCCCCTGTCCAAAGTGTGCCATAGTGACCTGAATCAGCATGTGACTGACAAGTGACTCTTGTCCCAGGGTGAGGAACAGACAAGGGAAAAGGCTTTAAATTATCCCAAAGTGGCTCCTGGGATTTGTGCCAACCCTCCACACAGGAGCAAGTTCCCACATCAAGCAATCTGGAAAGGGCCTTGTTCACGCCACAAACCATCGCACTGGCAGGGCCTGTAACGTGGTGTGGAGCAAGGGTCTGCTTGACCTGCCTAGAGGTATACCTAGAGGTATTTCCTAAGGAAATATTCCCATGGTCTAACAGGATCTTCAGAGCAAAAATGTGCAAGAATTCATCCCATACCAGCTGAAACAGAGGAGCCATTGGCACGTGGCCTTTGAGTCCACAACACGTATGTGACAACCCAGCTCAATTTAGCCCTGAGTTTGTTTTAATTAGTCTTTGTCCTTTTGTACTCTCTGTCAGCCACAAGCACAAATGCTGATCACCCTTGGCTCAGAAAGCATGTTATAATCTGTTTAGTGTGTAAATGGATAAGGATTGCAAGTGTGACTGCAAGCTGGACCACTCTAGGAACAACAACGTGTCTCTGAGACTTACTGCAAATGAGTGGGCTTGGATGTTCACGTGTGGAGCTGTGTACACATGTGTGGGTTAGAAGCAGAACTGTGATTATCTGTATCTGCTGCTGCTAAACCTCCAAAATAGATATAATTTCATAGGAAAGGAATCTTAGACCCTGGTCATTTGCTCATACTCACTTGAGAGAAGGTATGGTGTGAGCTATTTTAAGACAGTGCAGAAATATCAGTAGAACACCACAAATCACAAGGCAAGATGCTTGGGGGAAAGCTCCCAGGAGGTGAAGGAGATTCCAGGGTACTTCTCTAGCTCCCTGAATGCTTCCCAGCTTGTCACAAAGCTATGAGTAAATAATAGCTGCAGTCAAAACCAGCATTAATTTAATTCCACAGATTCCAGGGAAAATACTGTGCTCTAAGCTGGCTGTTATGCACAAATCATGAATCCTGGAGCCTCTGGCTCTGAAGAGGTTATTTAATGTACACCGTTAGAAATCACACGGCTTTGTGATCCAGTGACTCAGGGAAGTTCTTGGGCTACATTCAGATTGTCCTGCATGACACTGGTAGGCTGAGGTTTGCTACTCTTTGATTACCAGCATTGCAATTCAAGATGTAACTTTCTCTGTATGAATGCTTTTTGGTCAAAACTGGTCTAATATACATAAGAAGAAGCATCAGAGAAAGTAATAACATCCTTAGTGGAGAGTAAGAAGTTGGTGCCTTGCTGAGGAAACAGCAGGGACATCAACTCCAACAGAGATATCAATGAGATTGAAAGCAAAAGGAGCAGGGACAGAGGATGGGCAGTGCGAGCTCCTTTGGTGAGCACGAGCAAGACACGAGTGAGAGAAAAAGAGTCACTTAACAGTGAGCAATTATTTAGCTCTATGGCTGTGAATAGGAAACCTCTTTTGTTAAAAGACTGTCGTGTCAAGCAGCAATTTGTTCTGGGTGAAAGTCACCTAGAGCAAGAATGGTACTAAGTGATCTGATTCACTGCATGCTACGCTAAACAAAGAGCAAACAGGCTACCCAAACCACTTCATGGATGTTACGCTCTCCTCGCCTTCATTTACCCTGCCTGTGGTATAGTCTCACTCTCTCTGTGTTTCCCAAGACTCCAAGCATGGCATAGCCAGTATGCAATTACAGTCCTCCCATCTCCACTCTGCCACTTTGCAATATCCTCTGATTTCATCTCCAGGCAAGTACAGACACGCTTTCTCAGGTGGATGAAGATTGTTGTAAAAACCACAGACCTCCTTGCTGTCTGCTTGAGAGTTGCTCACAAACAGGAGGAAGGGCTGAATTAAACCAACATAGTGTTCCTTACCTATTATTTGGCCAACTCCAGTCAGTAACTATGAAAAAGCTGTAGAGAAGCACTACACTTATTTACACAGGAGCTTGAAGATTCTTCTCATCATTCAGGCTCACTGTAAGCACTTCTGTATCTGGAAAAAAAAAAAAAAAAGAGGTTATGAGGGTAATTATCATCTGCTTATTAATGTTTACCACTAAAGTTTGACAAGTGTTTTGGTGAGAATTGTTAATGGTGTTTATAAGTAACAGTCCATGACGTACAGAGATGGCTTCAGTGTGACCACGATGTTTTCTGCTACAGCCACATTCAAAGTTGCAGAGACTGAAAGGTGATTGCAACTTGTGCGACTATGGCAAGGAGTTTGTGCACTTCTTCCTGTAGTGAGATCACAGAATCACAGAATCTTATAAATTGGAAGGGACCTCAAGACATCATCTAGTCCAACCCCCCTGCCAGAGCAGGACCACCTAGATAGTATGCAGAACTTTTGCCCCTAAAGAGTTTTTGCCTATGGGTACAGCCTTTTCTCTGGAGGTGTTCTCATGAATGGGAAAGAAAAGAACCCATGCAGCTAGTATCTGTGTTTACAGGGGGCATCACAACGCTGAAGATCAGAGCTAGTGACTGGTTCTTATAAAAGGCTGATTGGGGACGTGGGAGGTGACCAGGTGCTTTGCCTGACTTCCCTCATGCTCTTGTCAGGATGAAGCAAAAAGAGAGGATGAGCAATTTTCTCATGGAGTTTCAGGTCCATCATGGAGGCAAGTGACATTCACAGAGAGAATGTTTGGTTTACAGTGCTGTAAGCACACAGATTTTTACTAGTCATTGGAATGAATGCCTGTGTTTCAAAATGAACCCTCATTGGGAGTGAGGTCCTGCTTGGGTGACTCTCCTCTAGGAGAATGTAAAAACAATTTTTCAGCACCTGTGCTCTCCTGTGGTCAGCAGGAGATTTTCTGTGGGTAATAGTCACCTAATTGCTGTCTGCTCAGACCTGCAAAGCCTCCCCAGGCAGCCAAGCTACATTAGACTGGAGCTGGAGCTCTGTACAGAAGCAAAATGCTGTCTCACCGAAGGACAAAGCCAAGAAGAAACCAAATTACGAGCACTGGAATGCACTTAGTCTTTGGCCCACAGACTTCCCAGTGCATTCTGATGAATGGAGAGAGTGTGCAAGCACTTCTGAGCATGTGCAAGCCGGGATGTGCAGCCCACAACCACTGAGCTCACAGCTTTGCAGGCACTTTCCACTCTGAAAAGCAATCGACAGGAAAGAACACTCGAAACTTCTCTCTTTCATTGGGCCACATCGTAGCCAGGAAGCAGTGAGCAGTGGCCAGAGTGTATCAGAGCTCTGGGGTACCAGGAAGAATGCGAGAGCAGGTACTGTAGCTGAAGTACAAAAGGCATTCACAGCTGAGCTGAATTCATGCACAAGCACAGGGACAGGTTAGGATTGGCATGTCGCTCTCATCTTGAGGAACAGGTGAATATTGGGCAGGCGAGCTGGAAAAGATGCAAAACTAGCAGCTAAATCACCATAAATCTGTGAATATGAGCACAAGGGCAACTTAGTTCTGGGGAGGCAAGTTATGAACTTGCAAAGCTTCAGCTGCACTGTGGTTGCAGCCCCAATGTGCAAAGCTTCCCTGTGACTGTCCACGGATAATGTGATGCTCTTTCAATGGAAGGCTTTGACAAGCTAAGTTTCTGTAGGTGGTTAGGATACAGTAGTTGGAGTCTCCTGCCAGCTCTTCCCTTTGGGTGATAAACTACCAATTTTAGCACTCACCTACCATTCTTCTACTTTGGATGGCAATCTACTGGATTTTGGACACACAATATGCCCTTGACTTGCACACTCAGACAGAAGAGTTGGTAGGTGCTAACATGCTGTGAGCTCACACTTCAAGCTTGTGGCATCTGGTGGCAGCACACTCACAAATGATGTGAGCAGTAGGGAAATAAGCATCCAAAGTCTTGGCCAGATGGAGATATTCAAGCCACCTCCAACTGAGCAGAGCCTTCCAAGTGAACTGATATCAGCACAAGTCAGAATTAGATGGATGCTCTCATTTTGGATCAGCAGGGCACTGACATGACTGTACAGCTTATAGTTCTGTGTTTGCTGCACTGTGCCCCAAACATTCTGAGACTTGGCCCTTTTTCTTAAGGCATTTGGTTGTTTCTCTGGTCTGTAGAGGCACTGCAGGTCTGTAGATCTTGGCTAAGAACCTGTGGAGAGAAGTGTTTCAGAGGGCAGTGCTACTCAAAGCACTGCCTACCTGGACTGCAGTGACTCTCTGTCACAGGCTACTGCTTTAAGAGAGTGACTTTCTCCCTCATGAACCCAACATCAGCTCCATTCAGTTGTCAGACCAAGACAGCATAGGAATGGTAAGGTTGTGACATAAGGGTCTGAGACAACTCTGCTGATGAGCCAAAGGAGAAATAGCAGTTCCTGCAAGCTTGGCAGTGTACCCATGCACTGTGATTCTATGATTTACCCTTAAAAGAGACAGACTGGGCTATTACTTCTATAAAACCAAGAAACTCAGAGACAAACAAAAAGAGGCCAGAGAAAGTGACATGTTGAAGGTCAGGATAGAGCCAAGGGAGATGGAACTGCAAGGGGTGAGGACTTACATTAGAGGAGAAAAGGGGATAAGAATTGAAAGTCTGTTAGAGGGCTTTACAGCTCTATTTTTTTTGCCACTGATTAACACCCTCTCCCCCTGGCTGCCTGCAGCTACGCCACAGTACAGCATACATAGGTTCACAGCAAATAAATAGTGTTGCAATTTGCCTGTTGCACAGAGCCATTAGCTCACCAGCTCAAAGGCTGATATCTTTGGTGTCCCTCTCCTCCAAAGCCACTTACTAGAAACAGATTTAAGGAACCACTTTAGCTGCAGATTTCAGGGCATGAGATTTGTTTCCCATCTACTGATGCTGAGGTGACATTGGGCAAGTGCTAATGGAGAGGAGGGACAGGGGAGGGAAACTGTTTCAGATGATGCAAAAGAGAAGTTGGGGGCTACTGACCAAACTCTTTCATTCAAACAAAAAAGAGAATATTTTGTCTTTTCTATTTAGGGTCTTTAAAACAAAAGGGTTCACTAACAGGGAAAAATTTGGTCTACTTTAAACAATAAAGAACCTGCCATTGAGCAGGAAAGAAGCCTCCACTCTGTCAAATGGGGAACATCAAAATGAAGAATTTCTAAACCAAAACCTTTCCTCCTAGAAAATGTGAAAACCAGGTGTTTTGACACATTCAAACAATTCTCTTTTCCTACCTTCTTGCCTGAAAGCATTTGGCAAACTTGAGAGGCATCAATGTATAAAAGTTTCTGTCCCTGAAACTTTGAGCTCATAGAGAATTGTGTTGCTCATGGAGCAGGGCTCAGCTCTGGCAGCTTCGAAGCTGGTGGTACCTGTAGCATCAGAGGGACATCCATCTGCTGAACCACCTACTTGGAAAACTCTGTTCTTCTCCTTCTGCCAAAGTGCCTGTGAGTCTTCCACAGAATCACAAGATCTCAAGGGCTGGAAGGGAGCTGGAAGGCTCATCCAGTGCAACCCCCCTGCCAGAGCAGCAGCACCTAGAGCAGGGCACACAGGAACTCATCCAGCTGGGTTGGGATGTCTCCAGAGAAGGAGCCTCCACGGTCCATCTGGGCAGTCCCTGCCAGTGCTCCCTCACCTCAACAGGGAACAAATTCTGCCTTGTGTTGCTTTGGAATCTCTTCTGTTCCAGCTTGTCCCTGTTGCCCCTTGTCCTGTCATTGGCCATCACTGAGCACAGTCTGGCTCCAGCCTCCTCACACCCACTCTTGATGGATTTGAGGGGTGAATGAGCTCAACCCTCAGGCTCCTCCAAGCTGCAGAGCCCCAGCTCCCTCAGTCTTTCATCACAAGGGAGATGTTCCATTCCCCTGATCATCTTGGTGGCCCTTCACTTTGGGTCATAAAGGTATGAAGTGCCTTCAGTGGCAGCAGAGATACCTTATACCAAATGCCCAGGCTCTGTCCAGGGAGGACAGATGGTCCTGCCCTCTGCCCATGCCTTGCAGCTGACACTGCTCTGTGTACTAGTAATACATGAAATCCCAATTGTCTCTTAATTCTTTTGAAATGGGATAACAGGGCAGTTAATTAGCACACAGAAAAACACGCAATTCCAATGAGGAGGCACCGGTTAACACACCAACTTACCAAATGTCAAGTTGCATTTTTAGCACTGAATAGAATTAATTTGCCAGTGTTCCCTTGTTAAATGTCAGGTCCTTATGACTTGTATACATTAAACAATTCAGGAATTGAAAAGCACTTGTGTAATCAAGTTAAGCATGAGGCAGGCAGATTTCTTTCACCTAAACAAACCTGAAACTTTCCTTTTCCAATTAATATTTCATTTTATAACAGCCACCACATTAATTCTTAATTAAATGCTTATTTGAGACACTCTACTGATTAGTGTGAACTAATGAGGAACAATATGACTTGTTTATCCAGCTTCTAGTTATTTTCCTTCATAAAAGGAATGGTGTTTGGATGACTTCTTTCATATCTTGCTGTGCCCTAAAATGACTTCATTACAGAAAAAAAACTTTCATAGGAACAGCATCAGCTTCAGCCATGGGAATGTTCAAGAAGACTCTAGCACATGGGGTGGATACAGGACTGTGTGCAGAACGTATTTGTTGGGGGTTGAAAATGAAGGTGAGTACCAACAGGTGATGCTGCTTTCATGACAGTCTGACCTGCTTTGGTCCAGACAGCCACACAGAATCACAGAATTATAGAATGGTAGGGCTGGAAGGGACCTTTAGAGATCATCCAGCCCAACCCCCTGCTGAAGCAGCTCCTACCTAGATCAGGTCACAAAGGAACGTGTCCAACTGGGTCTTGAAGAGCTCCAGAGAAGGAATCTCCACACCCTGCCTAGGCAGCCTGGGCCAGGGCTCCCTCACTGAAGCACTGAAAGAGTTTTTCCTTATGTTTCAAAGGAACTTTTTGTGGTCCAGTTTCAGCCCATCACCCCTTGTCTTGTTGCTAAGTACCATAGAGAAAAAGGATGTTCGAGCCTCCTGACATCCACTGCCTAGAGATTTCTTGAACTGAAGTTACATCTTCCTAGCTAACTCCCAGCAAAAAAAAAAATCTCCAACAGGAGCTTGTCTCTATGCCTTTTCAACTGAAGAGACAATGATACAGCCCCACAGAGGCTATGTCACATCTCTGAGCCTATACCTCTTCTGATGCATCTTCTTTGAGGCAGGAGGAGCGCAGCCACACAGTAGGTGAGCTTTGGACATGCCATGGCATTGCAGAGTTGTCCATTGTGTTACCTGTCCCTTTTGGAATAAATCCGAGAGCATTTCAGCTGGCTTTGGCATTGCTGAGCACTGAGCATGCCCTTTTCCACACACATCTATTTCATTCACACCCTGTGATTATATGTGTATAGTCAGAGTTGTTTTGGTCTACATTTATGACTCAGCCTTTATTGACCATGAACTTAGTCTGGCATTTTATCACCTAATCATTTTGAACTGTGAGATCCCTCAGCTTTTCACAAGCAGCTTCAGATTTGACTGTCCTAGAGGCTTAGTAGTTGTTGTTGAGTTGTTGTTGAGGAGTTTGGTAACCAGTCCTTAGTTGAAAACAACTCATACTCCCTTGTGTAAAGGTAAAAAGGCACATGGCTGACGCTAGATTCTTGGGAAGCTCTGCTGGAGTTTTCCCTTTCTGATGAAAGCTTCTCATCTTTCTCAGCCCCTCACTAATTCACAAGAGACATCTCACCTCCCTCAGGACAGCTTGGTTTCATTTCTGAAAGACAAACTCATGGGCTGGATTTCTCACCGATGCACACATTAACTCCTTCAAAGCCCTCCACTGCTTTTGAAGCAAGACTTACATTTAAATAATCTTTTTGACCAGTTTTACCAGTCTGTGATCTGTATTTCTCCAGATGCTTCTGAGTTTCCTATAAAAGCTGGCTCCTCATTTGTTTTCTGTCATTGCTATGATATTGGGATTGATTTAAGTGACACTTTGCACAGCACGAGTAGTTCAGCAATTTTGTGTCTGAATTCCTTTAAACCTCTTGGGTGAATGCCATCTGTTCTTGCTCATTTCCAACCATTTTGTCATTTCTTTAACAACCTTCTCCTTAAGTTCTGACAGTTGGTCAGACTCACTCTCTGTAAAAAAAAACAACACAGACTTCAACTTCCTTAAGGTCCCCATAGCAAGTACTAAAGCAAAGAAGTAACCTTCCTGCCTTCTGGGACTGTTATCTTCCTGGAGATCTCCTTTCAAGCTTCCACAATTTAGTAATTTTCTGGCAGGCCTCCTTATAATGTATTTGAAAAAAAACTCCATTTCTTTCAGGCTTAGTTCTTCAGCAGGTAGTTCCTCAGGAGCTTGTTCGACTTACAGTGGTTTCATGTGTAAGTCACAAGAGCTCTTCTCCATTTTCATCTTCTTTCAAATGACTTACACTTTTAAAACAATTCCAATTTAAGTCTAACAGTTCCCTTTACCCTGTTGCTTTACTGGTGCTCCCTGTTTTAGGACTAAGTGGATGATACACTCTTACTACACATTTACCACACACTTACACCCTTACTCCACCCTTAATGTCTTTTTAAGTGAATGAAGTGGATGATTTCACTCTGAGGATGAGGGAGCCCTGGCCCAGGCTGCCCAGAGGGATTGTGGAGGCTCCTTCCTTGGAGGTCTTCAAGACCCATCTGGACACATTCCTGTGTGACCTGATCTAGATGGGAGCTGCTTCAGCAGGGAGGTTGGACTGGATGAGCTCTAAAGGTCACTTCCAACCCTGCCATTCTGTGATTCTATGATATACCCTTACTACACACTTCTGATGCAGTATTGCTAAACACATGAATGTCACACAAAACTACTTCACCCTTTCTGCTGCTCCTTTTATTCTCTCTTAACAAGATTTCTCATTTCTATGCCATTTCTTCATGCCCTTTTAAAGTCAGACTTTATTAGAAGGCATTTACACGTGTGGCTTTCTCACACCCACAAAGCTGCACAAATACAAGTATATAATGATCATCATTACAGAGTTACTCTGATGATTGTATCTGGAACAATATCACTTCAATCCTCAAGATTAAATAAAGAACTTCTGATGGGATCTCTGAGCATTTGCTCCAACGAGTTTTCATTTGGAGTGTCTAAAAATAGCCCATAGATTCAACACAAAGGCCTCTCCTGTCCAGTCTGGCCCAGTTCACTTCCAGATGTGGGACTGTGGTGGTTCAGCCCTGGCTGGGTGTCAGATGCCCACCAAGTCATTCTGTCACTCCCCCTCCTCAACTGCACAGGGGAGAGAGAAATATAATGACAGGTTGGTGTGTGGAGACAAGGATGGAGCGATCACTCAGCAATTAGTGTCACGGGCAAAACAGATAAAACTTGGGGAGAAAGAGTTTGATTGATTAAGGAACCATCAGGACATGGAGACGAGAAATAAAACTCAATCTTAAACCCCTCCCCACACCCCTCTCTCTGCCCAGGACTCTCCTTCCTCCCCCCAGAAGCGCAGGGGATGGGGATGGGGGTTGGGGTCAGTTCATCACAGATGGACTTTGCTGCTGCTGCTGCGTCTCAGGCAGAGCCCTCCTCACCCTTCCCACTGTTGCACTGTGGGGTCCCTCCCACAGGAGACAGTCCCTCACCAACTGCTCCAGCCTGGCTCCTTCCCATGGGCTGCAGCTCCTCACCAGCTGCTCCAGCCTGGGGCCTGTCACAGGGGGCAGCTCCTCACCCCCTGCCCCAGCGTGGGTCACCCCCGGGAGAACAGTCCTTCAGGGACAGGCTGCTCCAGCCTGGGGCTCTCACTGGCTCACAAGCCCTGACAGCAAACCTGCCCCGGCCTGGGCTCCTCTCTCCCCACGGGCTCCCAGGGGCTGCCAGGAGCTTTTTCCAGGCTGAGCTTCCCACGCAGTCACGGCCTCCTTCAGGCATCCACCCGCTGCCAGTGGGCTCCTGCACGGGCTGCCAGTGGGTCTCTGCTCCCTGGGGCCTCCCTGGGCTGCAGGGGCACAACCTCATTCACCATGGGCCTCACCACATATCCCAGGGGAGCCTTTTCAGTGCCTCAGCACCCTCCTGCCCTCCTTGCGCACTGACCTGGGTGTCTGCGGAGATGTTTCACATTCTCCCTCCCTGTTGCTGCTCCAGTTCAGCCACTGCCCAGCAACTTCTTCCCCTTCTCCAATACATCAATCACAGAGGGGTTACCTCAGCTCTGAGTCCATCTCAGAACTGACTGGCATGAGCCCTGTCAGCTACAGGGGAAGCTTCTGGCAGCTCTTTGTTTAAAGAAGCCACTCCTGTAGCCCCCTGCTACCAGAAACTTGTCCCAGGCAAATCCACTCCAGTTTCTGTACTTCATCTCATTGTAACTCCACACAAACATAATTGTGTTTATTCCTCCCATGTCTTTACTCACCCTACCTTTTTTTAAACTTTAGTCTGTGTAGAGACATAGGAGCTTGCATTTAATAATGGAAAGAAGCTGGAACACAAAAAGTTCCACTGAAACGTAAGGAAAAACTGTTTCAGTGAGGGAGCCCAGGCTGCCCAGGGAGGGTGTGGAAGCTCCTTCTCAGGATGTTTCCAAACCCACCTGGACATGTTCCTGTGTGACCTGATCTAAGTGGGAGCTGCTCTGGCAAGAGGATTGGGCTGGATGAGTTCTAAAGGTCCCTTCCAACCCCCCACCATGCTGGGATTCCATGATTTAGTTGTATTACATTAGTCTTCCTGGCAATTCAATTGGATGTGCAGCATTTCTACATCCCCTCTGCTACTTACTGCTCCTTGGAGCTTCTGTGCCTTATGCAAACTTCAGCTGAAGTGACTCACTATTTTATTCCTGGACATCAACAAAGACATTGAACACTGTCAGGTCAAAATTGAGCTTGGATACTGTACCAAAATCCTAAACACCAATACCAAATGAAAGTGATGGAGACCAGAATTTTTCTCCCCTGAAGACTGTTTGTGAATTATTCTCACTTTTCATCCTGAGCTACGAGCCCAAAAATTCTTTCCTCTAAAAGCTCCATCAGCAGTACCTACCACATTTCTCCTGTTGAGACCTGACCTCTGCAGTGAAGACATGCCTAGTGAATATGCTATGTGTTAATTCATCAGCACTGCATTGGTACACTGCTGAGACATCTTCCAGACTCCAGTTAAAATCCTGATCTCATCATGTTTAAGTCCATTTGTACTGCAGTAAGGCTACAATTTCTCCCGTCTCCCTCTTGCTATGTGTGGGCAAGCCTGGCTCTGGCCCTGCAGTGTGCCTATGAGGGGGACAGGCAGATGCCACGTTTGGAGCTTGTCAGGCTAGCTGGATTAGTATTTTTCCATCTTGCCTCAGATTTCTCAACTCTCATGCCTGTGGATGGCATCTCTTGCCGCCCACTACACTTCTATAATCAGGGGAGAATCAGTAGTTAGTGAAAAAACTCGAATTGGGTAAATCTCCTTCCCTGAGAGCTTAAGAAAGCAGCTGTAGCTCTGTCCCAGTTACTGTTTTTACATAGTTAGCTCTGGTCTGAGGGGGCTAAGCTGCAGGCAAGTTTGCACAAAGGTATGAACAACTCCCCTCTTGCTGGTGTGAAGGGTAAAAGCAGAAGCTCCTGAAGAACAACAGGTAGGGTCCACAGGGCTCATCCTTAATGAGCTGAACAGCAAGATCAATGAGCAGTCCAAGGTGGTGCTTATGCACCTCCATGTATAACACAATGTTAAACAGCAAAGAACAACAAATATGAGAGAGATCTTGTGAGAAAACTAGGAAAAACTGGAGGTTCATGCCAACTGCTTTTGCCAGTCCTTCCCAGCAACATGAGAGCCCTCCAGGTCCCCCTGCAGGGCCAAATGACTTTATAGAGGACATAAGGGAGGCCTTAATGTCAGCAGCAGCTGCAAAAAGATCCTTCTCAAATGGAAATCTCTGACCTGATGGAAGCTCCTGAAGATCCACCCCCAGAAATTTTCCTTCAAGTGAGATATTCAACTAAGGTTTTCACAAGAGGAATTTCTTCCTCCAAAGCCTCCAATTTCAGTGACCTTTTGCTTGGGATTTCTTTTTAACTCCCAGGAGGTTCAGTTTGGAGTTTACAGGGATTTAACGTTTTTTAAAAAAGACAGTTCCAAAGGCTTTGGAAAATATGAAATCTAAAGGCTTTTAATTGTTTCTTTCAGATGGTTCCAAGGAAAGAAGCAGCAATTCGCAAGCATCTCTTTCCAGACCCAGTAACAATCCTGTACAAGTACATGTCACAAAAAGAACACTTTGTTCTTTGCAGCTGATTCTGATTGCCTCTGAAGGTCTAGGAGCCCAATTCAGTAGCAGATTCAGACCCAGAACATTATTTATAACAGTGCCAGCAGTGAAAGCAGACACAGCTTTGTTCTGCTTCCATAGGTACCAGGCAACTTGCTTCTGAAAATCTCAGGAACAGCTTGCTTAGTCCTTTCTCCTGGGTATAAGTGAGCAGGCACATTTCTGTGCAGGTTCAATTTATGTCATATCACAGTTATCACGTTCTGGGAAACTGTGCATCAGCAGTTCTGCAGAAGGTCCCCATCTCTCAACAGCAAGCCAGGGCCGATGCTGGGCAGCTTCAAAAGTGACATGTGAGATGGCCCTGCTTCCTCCTGCATTGCTCCAGACTGCTTTCTTTCTTGAAGGACAGGAAAAGCCATTTTCCATCCACCTGTGTACATCAACACTAATGTCAGCAAAGAAGTGCCTTGGTTAAAAGGGAAGACATAGATGTGATGTCAATTCTCAGCTGGTGTTTCACTCTCCTGAAGACGCTTTTCATGGGTGTCAGTTAGCAATTCCTACATCCTATTTAAGTTCTGCTTTACTTAAATAATGGGTTATAGGTTAAATGGATGAATCCTTGCTGTTATTGCAGAGATGCAGGAGTTTTGGAAAAGCAGATTCCATTGCCATACTTCCCTGCATAGACAGGACTGTGCAGATGGGGGCACTCTGGCTAAATTCATTCTAGTGCTCTTGGCAAGACAGGAGGTGAAGGATAGTTCTCTAATATGCGTATTTTAACTGACCACGGTGCCTGCCTGCATCAAAAACAGATACACAGGCCAGTCAGACTGTCATATTAGTGGAGCAGTGGAAAATAAGAACTCACTAGCCCAATTAATATTGATTTGTTCCTAATAAAGCCCAGGATGTGTCACATGGTGATTTCTGTGCAGTGCATGTGATCCCATACACTGCAGCTGGCAACTGCCCAGTAAAGCATGTGATCCATGCCCTGAGTGCATCAGGGCAACTTGGAAGGGAGACTACCAACAGGAGAGGGGTTTGCATTGGTGCCTGGCCCTCAGAAAAGGCTTTGCTATTACACATCTGAAGCAAGGGTTTGTGTGAAAACACTTGAGCAGAGGATTCTGTGCAGGCTAGTTTGTACATATCAGCTACCTTGGCCTTACATATCCTCATCATCACCTTCTGGAGTATCATCCAAAGAGGCATCTTAGCATGAATTTCTCCAAAATCTCATGTGAACTACTGAGTTCAGGTGGAAGAGCTGTGCCATACACTGCATGGCATGGCTGGAGCTGATGCTTCCACCTGTTTCTGCCACAATAAATCTCAGGCTCCAGTCATCAGGAGCTGTGTGTTGCAGAAGAATAGCTCTCTTCTGCTCACAGAGGTAGGCTTTCAAGTTAATTTGGACCTGATGGAACCCATTTTATCCTTCTCTTCCTTCTCTGGGTCACGTACTTTTCATCCTCAGTCTCTTCCAGTGGCTGCTCAAAACTTAGTCCTGCCTTGTTCCGCTCTGAAATGCCACTGGTACTATTTGACAGCTCTACCTGCATGGAGCTGGAAGGACAGATCAGGGCTCCCCAGTGCAAATCCTGAGTATCCACTGCAGACAACACTAGGTCTTTGGCAAGCTGGACTTTGTTCTCTTAACCAGGAAATGCTTACTTCAGCTCTTCACATCTGTATTTGAGAGGAATCCATCCCAGTAACAAAAGGCAGGGCCTAACCTCTCAGTACAGGAGGTAGCCCTAGAAAATAATCAGGTTCATGACAGATGCTAATTTTCTGTTATTAATTTAGATAGTAAATTTATCATAACTATGGGTTCTAGTGTTATTACAGCTATAATCTTACTAACAAGATGAGCTGCCCAGCTGGTACTTAATGTGTCTGAAACTGTGAATTATACTGCTGGAAAAACAAGCCATGTGGAACAGGAGCAGGGGCTGGCTAACAAAGTTTAGATCTCATGCACAGATCTAAGGAGAAAACAGGGACAGTGCTGGACCAGCAGAGAGAGAGAATTTAGGTTCGAGGGATCATATATGTGTAAGCATAAGAAAATTCCCATGATGTAAAGACAGGAGGGATTTTAAAGCTACCTAACTCCTTCCAGATTAAGAAACTCAGAAGGAAGCTCAATTCTGGAAAGGTCACCATAGAAAACAAGCAAGAGCATCACCCTTTCTCTGCTATGTCTTCTTGGTCTATCAATCCATGTTTACAGAATCATAGAATCTCAAGGGCTGGAAGGGACCTGGAAAGCTCACCCAGTGCAACCCCCCTGCCAGAGCAGCAGCACCTAGAGCAGGGCACACAGGAACTCATCCAGCTGGGTTGGGATGTCTCCAGAGAAGGAGCTTCCACAGCCCCTCTGGGCAGCCCCTGCCAGGGCTCCCTCACCTCAACAGGGAACAAATTCTGCCTTGTGTTGCTTTGGAACCTCCTCTGTTCCAGTTTATACCCATTGCCCCTTGTCCTATCATTGGTCATCACTGAGAAGAGCCTCAATGGCTTAAAGGTTTAATCATGGGACTGTTCTGTGTCATTGCACGTTGCCTCCACAGGACTGACTTCCTTCCTGAGTACCCCATTCTCCTCTGGGACTCTTCCTGACCACAAATCTCCTTTTCTTGCTCTTACCATCAGCGCTCAATTTTTCTCAGACTTCCTGAGACTGAGATCTGAGCCGAAGCACACATGCAGGTCACACACAGTGGCACAGCCCCAGAATTCCTGTTCCCAGAACCAGTGGGAAACTCAGAGCCTCTCCCTCCAACTCAAAAAATGATTTATCGAAGGTCAAAGGGCAGAACAGAATAAAGGGGAAGAAATCATGGCTCTGACTTTCCCATCAACCTCTGCACCATTTGTAGCCTTTGGCACAAGTCATTTTCCCCTGCAAGTTGTCCTTGTGCTTGGACACTGTTCAGGGAACCCTGCTGTTGTGGTGTTGGTGAGTGGCTGGCTGAGACCTTGCTTTTGCCAGGAGTGTATGGACTGATGCAGCAGGCTGGGTGAGCTCTGCACAGCGTTAAATGATTCAGCTGAGAGAGACACAAAGATGAGCTGATTTGGCTGAGGCTGGAGACAACGAGGGTCACTTTTGTTTGGTCTGTTCTGATAGTGATTATTTCTGAATAACTGCAACGTGTCCTTCCAGAACTCACAGGCTCAGCCTTCACCTGAACCTTTGAAACCGCCTCAAGCGACAGGGAAGGAATATGAATGACTGGAATGAACGTTTCAGTTCAGTTGTGCAGCAGTTGCAGAGGCTTTGTTTCCCAGAGTCCCTGTTTTGCACAGCCCTCATGGCTGCTGGTACCTCAGGAAGCCAGAGGAAGAAACTACCCAACCACCCCATTTCCCATCCGCTTTGCCAGCAGCCAAGCCCTGGGGTGATGAGCTGGAGAGGATCCACTCACACTTGATGCTCTGTGCTCTTCAGATTAACAAAAACAGTCTGCACACCGAGCAGAGTTGCCTGGAAGGGAACACCCAGGGCAGAAACCACCTCAGCTGCTTGTCAGAGCTCCACACAGCAGGCAGAGCTTGCTTGGTAGGACCTACCACAGGCTGACAGACTGTGGGCAGAGCCCCTTCCATCTCTGACAAAGCATCAGCTGACCCGTTTCCAGCCTGAGTGCTCCTACTTCTTTCATGTCCAATTGTTCAGGAGGGAATCCATCAGTCTGGAGTTATTTGTCATCATCTAACAAATCCCAACACATTCTGTTGTTTAGTAGGGAAATTTCAGAGTTCATAGGTGGCTATAACTCAAGCTCAGGCTATGTCTGTGAGCTCTCCCACCAGTTTGCAGCAGAGCAGCACTGTTGTGTAGCATCAGAGAGAGATATTTCCAGAGCTCTGCCACCAGCCTCAGTCATCAGCTTTACAAGGAAGAAATTGCAGGGCAAAAAAATAGAGGTGACAAATATTAAATTCAGGCTAGGCCTTGGGGATGAACTAGAGAAGCCTGGTGGACACACATCTGGACTGCCTCACTTGGATGGTCCAGCTTCCAAAACACTGCTCTGGGGACACTCACTCAGGTTAAACTGGTTTTTGAGTCACCAGGGCCTATGCAAAGACTGACACATCAAGGGAATGAGCAGGAAAGAAAGACTTTCTGAGATTTCAAGGCAGAGATGAGCTCCCCCTGCCCAATGACTCCCAGAGAAATCCCTGAACAAACTGCAGGAGATGTTCTGGATGCAGAAGCCTCAAGGGACCATGGTGATCATGGAGGGTGAATTTGGTTCAGTCACCAAATCTACTTCATGGCTCCAGAATTTCACCCAGTGTGTGGTTAGGATAGAGTGCACAATTCTCACAAAGACTCTGAATCTTCCTTCAAAGACTCCAGGCAATCAAGAAATGATCTCTCACTTTATAACCTGATGTCCCTCAGACTTACCAGGTAGCACCTTATTTCTGGTCTGGTTTTGTCTGCTTCCAGCATTTAGTGACTGAATATTATCCTGCCTTTGTTAGCCAGACTGAAAGACCCCAGCCATCAGCAATCTTTTCCTTCTATGGGGGCTTACAGCTTATGATCAGTTTTCCTTTCACATTTGCTCAATAAAGTCCTTCTTCAAGTTTTCCAGAGTGTTTTCTCTGTGCTGAGATCCAGAGTGGGGGATGCTCTATGTTTATTGCAGGTAATCAGCAGGTAGATATCATTGTTTGCAGAAAGAGATGATCTGTGGAGGACCACACAACTCTAGCAGCAAACACAATATCACACTAGTTAGGAACATTTATGAGATTTAGGCAAGGCTATTTAAAAGAAATCAATCAATAAGCCCCCATTTTCCTCTGGCAATAGTCCATAATGCAGTTGAGGAACTGGTGCTGAATATTCATGGAGAAGTATGGATTAACTACTCCTCCTCCTCTCAAGCTAACCTCTCTCTTTACCTTGCTTTTATCAGTCCTTCACTTGCAGTACTTCATTTCAGAGTGATAGCCCCTTTTGCAGAGATGCAGGTAGTTAATGTGCTTTCATGCTTAAAACTTGGGTCAGGCATTTGAGGGATGGAAGTAGGGTCAAGATGTGCAGTCACTGAAGATAAATTGCTGGCCTGGATCACTGCAAGCTGCCAGGTTACGGTTTCTTTCACACCAAACTAAATGTGATGTGCACCAGTGACTGCACTTACAATGTTCAATGGGCACAATGTTCAACACAGGGGTGTCAGAGGGGTCTTTAGCCTTTCTACTGTGTCTCCCAACCCAGATAGGACGAAAACTCAGTCCCTTCCAGTGCAGAGAAGGGAGCTGCTGTCTCATGGGACGCTATAGTCTCCAAAAGCTGTGACATTCCTGCAGCTCACTCCCAACACAGTGATCACAAAGCCTGGAAAAGTACTCCATGGATAACCATGTCTCTCCTCCCTTGCAACTGTGAGGAGCTGCCCACTGCCCTCCCTGCTTTTCAGGCACTCACCTTACTTCAGGACAGAACTGTGTCATGGTACATGGTTACCATGTGCTGGTTGTATTTTTCTCATAATCCTGCCTTGGTTTTGGTTTTTGTTCTGTTCTGTTTCTTGTAGGTAGTAGAATAAACTTTCCTTACTTTCCTCTATAAGTCAAGTAGTGGAGTCTGTTTTGCCCAGAACAGTAATGGGCAGTGAGCCCTCCCTGTCCCTGTCTCAACTCACAACACCTGTGAATCACAGAATCACAGCATGGTGGGGGGGTTGGAAGGGATCATCCAGCCCAATCCTCTGCCAAAGCAGCTCCCACATAGATCAGGTCACACAGAAACGTGTCCAGGTGGGTTTGTAGCCCTCCAAGGAAGGAGCCTCCACACCCTCCCTGGGCAGCCTGGGCCAGGGCTCCCTCATCTCAACAGGGAAAAGAGCTTTTCCTTATGTTTCAATGGAACTATTTGTGTTCCAGCTTCATCCCATCACCCCTTGTCCTGTCACTGGATACAACAGAAAAAAGACCCCTCAGCATCTTGGTGTCCCTGCACTGGCCTCTCTCCAGCAGTTCCCTGTCCCTCTGGAGCTGGGGAGCCCAGAACTGGCCACAGGACTCCAGATGAGGCCTCAGCAGCTGTGGCAGAGCAGAGGGGCAGCAGAACCTCCCTGGCCCTGCTGCCCACACTCTTTTGCTGCCCCCAGGCTGCCATTGGCTTCTTGCCCACGAGGGCACGTTGCTGCTCATGGGCAGTTTATTATCCCCCAGCACTGCCAGGTCTGTCTCCTGGAGCTGCTCTCCAGCAGGTCACCCCCAGCCTGTGCTGGTGCAGGGGGTTGTTCCTCTCCAGATGCAGGAGTCTTTTTTCCCTCCCATCTCACTGAGGTCTCTGGTGTGCTAAGGAGGATGGGAGTGGGTGTGGGACAGTGAGCAGGAGACTGTTGTGGTGCTTCATTGCTGGCTGGGCAAAACCACAACACTGTTAGATCAGCATTGGTTGTTTGTGCTCCATGCTGGGCCTTGGGGTATTGTTCTGCCTAACTCCTGAGGCCTGATGAGAGCTGTCTTGCTTGTTAAAATCACCTGTCTCAAGAGGCTTGATTCTAGTTGGTGTTGGCCACTGGGCACTACTACCCACAAGGCAGCTGCCAGTTTACCTAGCTATATGTTCACATTGCAGAGTGTCTGTGCATGTCTGCATTCATTTAGAGGCAGAGGCTTCGACCTCAGCTCCTGAAAACATTGAAAAGAACCAACAGTTTTGCTACCTCTGAGCCTTTCTCCTGGGGTAGGATGTCATCTCCAGTTTCACAGTCAGACACACTGGCTGCAGCTATTGACATATTTGTACAGTGAATGTTTTTCCTTCTCCAAAAATTAAAGATGAAACATTTATAAGCTGAGAAGTGCTTCAAATCTCTCTCAAAAACTTGTTCTTCATGGAAAGCAATGATTGCACTGTGGTGAAGGGCTTCTCAGCTGAAGGTGATAAACTATCTGGATCTGTTCAGCAGGACTAGAGCATCTTTGTAAACCAAAGCTTCTCTAACTGAGGCTGCTAAATCATCTTGATTAATTACTTAGATGGGGATTTGTGAGAATCCCAAGGGAGAGATATACATGCTGTGGGATACCTGAGGGTACAGCTGTAATGTGCTGAGCTTTGCCCCTAGAAAAGGTGCCTAATAGGAAAGACAGCTCCCAGGGAGACAAGTTATTCTCAAGAGTCAGGCCCCAGCACCTCTCAAGCTGTGAAAATTAACCATGCTCCTGGATGAAACAGAAACTACATGAGTGAAATAGAATATCCTTACCAAGCAGTGGCTGAGGTGCATTGCTGTGTGTAGTGCCTTTTACCTCTCTCTCTCCAAATCTAGACATATGCTTCCTGGATGCACACTGTGTTGGAATCAACTTTCTGTTTCCTCAACAGTCCCTGATGTGAAAATTGGTTTAAAGTTTTTTGACAGATGGTAATCATCCCATCTCCCAGGCAACAACAAACCTGCTTTGAGAGCTCTGAATACTTTAGAGGCATCTTGGAGCCCGGGACATCCATGAAACCCACAACCAGGACCTGGATGTAGGCAAGCAATACTGGGTGCTCAACTAATGCAGAAAGCCGCTCTTAGGAAGTGTTTAGAGGCATAACAAGGTTGACTGAATATTGCCAGAGCATTCTTCTATTAAAAAAGCAAAAGGACCATGACTGGCAATCCTGGCATTGGCAGAAAAAAAAGAAAACCCAACTCTTTTTCCCCTCTCTGTTATGAAGGGGAAAACAAATCCCACAGGTTTTGTTAGAGTTTTTCTTGCAGATCAGAATATGCCCTGAGAATGACTGCTTCTCCTCTGACTCATGAGAAGGCTTTTTCTTCCAAGAAAAGGCATGCAAAGAAGAGGTGGGAGAGGTGAGAAGAGAACTGAGTTACAGTGGGAAGGATGCATCTGGACCAAAGAGGATTACAGTACAGCTAAAGTCCTGTCCAAACTCCAAAAGGCCTCTGAACATCCAAGTTCAGAAGCTTGCTGCCATTAGTCAAGGTGATGTGATCTGGAGAAGGTTTTGTACCATGACCCTGGGGACAATGGTGCCCAGGTTGGATGTCCCCAGTATTTGTGTGGACACCATGTCATGCTGCTCTGCAGCAGGAAGAGGCTGCAGTGGGCCCCTGTGCAGCTGCAGGAGAGCTGTGTGAGAAGCTGAGCACACAGAGCTTAGTGAATAACTCTGTGCAAACAGCTGGGATGCAGGAGCCAAGCTGGGAGATTCCCATTACTCTGCTGAACTAATACATTAAGAAAATGTCCATACAGTCAAGAAAGAGCAATTAAATATTGGATGGTTTGCTCATATGCATAACTGCATGAAGAGCTCTCAAACTCTCTGGGACACAGGAGCCTGTTTATCACCAGCAAACTTTTCTTAGCAAGCATAAGAAATGGTGTTTGAGGATACAAGGCACCAAGTCTTTTGAGCAGGCATCAATTAGTTTTAAGCTGAATGGATAGTCCTAGAAACATCAGAGGCAGGATTCAATATGCTTGAAGTGGGTGGCAGCTTATATGCCTCACAGAGACAGTTTTTTAAAGAGGAAGTGTAAAAAAAACCACAGTAGCACTTAATGTGAGGGGCTGGGTAGTATTTTCAGCTTAGTCTCCACCTCCTAGAAGCAGTCATGCCTGGCTAGCTTCTAGAAGCTTTCCTCTGCTGAGCACTGCAGCACCACCAAAGCCCAGGTCCTTCAGGACACTCAGGCGCCCAGCTCTAACCAAAGTGTCACTTTGAGTGATGTGATTTAGCAGGAGATGCTCCTCATGGGGTGCTGCCAAGGCTCAGATGGTGAATCTGTGAGTCAGTGCTTGAGAAATATGGACCTGGTCTCTAAGGATGGCTCTGGACCTTCTCTGCAGGGCTGATTGTACCAGCCCACCCTTTTGATTAAGTAACTCTGTTTGGTCAGCCTCTGCAGATGATAGCAAAGGTCTCCCTGTGCTGTCAGCAGTGGAGTCAGTGCTACAGAAGAACACTGGAACCTTGGAGTATCTGCAGACCAGCAGACCCAGCTATATGACAAGGGAACCTTAAGGTGCTGGGACTAGCCCAGCGACCTGCTGGTGGTGTCTTATCCAGGGTCCCAGCATGTGGGAGAATTAGTGATTCATTATCTGAAGACCAACTGTTAATGCATTCAGTTGGAGGGCACAGAGATTGACACCCAGCATAGCATCCCTAGTCACTGTGGAGTTACCAATGGCTACCAGTTGAGCTCTTCACATGTTATGCATACTGCAGATCCTGTGCCTCTAGAGCCATGTACACATGAGAGATTCATGAAGAGAAGAGGTAAGCAGGCAAGAAGCGATGGGCTCTGTAGCTTGCTGGACAGGAGCTCAAACAGGAGAAGGATGCCTATAGTTTAGTCTCTGTTCTTGCATTGATTTCTGGGGGATTGTTTTGTTCATACCTGAAGGCCACTTCATACAAGATGTGTGAGCTGAATGTGTTGTAGACATGCAGGCCACACCAGGTTCACATCAACTCGGCTTGAAGCATCCACACTAACTCTGCCTGGAACTGTGTAGGGCTTTATGCAAGTACTGTTATTATTATGACATAATTAATTAAGGTATGTGTTAAACTCTGAGCCTCTGCCACTCCCAGTGCTGACTGCAAACTCTTGTAGTTCCTTGCTGCCATTCAGAAATGGCTGTTTCAGAGGGATATCTACCAGTAACAACGAGGGTGTCTCAGCATCCCAGATGATCAGTACAAACGACTGTAATTACCCAGATGGCTGTCAGTGCCTCTGCAAGGGGAGCCATAATTTGTCCACATTAGTCTAAAATCAAAAACTAAGGAAGAAGTCAATGCAATGAAATGAAGTCTGGGCTGAAAAACAACGTGTGGGAGCTGGAGGATCACGTCAAGGGAAGAGGCAGCATGCAAAGTGTTGAGGAGGTAGTGAGTCACAGGGATCCTGTCTGTCTGGACTGGGGAAGAGGAACATGGCAGAAAATCTTCTTTCTTAGGACTTCAGACTGCACAGCCCATGCCTGTGGTAAAGGGGGAAAGTTGGCCATGTCCACACAGGTCTTTGTCCAAATGAAGTGGAATGAAGAATACATTAATTTTCAGTTCAAGTGCCAATGAGCAATTTATCAAACACTGCTCAAAACTGCAACTCACTGCTCCATAAAGTGCCACAAAAAGTGTGTTCTGAGAAACAGGAGGATTGGGGCATGTTCTCAATGCATGGGGAACCTCAGCACTGCTAGCACCAGGAATTGCAATGAGATAAGAGGGTAAAAGTTAACGTTTGCACTAATGTAAACTGTCATTTCCTCAGATTGAGGCATTTTCACTGGATCAATACTGCCTGCCACGTGGCTTTTTTTAAAATCTCAATATAATCACATTTCTCCTAACAATAAAATGTAGCTTTCTGTTGGAAGAGTTTCATCCATTTCTACCTACTGTTGCTCACAACGCTGATTCTTTTGTCTTCAGGGCTTCACTACTCATTGCTGCTGCTTCCCTTTCTCCCAATGGACAATACAAAGCTACTTCCCAGCAGATGTGGGTGCAACCTCCCCCAAAACAGGACTGTGGCATTGACCAAAAAAAAAAAAAAAGGGAAAGGACCAGGTTTGTGTTTTGCTTTGTGGACAGGAACAGAGGACTGGAATGGCTGCTGGAGCCAGCCATGCTAGATGAAGGAGAGTGACGGCAATGGAGGAGTTGTTGCTGCCCCAGCTTCCCAAATCAATTCACCCTTTGCCATGGTCAACATCTTCATTAGAGCAGTTCCAAATGTGACTGATCTCTGCACTTTCCAACTTTGAGAATGCAGAGGAGCAAAAGTCAATGTGGGGCACAACTGCCTCTTTCATCCCTGCAATTGCAGCCCCGGGGACATGCTCTAACTGCCCACTGGCTTCGCACCTCAGCCACAGTCTGCCTGCCCCACAGCCCAAATGAGAAGCTGTCCTCTTCAAGTAGCTGCAGGGGTTGGCAGGATTGCTTCAGTGTCTTTCCCGTCAGGAGAAGGTCCTCACATCCAGCATACTCTGGGATGATCTCTTACCATGTGATCATTTTCCAGGGACTTTGGCCATATTTCAGAGGGCATGTTTCTGCCTGAGGTTGCATTGGGTGTCTGCATGTGTCCTGTGCCTCCTGCAGCAAGAGAACTACATAGCACACTGACACTTGTCTTCACTTTCTCCTCTATCTCCACATAGCTCTTCATAACCAATATTATCACACTCTGCAGAGGAATTTCCTCCAAGCTCTCTCTGATCTAACAGAGCACTTCAAGACCTTTTCAAGGCTTTTTTTTCTAAGGACCAGACTCATGTAACAGTCTTGAGGAGAGTCTCCTTGTGAGGCTTATTCTGCACAGAGCCAGTGACCTCATTTCACCAGAGGTCATTCTTGCGGGTGTCACCTGTATTGTCACCTCTTGCACTGCCCTCACTTAAACTGAATGTCCTCCCTTCCTCTCACATGGCTCACATCTTGCAATTTGCTCTAGATGATGAGGACTACCTTGTATTTCTGGCCTATCTCAGGGTGATGCATGGAAAGGCAGTTCCATTGAATGTGAATTTGTTCTCCAGCAGTACCTCCATTGTCTCTGTCTCTTTGTCCTACCACCCACAGAGAGCGAGAAACCTCTTTGAGACAGTCTTTGCTCCACTGCACACACATGCTATGGGATGACATGAGACTGATAATCCTTCCCTATGCATTATCTTAAGGCAATTCAAGCTTTTCTGTACCTCACCATAATTATTCTTCTCTCTCCTCCAACCCAAAGAACCAGGTCTAGTGAACCTCCTGTTATATTGACTTTGCCCCATGTACCTCTTCTGCTTTTTGTAGAGATCCTCCTGTGTGGGAATTAGCAGCCTAAGTGTAAGACTGTGAGGGCTGTAACTATGAACAACTGTGTTGGTGCACGAGGCCAATTCATGGGCAACCAGCTGCACAGATGTTTCTTTCCACTCCACAGTATTAAAGCAGGAGACTTAAAAGGCCAAAGTGCTGCATCCAAGTCCTGACAAAACAAGAGGGCATAGAGTCAGTGATCTGATTCTTGAGGTCATGGAGAAAGGGATTTCCCTGCCCCTTTAGGTAGCCTGTTCCTGTGCAAAATGATCCTGGTATCTGGGTGCTTTTCTAATTTCTAAACTAAATCTCCTCTGCTGCAAAGTAGGCCAATTACCCTAAGAAGACACGGAGAGCAATTATTCACTTCTTGCTTCGTAACAACCTGGTACATATTTCATGCCATCCTCACATCCTTATTCAGGAAGCTTTACTATTCTCTAGGGAAAACAGACTGGCTGAATTTCTTCAATCTTTTCTCATATAACCTATTTCTAGCCTATCTTCATTCCCTTCTTCTCATTTCAGCTCTGTCGTTCTCTCAGTGCAGTGCTTCAAATGGGGATCATCTCCTTCACAAGCCCTGAGGATCCACAGCTCCTGCTGCTAAGTGGGAGGCAGTGGCAAGTAGGACCCACTTTAACACCCAGATCAGTCTCTGCAATGGTTGTGCCACTTGTTTAACCCTACTTCAGTTGGTGCTTTTGGTTTCTCCTTGCGTTGACTTCTCACTTGCCTTTATTGCATTTCATCCTGTTGAATTTGTGAGACTTTTCTGATTGAATCCTATGTCAATATCCCTCACCCCCAAGTTTATTAACAAAGCTGACAGCAGATTTGCCCAGTTGCCTCAATGTAGTTGTGTGATGCTACTTCAGGTGTGTTGGGTACTCAGGAGAACCTGGTGCATCTGACAGTCATGACGTGGGGGCTCACAGGAGCGCAACACTCTGCCAAACTGTCAGCTGGAGGCCAGATGGGATACCCTGGGATATCTACAATGGAACAGATGTCCATATTTAGGCATTTAACTGTGTCTGATCAGTTCCATCATCTGAGCTGTTAATGAAAAGATTGAAACAAATAGCTGCCTTTTCAATCCCTGTGAAAATGTGACACTATGACATGGGATAAATTGTACAGCTGGAATAATTCTCTGGGAGGTCAGGTTGCTGGAAGAGAAGTAAAAGATTGAGGAGCATCAGGAAATATGGTCTCCACCTACAACAACAACAACAGACATTTCCCAGATAATGAACTTGTGTTCCCATTCCTGAGACATACATGGGTAAACAGTACCATGTCTGTATGTATTTAGGGAGATATTTGAATGAGGCAGGGAACATGTGGTTCTTTCTTGATATGGGTTTCTTGTGTATTTTCTGTTTGCAAAACAGTATTAACATCAATTCCATAGAATTCTTGTATATTCTCTGTGAGGGTATAAGTTCGGCATTTTTTTCAATGAACTGGGCCCGAGACAGATGCCTGAGAGGCTTAAATCACTTTCCCTGCCTCAGAACAGATTCCTGATATTAAACTCGAAGCCTAATGTTTTATAAATGGTTCCCATGCTGCATGATTTGGTTTCAATCCCATTTCCCTATTTACAGGAGACTCTTGTGTCAGATTGTGCCCAAAACCTTATGAAAGTCAAGGTATATCATATCTATCACTTTCTTCTGTCCATAGGCCAATGACCCCATTAAAGAGATTAGATTAGTTTGACATGATGTGTTCCTGACAAGTCCATGTTAGCTGTTTCTTGCCACCTTTTATCCTCTAAGTGCTTTTAAAGTGATTGTTTGGAATATCAAGCCAAGCTGACTGGTCTGTAGTTCCCCAGTTCTTCCTCTTGCCACATCTCTCTCTCTGATGAGGCCTGTAGGTTATGGGAAAATCCTCTGATCGTTGGGGAAAGTGCTGTCCGTTTCTCTTTCACAAAGCATGGAAATTAGAAGAGCTGTAACCTGCTTTTACAGCCTTTTTGTGCATGCCTGCACAGCCCCTTCTGTGGGAAGAGGGAGAACTGGGAAGCAGGGGCTATTCCACTGCTCCTAGAAAGTTGGCCCAGGACCCCAGGAGTGCAGTGCTAGACTGGAAAGCCCCTGGGAGGCTGAGGAAAAGCTGAAGTAGCTGTAAAGCTTCCCAATCTACCGGCCTTCCCCATGCACGTCGTAGGCTGGAGCTGCGTCGGCACGGCTGAAATCTCCGGCATGTTGGAACTGGGAGGACGGTGTGAAGGAAACAGCATCTGCTATCGGGATCCATAGCTCAGCTGACGTTGTGCCAAATGAACTGTTGCTTCCCAGCTTTAATTCAACCTCCTCCTTCCCCACCCCAAACCATTTCATAACCAAAATATCACCCCAGCTGAACCTCCCTGCTTGGGCGCTGGACCACAGGGACCACCCGGCAGGAGCTCAGTGGCGTCATAGGAGGTCTGATATGCTGGTGCTTGCCTGACTGACTTTGTCAAGCCACTTGTTCTGACAGCAAAGACAATATGCTGTGCTGCTAAAGGTGAGATGTCCCTGAAAAATATTCCACTCCTGCAGACAGGCAGAGAAGATGCTGTCAGTCAGAGGCAGGTGCAAGCCCTGTAATAGAGTTCAGCAGACACTGGAGGGGAGCTTATCTGTATTCATTGAGACCTTAGTTGAAGGGAACTATTCAGGGAAAATTTTCTCTCTTCCTCTGTATTGGTTTCAAGTTGCAGGAGGAAATGTGGAGTTGACACAGCCCTAAAGAGGGCTGAGGTTTGGTGAATCACTGGACCTTACCCCACAAGTCCCCAGCCATGCCCAGATTCCTGGTGCCAGCTAGAACCCTGCCAGCACTGAGAGTTACAAGAAGACACACACACTTCCAACAATCACAGGGCAATACAAATCTGGTCTTGGATGTCTTTGTGGGTGTCTTAGTGTCTGCTGTGCGTAAGTTAAAGAGGGGCAAAGCAACTGCGGCTTTCACTGCTGGAGCTCTGCTGGCATCCAGGATGCATCCCAGTCTAGGGATCTGACAGGTACTGTGCATGGGTGCAGCTTTGGCGTGGGGCTATGGAGACTGGGATTTCCATCCATGGGAATCCAGGGGGACCACAGGAATAGAGACTCTGTGAGAACCTACATGTCCCCTCCACTAGAGGGGACTGTGAGTAGTGTTTCAGGACGGTGTTCACCTTGTCACCCACTCCAACAGTTCCCCATTACACACACACAAACACACACACACAGAGAATCAGGGATGTTTTATGGCCAGATTTTCTCTCAGCTCTTCTTAATAGAGAAAAATAGGAGGCAGAGAGCTTCTGCATTGGTGGCAGAGATGGCAACCGGTGAACAGATAATGAAAGCTTTATTCTCCATTTGTTTAGCTGTTTGGGGGGGGGAGGGGGGGGAAACGAGCAAGAGCTTACAGAGAATCAGTGACGTGCTTTTGGGCGTGTGATAAAATAGATGATATCAAATTGCTCCACAGAAGGTAATTTGCTGTGGCAGCCCATTGAAACAACAAAGCTTGGAGCACCCTTTTGGAAGATGCTCAGTCTCCAGGAAACACCTTGTGAGCCATACACAAACCGACCCCTTTTAATTGGAGCACGCACTAAGCCTGTGAGCTACAAAGACATTTGACTGGTTCATGCTGTAATCAAGTTTAGTCATCATTGTGCAAAACTAATTAGCAAGTCAGAATCCCCCCCCCTTTTTTTTTTTTTGGCATCACTAAACTGTTGCTGCATTTAGAAATGAGATCCCCAAGATCTTCCCTTTCCCTGCCCTTTCCTGCTGCTATTCTGGAATTAAAGCTCCTCTCTCCATCACGACAAAGGAAATGGTGAATGTGAAAACGTCCTCTTCAGTTCTTTCTTCAAATGTCACAAGCTGAAGAATGCTTGGTTTTCCTTCCCCAATTATTCTGCCCTTGGAATTCATTATTGCAGAAAAAAAATGAGGTGTTTTAAGCTCTTGGTATGACTTCTGAAGAAATAAAACCATACTTACCTTTGCAATCTCTGGCAAGCAGAGTTTTCCATTTGCCAGAAATGTTTGCTCAGTGTTTCAGTTTCCAAAGTGGACAAAGCAGCATTGTCTCTTTGCTTGTTTTTAAATTCTCATGAGCCAGAAGCAGTGTGGAGCACTTCAGAAATGTTTATTTAGAACAACTCTCACTTCTGAAATAATAGATAGCCTCAGTTCCCATTCATTGTATGTATCTTTCTTGCTGAGCACATCAGTGGTTCCCTAGATTTGTGGCAGCCCCAGCAGCTCAGTGTCTCAGCAGCTGGGAATCCCAGGAGCCCACCTGAGGCTGCAGGTTTCTGAAGCCTGCCTCAGTAGCAGGGATCCTCCAAGCACAGTTTCCAGCTGTGCAACAAAGCTGCATGCCAATGAGAACTCATAGCCTGAGGTTTGCAGGTTATCTGCTCCATGAGATTGCTCTGCTCCCAGGACCCTGAAGTGTGTGTCATCAGATTCCACCAGAGTCAGTTTTATTGCAATAAGTGTTTATTGCAAGTGTTTATTGAGTCACTAATTCTGGGACCTTGCAAAACATGGGAGTATGGAAAGCCCAGCCCTTTTGCATGGAAGAAGTGAGCCTGCCTGGTGTCTGAAGACCCTACAGAATGATATCTCTACCACAGGACAATCACACTGCTGTGCTGCATGGAGCTGAGGACTTTCCATGGCTGGTTCTGGAGCCTATTGTGGTCAGGAGCAAGTTCCATTGGTCCTACTCAGTCCCCTCACTTACTTCCCAAACTACTCCAGGGTTTGCAAGTTCTCTTGCTCTTAGCAGCTATTTTCCTGGTAGCAGACACCTTGCTCCCATGTGGTTCCATGTGCTGGGAACTATCACAGTGGCCAAGGAAGGGTGATCCAGTGAACTCTGGGATTTCTCCATTGAGAGAAATGGCTGGGTTTTTCTCCACTGTGTCTCATGGCCTCAGTTATAGGTGTGTGTAGCACAAGCATCTTTAAAATCAAGGTGAGGTTTAATTTTAGAGCGGAGGGAGAGGAATAAAAGGAAGATCAAGGCTCAAGGGGTGAATTCAAGTTTGAAGGGAATCACTGGAAGTCACCTGCTCCAACCACCTGCTCAAAGCAAGATCAGCTTTGAGGTCAGACCAGGTTTCTCAGGACTTTATCCAGCCTGATCCTGAAAACCTCCAGGGATGGAGACTGTGCAGCCTCTCTGGGCAACCTGCTCCCGTGCTTGGCTGTCTTCACTGTGAGAAAGTTTCTCCTTGCCTGTCATGCAGTGGATTGGTAAGATACCAGAGACTGACAGTGTACCAGCTCTACTCTTGCCTCGGGTAAGGAAGGACCAACAGCATTTTGGAGGGCAGGGATGGAATTCTGGAAGATCTTGATAAATTAGAGAGATGATCTAGAAAACACAGCATGCAATTCAGGGAAGACAAATGAGGAGTCTGCAGTTACATGTGCACTATGTCAAGATGGAAGAGGGAATGACTTTTCCTACAAAAAAAAGGACTTGGGTGTCATGAGCTGAACATGCTAATGCAAAAAGAGGCAAATACTGTTCTTGGTATGTTACCAGGAAAGCCTCAGACAGCATTTGGGGTCTGGTCTGGGGTGTTGCAGTTCAAAAAGGATGAATGAAACAGTTGAGCAATGAAAACAAGAATTATTAGAGGTAACCTGTAAAGAAAGGCTGAAATAATTGGAGGTATTTAGTCAAGAGAAGGCTTAGGGGAAACATAATAGTCTGCAATTACATAAAAGGTTTCTGTGAAGAGAAAGAGAATAATTTGTTCTGCGTGTTCATTCTGCTTAGCAGATGGAGTAATTAAATCACAGTCAGGAAAACTCAGATTGGTTATTAAGAAAAATCTTTCTAATGTAAGGATAGTTAAACACTGCTATATATTTATCCTGAGTTTCCATTGCTGGAGGGAATGGGCTCCTCTCTACAGACACCTTTCCTGAAGGCCGCAGAGCTCTCCTCAAGTTGGCAGTGTGGGAGAGGTGTGGGTTCAGGTCTGTTCTGGCCCTGTCATCCAGGGCCTGTCATCCATGGGTCTGTCATCCAGGGATGTGTGTCTTTCTCAAAAGTGTTTATGCACCAACTGCAAAATCCAGAGATCTTAGTGCCTTGAAGAACCAAATTCCTTCTGAAAATAAGACAGATAGTCCAAAAGTACGTATCTACTTTAGAGCTCTACCTTGTTTCCACCAGCCTCCTCTCTGAGCAGCTGGACCTCTGATGCCATTTTAGATAAGGCAGCAAATGAACTTTAAGCAGTTGGGGACTCACAGACTAAGCAATCCTGCAGCTCTTCAGGAGTTGCACCGTCTCACTCTAGACACTTCGGTTTTGTGATGGGTGCAGCCTCCAGTATAATCAGGATTTGGATGAGTCCAACCCATTGGCCACCTCCCTTGACATAGAGTCAAACCCTGCTGTGGTAAAAGGTGTTGACTTTCATCAGAGCCACAACCAGCATAACTCACCTATCTAAAAAGATTGTTTGTTCTCCACAAAGGAAATCTGCTGTAAAATGCATTGAATCTTTTTGCTGCTGTTTGCTGAGTCTCTTCTACTCACTGTTGCACTGGTCTTGGCGCTGGTTGGACAGCTGACCACTGGTTTCCTGCCATGAGACGATTGGTCTAGCATCACCCTGAGAGCCAAGGGCAAGCAGGAAAACATCCATAACCGTGGAAGGGAAGTAACCAAGGCAACTCATGCAGCTCTGCAAAGTAATGAGGACTTTCAGTTCCCATTGCCTATGTGTGGCAGTGGTATTAGCCACTCTTTCCAGGTTTGCTTTGGTGTGACACCAGATTGGATTCAACTAATTCCTCATTTCCAGACAGTGCCTCTGAAAAAGCAGATGCTGACTGGACCAAACCCTCCACCCTCCACATCTGCTGGATGCAGACCCAAACTTTCTACGTCTTTAATCAGATTAAAATAGGCCTGACAAATGCAGCAGTAAAATGTGCTTCATGTACCTTCCCTTGGCTGTAAAATAAACGACCTTAACCAGGACTCATCACTCTTCTTGGTCCAAGGAACAGAACTTTACCAGTATGATGGCTCATGACAGAGCACATGGGGTGGCCAGGCCAGGTTTCCACTGGAGATGTTGTGAATCTGGAGTGCTTGGAAAGAGACTGAGTTGTTTCCTGTAGCTGGAGTCACACACATGAGAAAGGACTAATCAGGGGTATCAGCAAAGGTCCTTTTCAGTAAAGCTTGATGCTAGAAGGCAAGATCTCACCACCAGTTCTGTGACCAAGCTCGAGGGAGGCACACAGTCCTAGTGTCTGCTTTCTCAGTTATAAAAGGAATCTCATGATTCAGTGTGAAAAGGCTTTGAATACAGGTTTGTCTCTAAATCTGCCCTTATTGCAAGAGTATCCACCAACTCACAAATGCCATAACAACTGCAGCTTGGCCACTTATTTTAACCACTGAGTTTCACAGGTTGCCTGTTTCCCAGCATGCACTGATGTCAAACTTCTGATGTGAGGTATCTAACGGGGAGAAGAATGGTATGTGTGAGATTTGCTTATAGTGCATTTTTTTTAGACTGCCATTAAACTGATGTATAGCTGGAACAAACAATAAAAAACTGATTAAAACTCAGCCCTTCATAAATTAAACATTGTTGTCTCTGGCTGGCAAGCCTGCCACTTGGCAGAAAGCTGGAACAATTGAGCTTGGTGCAATGTGTATCTCCAGAGTGACGGGCTGGGGGGATTTATTCCTCTGCCGCACCACATTACCAAATAAAAGGTACATTGGCAAAAACATAACACTCCTGAACCCTGCTGGGCTAATGGCATTTGCAAAATGCCAGTCCCAGGTGAGCAACTCTTCAGACAGATAAGCTATCAAACTGCCTACTTGAAGGTTTGGGGCTTTTTATGAATACAGATATTTTAGTTAGGGTGATTTGTATTAACAGCAAATGTTCTGCTGGGCGAATACGATGATAAACACTTGTGCCTGGTGCATGGCATCCTCAGAGTCATCTACAGCAGGAGTCTCTGGGCTACCCAGTGAAAACAGAGGACTAAATCAGAGCTCCTTTGCAACATAACTGCATTGTAAGGAAAGGAAGAGCAGGCGTAGGAAGGAGCTGTAAGAAGGTACAGTGATTTTGTTCCTGTCCTGCTGGGAATAGTGTGCTGCATCCCCACTGGGAACATCACAGCTTCTGCTCTACGTTTGCTTGTAGATGGAGCCTCAGGTAGCATACAGGGATTGATTTAAGCAGGGCCCCTTCTCTCCTTCTGCTGCTCTCTTACTCCAGCTCCTACTCTGGGAAGCACCAAGAGGTAGATGAAGTATTTTTCAAAGCTGTCTTCTGTCCTCTTTCAGACACCCAAAGGCAGCCCAGCTCAGTGGTGCTACAGTCCCCACACCACTGAAGTCTGCTTAGATGTTTCTTTCAGGGACAGTGTATAAGGTATTCCTCTGCAGTGAAGGATCCCCTGAGCTTCAGCGTTATGTTGTGATTGCCAAGGGCTCAGTTCTCAGCTCAGCTTGTGTGCCCGAGTTCTCTGACAACGTCCCTCCTTACTCAGTCTTCTTTCTATAGCTCTGTTCATCATATGTTAACTCATATCTCCCACAAGATGCTGCTTGCTTCATCCTTCAGCCTCTTGTGTGTTCAGTCAGAACAGTTGTTGCCTCTTTTTCCATGGGAAAGGTGGGGTTTGGGCTCCTATGCACAGAAGGAGATCAGGGTATTGGAGATGGGGCAGGTCAGCCATGAGGAAATGAATCACTTCACTTGGGACCATCCCTTGGACTTGAATATTCACAGAGGAATGGAATGTGGTTTCAGAGGCTCTTCCCCTGAACTAGCCAGAGAATAGATTCATACGTACCTCTCATGCATTTGAGGGATGGTTGACTTGGTGCACACTGGCTCAGGCTCTCTATTCACCCCTCTCTTTATTTCATTTCTCTGTTGGACTGTTCTGATGCCCTATGTCATAGCTCCTGGACATCCTTCACATTTCATAAATGAACATGGGTTCCACGTGGATCTTCTCTCCATTTTCAGGATACAGAAACCTCTGCTTGCTCTGGGAGCGTGGCGAGAACAGATCTCTGCAGTGGTGTTGTGGACTGCAGATCTGCTGCTGGCAAGCGAGAAGCCTCTCAGTAGTTTCTGAAAGGTTCTGCCTTTGAATTGATGTGATATTTACTGATAAACAGTCTGCTTTGTCTGGAGATATGTAGAGTGTAGATCCTGAGAAAGAAAATTCACCCAACTAGCCACATGGCAGAAGGTGTCCCTTAAAGGAATCTGGAACCAAATTCCCCTGTGACATCAAAGAACAGAAGTGTGACTCTCAGTAGGAATAACCCTGGCATCAGTGGGGAATGGATATGGGATTGCTGTGCTTGCTGGTAGACAGGCTTTAAGCCCAGAAATGTTCATTTTCAGCATCTCTACCTCTTTATCCGAGTTAAAGCACATTTAAGCAGAGATAGCTGCAGTTTTTTTTTCAGCTTATGGGGCAGCTTCTTTGGGCATACAGCCTCCATTTAGACAAGAATCTGCCACTCTCTCACCAGCTCATTTCTCCAAAGATCAAATAGCTGGAAACTGGAGCTGGATGTGCTTCTAGTGGAAACAGTGGCAGCCACCCTCCATAGCCACCCTCTCAAACCAAAGGGCAGTTCCCAGGCAGGATAATGATAAATACTGCAGTCTCACTTTTAAAACCCTATTTCTGTTTTAAATATGTTTTTTATTATTTTCCAGACACAGGATCTTAAAGGTGTGTTTCCTGCTAAAGGGGGTCCCTTAGCATGAAGCTAAAGACTTCTTTCACCTACTTACAGTCAGCTTATGGGTAAATGACCAACTTCTAACATCCCAGGCAGCAAAAACCAAAGTCTTTGATGTCTAATTCACCTGTGTGCACATTATGGTGGCACAGGAGGACACCCACTGTGAAACTCACCTTCCCTGAGCTTCACTCTACACAGCACTAACCTTGAAACCAGCACTGGTGCATCTGCTAGACATTTCCTCACCTAAGTGATGACCTCCTGCTTGCTGCTTCTCTAGACACAGTAGCTGTAGAGCAGAAACCACTTTGCACCTTAAAGAAGTATGGGTTTTATTGCATCCAGAAAGCATGGGAAAGCACACAATGCCAGACCCAGCTCAGTGGAGCCACTCTAATGAGAACAGCAGGGGAAGCCAGAAAGAAAGGTACTGTAAGGAGCAGTATCCACTCTGCAGCCAATATTCAATGAGAAAAATTATGCCTAGCTTAAAACATTTAGTCCTGTCATGACTGCCAGTACAGTGAACATTAAGGGCTAAAGGGAATCCTGGCACCTCTTTATCTGTCCCTGCAGTCCTCTGCTGCTGGAACTGGATTGCAAATCTGTCCATCAGCTTCAAATTAAAGCAAAGGATAAAGGACTTGATGAGATGATTGTGCATGATGGGACTAAGGGCAGAGCTGAGGTGCCTAAGCGTGAAGTGTGAGATGTGCTGTGGATCCTGATGGTTGGCCAAGACATTGTTCCTACAGTCCACAGACACAAGCGGTTCTGACCGCGTGGATATGCTGAATCTGTCTCCTCACAGTGCTGGCACTGACAGTCTGATGTGTAAGTCTGATGAACAGAGAGTGCCTTGTAACCTGTGCAGAGCTCCTCTGGCCAGAGTCTGTCCATCCAGGAAAGGAGAGCACAGCCTCTTGGCTTCCCTCTGGCTCTCTGCACAGGACTAAGGTGCATGTTTGGGGTCAGACTCCACATCTGGGGCTGCCAGAAGTTCCCATTCCTCTTGTTGGCTGCAGTTGCTACATCCAAGGCAGAAATACAGCACTTGCCTTCCCCACATATCGTTCTTATGCCAGGATCCAGCTGAGGGTCATTTGATCCGCTGCTCTCCAGCAATGGTATAAAGTTACATCTGTGCTAAGAAAGAAATGTTAAAATTCACATCCTTGTGTCTTTTCCTTGCTTCTGTGCAGTTTCTTCTTTAACCTTGATGCTATCTGGCTGCAGCTAAATAGCTCCAGTCTAAAGGACACCTCAGTATTGATTCTGACTGCTTAAACTTTGTTATTTCATTCAGTCTCTTACTCAATACTGTACCACACATGGACACCCTGGGCTGCATATTTAGTCTTCAGCTATTATTAGTTTGGTATTAAATGGTCTGTTTCAACATAAAATACACACACTATTCATCTTAATGTTTAGAAGCTAAAGAAGTACATAAGTAGCTGACATTTCGATCAATTAAGCTGGCTCCTTTTTCTTCACCAAATTAGCTTTCTACAAAGGGCTTCTGCAGCAAAGCAATGCTGGCTAAGGAAAGAGAGGTGAGACTCAAAATAGGAACCATGTCACTGAACTGCAGGCAGCCCCTAGCTGGCCTTGGACGTCCAGAGCAGGACCTCATCTGCATTCTGAACACCCAGGCACTCTCCCACACAGGAGCATCTGGTCTCTGAAGCTGCAGGTAGGAACAATCTGGCCATTATTTTGACATGGAGCATTGGGTAGGCTTTATAGAGCTTTGTTCACTCATTTTTTTTTAGTAGCAGCTGGTGAAAGAGCAACACTGAAAGGGGCAGCACTGCTGCAGATAATGACTGCCAGCACTTTGGTCCTTGCTCTGGATCCAGCAACAGTGAAGCTCTGGTGAAAGGGACAGATCTCCTAATGCCAAGATCCCAATGTGCCTAGAAAGGGTGTGCTGTGGTATCAGGCTCTTCCTCTGGTTGCTCCCCGAATTAGGTTGGAGTGGCAGCAGCTCTTGCTCTGCAGCACCTGCTGTGCTCACCCCCGAGGGCAGTGACACCAGGCAGCATCACAGCCTTTCATGCCCAGCAGCCCAGGGCAGCTGACCAGGCTGGGAGATGGATTCTGAACCCAAAGAGATATTTGCATGGAAACATGTCAGTTTGTTTGGAAGCACTGAGGCTTTGCACAGTGACAAACATGCTAAGTGGGGAAAACAACACAAGCTGCACACCTTCCTCCTTCCATCAGAAAGTCAAAGTTCTTAATAAGGTGTGCTTTGAAATTACTACTTACTTCAAATGCCACTTTTTTGTTGCCTCTGCTTTGTTCACCTGGGCAGGAGAGACTTGCACAAACCTTGAGCTGGTCCATCCAATGTGTTGCTGTCCCTGCTCTCTCGTGGCTGCTGTCTTGCAGCTCTGCACTTCATTAACTGCCCTCCCCTATGCTGAGACAGGTGGACATCTTAATCATCCAGTTCATTAGCCAGTGCCTTCCCATGGGGTCGAGGTAAAGTGCAAGCCTGTACATCTTAGCCTCACCACACTGACAGCTCTCTCCCTTCACAGCTAGAAGGCAATCAGCTGATGCAACTTTTAAATGCCAATAAATCTTCTCTGAGTCAGAACCTTGCCTCCCATCCCACAACCCCATGTCAGTCAGGAAGAAGAAGAGATGCTCAGTGTAAACCACTCACCCCAAAAAGTGTTTCCACATCTCTCAACTCCTGCAAGTGAGGCAAAAGCTGCAAACTTGGCCACGCTCAAACCATGTATGTGAAGGATATGAGATGTGCCTACACTGTTGACCAAGGCTTTGGGAACATCCTGCTTCTGGAGAGGTTGCTACAAGTCACATAGTGACTAGAAACAGGTACTGCTCAGAGGATCTTTCACCCCTTCCCAAGGCTGATGTGTGATCTCTTCCTACTGACTAAAGGAGTGATGAGGAGTGCAGTCAGTGTGTTAAAGCGGGTGACGTGCTTCACCCTCACTGACATCAATATGCTACAGTGGGCCTAATTTCAGATTATTCCTACAATGACATGCAAGAGTTACAAACCCTTAACACACCCCTGCACTAATATGGTGCAGAGAGAGCTGTACCACAGGCTGTACCACGGGGAGATGGCTGCACCCTGTGTGCATTCTGCATTAGTGAGAGAAGGGTGACAGCATGGGGTTTGTGTGTGCATCCTGTGGTAACTGGGTGCCTGCTTGGTGGTCATGGCAGAGAACAAAGCATATGAAAATGCTTTGGACATTAAGAAAGAAACAAGGCCCAGGGGCTTACTAGTTTTAGTAAGAAAATCAGTATCTAATCAGTTTAGATTTTTGCCTGGAGTGTTCAGATTTCAGGCTCAAAATGAATTGTTCGTGGTTCAGTTTGAACGTGTATCCCTTGCCAGTTGGCCAGTATGATTTTAGGGAAGGAAAAAGTGGTTTATGCACCTGTAGCAGACAGATTTTACAAAGCAGAGCCGTGAGAGGTATGTAATAAGTTATTATGATGAACTTGTAAGCTAAAAAAGAATTGTACTAAGTTGTGAAATTCTGGATGTCAGAAATACCTTCAACCAGAGTCAATAATCATCCAGGAGCTCTCCTGTTGATCCAAGTGTGTTAAAATTACTGTTGAGGAATTCTGCAGGCCTTGAGCCCTGAAGGCAGCTCGAGCAGAGCTCTAGAGCAGGGTCAGAACTCGACCACTATGAGGAAGGAGAGCTGGGCATTGATCTTAATGCTCGAAAACTCTGCAGTGAGCTGGAGGAAGCCAGGGAACGGGGATGGTGAAGAGAAGATGCTTCGGCTTTATCCTGAGCATGGGGATGTGGAGGCAGATTGGGAACAGCACAAGTGGAAACGTTGGCTGTGGTAGGGAGGATGACATGAGGCCACATTTCTGCTGTTATGCATCGTGGCTTTTCTGCACCCTTGAGACAGCGTGTGAAAGAGGAACAGAAGTTTTGAATTGAACAGTAAAACAAACAGCTAGACATGAGTCTCAGAAAAGCTGCCATGTACGGTCACTGGTGTTCAAGTACTGCTGTAGCAATAGGGGACTGAATCTTGCAGCTGTGCAAAGAAAGAAGAGGCAATTCTGAGCTAGCATTTCAGTCCAAGCTGTCACCTGACATTGACAGTCACAAGCAAGACTTCAAGTTGAATCTTCAATATACAGAGCTGACAATTTCAAGAGCTAGAATTTTAATCACATCCTAATTCTGTAATTCGTGTGTGGAGTCTTTTGTAACATAAGCTCAAAATGTCAAGCATCAGGACAGACCATGTGCAAACTTAAATTGCATGGATCTAAGCTTTAATCGGTGCTAACTGGAGCAATATGTTGCCTGCACGTCCTACATCTCAGGATAACAGGACAAGGGGTGATGGGATGAGGCTGGAACACAAACAGCTCCATTTAAACGTAAGTAAAAACTGTTTCAGTGTTTCAGTGAGGGAGCCCTGGCCCAGGCTGCCCAGGGAGGGTGTGGAGGCTCCTTCTTTGGAGCTCTTCAAGACCCACCTGGACACGTTCCTGAGTGACCTGATCTGGGTGGGAGCTGCTTCTGCAGGGGGGTTGGGCTGGATGAGCTCTAAACACCCACCATTCTGTGATTCTATGATAAAGACACAGAGCACCAGTGCTGAAGCCTCCACCAGTCCAGAAGAGATCCATCAAGCTTTCAGAAGCAAAGCCACTTAAGGCTATGAGCAGGTTGACATTCCCTGTGCCACCAGAGGATTTTTTTTTTCCTTCCCCTGGGGGAATTATCATTATATACCTGTCCTGCTCCTGTAATCTGCTGCTGTTTGCCATGACTGGTGATGCCATGACTGTGCCTGACCGAGTACAACCCCTGTTATGAACTGAGCTTATCAGACACGCTCCTTTCACGGGCCGCTGCGATGCTGCACTGTGCAGAGTGATTTCCATGTGCTGTGTCTGGAGCTGTGCCCGCTGCTGAGATGCACTGATAGAAATGAGAGTTAAGTCCCCTGGCTACGGGAGCTTCCCTGCATTGACACTAAAGTCAGGTGTTAAGGTGAGAGACTGTTCCTGCCTGCTTGAGCCAGGTGCACTTATTTCAAGTGGAACAGAAGGTGAAATACGTTTAATAGCTACAAGCCACGCTGGCTGCCTGCTCCACGTGTTTGTGTTGCCTGCATGAATTCATTGCAAGCAAATTAAATGTATTTTCTTAATTATTAATAATCCTAAATGTTTCTGAAAACACAGCCCAAATAAACATGACAAATGCAAGAAAAGACAATCCTTACCTATTTGCATGTGGGAAATGAAGAATGTTGGGTTGAGATTTATCATCCTCTCTGGCCGTTCCAGTGGAATGTTTTTTAAAACTCTATTAAACTGCAGATTTCCACATAAAACAATACAAAATACTACAAGAAAAAAGACATTAGAGTCAATCTATTCCTCGTGCCAGTCACAAAATCAATTGCATTTATTGTTCAGAAAAATTAAAACCTTTCTGCATTTGATGAAAGTGCACATCCCAACCATCCAGGGAGATCAATAATTGATACATTCCAAATACATCACCTACAAGTATTTATTGGAATGAAAAGAACTGGTTTATTTCCTTCAATAGCAGTACTGGGCTTTTTTTTTTCCCTGATGATAACAACTTTAATGGCTTTTTTTTTAACAAGGAAACGGGCCAGCTGCTTATTATGTCATTGTGCTTAGCATTATTTTATAACAAACCATCAAATTTGCTGAAGGTAAAGCCCATTATCTGAGGAAAACAGTTACACACTGGCAGGTGTAGCAATTTGGTCCTTTTAGCATGACAGCAGATCAGCATCTCCACACCAAGTAGTGTATTTTTGCTGTGTTGAAGGGTGTACTGGTCCTTAAATCATGCCTGGATATCTGTCTAGAGGGTTTGTTTAAATCCTCCCAAAGGGGAACTGTGAGGCTTGGTGTGTTCCTTGCTGTGAAATGCAAAGACCACAGAGATGTTCCTTTTGGGCAGCCAGTGGAGGATGTCCTGGGAGCAGGCATGGCTCGGTGCAGGCAGCTGACAGCAGCAAATTCCTCTTCCACCACTGTGGCCCATCCACAAAAAGGTTAGAAGGATGCTCCTGCTCACCAGGCATCCTCAGGTCTCCTGTGTCTGACTCACAAGCAGCAGATCAGGCCTTGAGCTGGGTGGAGAGGTGAAGTAACAGCACCATGTTGTTCCTGGATGAGGAAATCATGGTAAATACTGCTAAGAGCCCAAACAACAACATATCTTAGAGACATTCTGAGGTGCTTAGAGCTCTATCTGCAGTCCTACATCACTCAAGTCCTCCTAACAGCCAGCCCAATATTTATTTTGTATTCTCATGCTCCAGTAACTTCTCTTCCTGGCAGGAATGCCAGCTCTCCTGGAATCAGCAGCAAAACCATCTAGACTTTACACTTCTCCCTGTGCAGAGTGCTCATGGAGTTTGTTACGTGGTCTCCATGCAGACGCCTTCCTCCTCCTGCTGCTTTCTCTGTGCTTGCTCAGGGGAAGCTGATGTGACAGACTTAACAGCTTTTGGAGTTTACATGCTTTTTGTAGCACAACTATACCACCACACTGCACTATTTTATAGACCTTAATCCTTCCACCACCTCTTGGCCTAAGGCATTGCTGTTGGCCACAGTTGAACATGGCAAAGCAAAACACAGAGAAATCATGACATCCAGAACCACAACACGGGATGATCTGGCCAGGTCACTCCTTGGTCTAAGGTCCCTGTGAATGTGAGTGAGTTCCTTGGCAATGTTCTCCATATCAGCTTGTTAATACCTGGTTTCTTAAGAGATCAACAGGGACTGGAGGGGATTCTCAATCCCTGAGTCCAGTCCCTGGCTTTTGGAAAGCTGCCATTACTCTTCTGGCTAAGAACTTTTTGTTTGCTAAACAAATCACATTCATGACTGGTTTGTTCACAACTGGGGTTTTTCCCCTCCCCCCCTGTTTAAATTGCCAGCATTCAAGTACATGTTTGAGAAAGAAAAACTGAAGTTATGATTTGCTGTGTCTTTGAAGGGTTTCATAACAGCAGAGCTTAGACTCCTGGTTTAATAACAGCAGAGTTTAGACTCTCGAATCTGCTTATTAAAGAGCTAAATCTTAGCTTGTGAGAAGCGGTGGCATGTTTATTGGATGCAGCAGCCAATTAATAAGTAATTAATAGTTCATCAAAGTTGATTATATTAAAATGGGTTTTGAGGAATGGGGAATCATTTCCTGGCATCAAGAAGTACAGGAATACAATGGCAATCATCAAGTGTCACTCGGGGTCAGACTTTACAGAGTGCTAAGGGCAAGGAGGTAAAGTTTTTCCCACTGTTCAAATAAAATGAGAACACGGAAAGGATCTGTAGCTGTGATAACGGAGAAGTAGAGATGAGACTAAGGGCAGATCCAGGCAGCATGCAAAATTAAACAAGTGCTGGGTGTTCAAATCATGAAGTAATAACCGTGAGCTGGCCAAAGGGAATAAAGTCACGGGTGTGAGAAGAGGTCACGATTAAGGTGAAAGAAAATCTCAGAATGGCTGAGATAATAAACTCCAGAGAAGAGGACTCAGTAACCTCCATCCAGAATAGCACGCCAAGCCACACTTCTTGTAGAAAATGCATTCAGTAGATTTATCAGGTTTGGGGTGACTGGGTATGACTGCAGAGTAACAAGTGTAGCACCGATTCCTGAATCAGGAAGAAAGTGCCTCTGGCTTGTTATTGTGACCTGAGTGTTAATAAAAGCTCCATCATAAAGGCTGAATGAAAAATATCAGAAACAGTAAAGTGAATGGCAAATGAAATCAGGTTTATCACAGCCTACCACTGAAAAACTGTGTGTCTCTGTGATAGGAAAACTCCTTCCCTAGGTGAAAGAATTAAGGATGTCTCCCCAGAGATATTACAGGGAGTGGAAGTGAACCGTCCCCTGCAGCAATAAGATGTGGCACATCCACCTTTTTAATTCAAAGCAGAGAGCTTCTACTTCACGTGTTCACAGCTCCAAATAAAGGCAGATTGAGGCCCTGCTTGCAGCTTTGGAGATTAAATGTCTTCGGGTTCAGAAGAGTCCCGTTGGTTCACAGCCTTCGTTACAGCGAGGAAGTTTGTTTGGAGCTCCCAGAAAAACAAGCAAATAATTAAAACAGATTCTGCTACTCAGATAATTGCCTGGTACAAAAAAGGCTCTTGACTTCCTAAATTGTACAAATCCTTACCAGCAGTGGGCATCTCCCTTTGGGCTCTGCTGCAATGTTGAGAACATTTGCCAAGAACATAGTGAAAAAAAAAACCCTGCTATTTATGCTGGCTTTGGCCATATTGATTTCTTATTTGTAGCCCTTATTATTTGTCTAGTGTAAACCAAGCTGCTGTACACATCCAGCTCCCCTCCTCCCAGGGCAATGGGGAATCAGGATACGTCAGATTGCAAAGTGCAAGGGTGACACTCACACACTGAGGACTTGGTGTAGAGCTACACAGACCCATGGGACCCACATTGCAGAGTCAAAACAGAGTATTTGCATGTTCCCCACAACCTGTGGCTCCCAGGGCACCAACTGCCTCTACCATGGTATCTATGTGCTTGCAGTGCACCAGTAACTCCAGAGACAAGGGAACATGCTTCAGGAACATCAGTCACTGCTTCTTCCTCGTGGTCCTGGGCAAAGTGCTGTCACTTTCCTGTCTCCCCTGGCTCTGCCTGAGATGCAATGTTTGGCTAGACACAGGAGCACTGTGCAGCAAAACACAAACTGGCCCAAATGAAGATGGATAATGTCCATGGTGTAGGGAAGCAGAAGGACTGGGAAGAGAGCTGTGCCTGGAAGCATTGTGTCCAGCCTAACTAACAGCATAGGTAATTACAGAACATGGATAATCTGTCTATGGATAAGGGAATTGATAGATATATAAGTTCTGAAAACACAGCCAAACCAAAATGTTTAGGTAGTGTCAGAATGAAATATTTGAGGGGGTTTTCTAACCTGTTTTGTAACTCAGACCAGGCCAAAATATCATTTTGGAATCTCGAGATTTCCTGAAGGACAGCAATGTCAGTTTAACAACAGCTTCCAGTACAGTTTCCACCCCGTGTTCTGAATCTCAACTTGAGGCTGATTTAAAGCAGACCTTTGGAAAGGAGACACACAATTTCAGTTTAAAGACTTCCATTGATCCCCCACATGCTTCATTGAGTTACTGTTGAAAATGTGTACCTTATCTCTAATCATTCCATCCCATTCTGTATTAAAGGGCAATCCATGTTGAGACAGAGAGAGAAGTTCTGTGTATGTCAAAGAAAATGATTTTGCTATGAAATAATATGATTTGGGAGAGACTATTCTGCTTCAAAGGATTTTTGGTACACTTTCAACTTCAACAATTGCTTTTGGTTGAATCATCATTGACAGTGCCATTAATCCTGATTATTGTTAGTTATTGAATGTTATTCCTAATGAAAATGTTCATTGCCTTTGAAGCTGTAGTTTGCTCCTTCCTAGCACCAAAATAGGCACGAGAGCTTAAAGTTCAGACCGATAGTCTGTCATGCTATATAGGTCTTGGATGTCATTAACAAGTTATTTGATAATTACATCCTAAAACCTTTTGAATCCTTTTTTTTGAAACAATTCATTTAAAGCTCGTAACACTGTCATATAAACCATGTTCTTTAATATCTTTAGGTTCCATTTTCATGAATAAAACATACACACATTGAAGAGTTCTGACATCTATACTTTAAAACAACTAGAAATTCAACAAGTTCATTACAAGTATGATCTGAGTAACTGTTCCATTAAAGTGAGTTTCCCACTACTAGTGCTCCCAGATTTCTTCTTGATGTCTTCATGCATTGCAACTCACAAATCTGATGACCAGGAAGCTCAAGGCGTCCTGAAACTCTTAACAATGATAGAGTAACAGCAACTTGATTTTCACTGGGTCGTTGTGAGGGATAGAGAAAGACTTAAACAGCAGACACAATATCTTAACAAATCTCAAGCTTCTCTCCCTTCTCCTTTGTTTCTACTGGTCCTTTAAAATCATCTTATTAAGAGAAAGAATGTTGTCTCAAGGGAAACCCTACAAATCAGTCAAAGAATTGCTTATTACCTGAATTAAAGGTGGTGTGCTGGATAATGCTTCTTCAACTAGTGCAGGTGTCAGGAGGATGGAGCCAGCCTCTTCTCAGAGCCTGTCTGCTGACAGGACTAGAGGCAGCAGGGAAAAGCTGGAACACAAGAGCTTCCAAAGACACACAAGGAAGAATTTGTTCCCTGTTGAGGTGAGGGAGCACTGGCAGGGGCTGCCCAGATGGGCTGTGGAGGCTCCTGTTCTGGAGACATTCCACCCCAGCTGGATGAGTCCCTGTGTGCCCTGCTCTAGGTGCTGCTGCTCTGGCAGGGGGGTTGCACTGGATGAGCTTTCCAGCTCCTTTCCAACCCTTGAGATTCTGTGATACTGTGGTTGTCCCCTCCATGCCCAGGTTTCCATGCTGCAAAAGCATGGGGCAGCCTGCAGACCCAAGTAGATGGAAACCAGAAACAACTGTATGCAGGCATAAAAGTAAAGGGCTACATGTGCATTTTGTCTACCACTACCTGGCCATAATAACTACTACTAAGATACTATTCTGAAATGTGAAGGATATCAGTGTTTGTGCACAGAGTGCCATGGGGACAAGACATGTCAGGCTTCCATGCAAATGACAGAATTACTTCCACCACTGAGGAGGTAGGACATCCTCCTTTCCAGAGCTGCTTGCTCTTGAGAATCAGCCTTAGCTCAGAAGAGTCTGTATGCCCTTGACAGAAAAGGAGCAGATGCCTTATACTTATACTGTATACTTGTACACTGTGCCCCAGTACATGGAGACATCTGTGGGCACTCCAACACCTTTCCTGCTCTTTTGCCTTAGCTCTGTAAACTGAGGTTATCAGATGGTTGTAGCCCATCTACACAGTTTAGTCAGTGCAGCAATGTTTATGGCATGGCAGGATGGTTGGCTGTAAATTTCATGGTGAGCCTGTTCATTTATTCCCTACTCTAAATGGTCTGCATGCTAAACTAATTACTCTTCAGTCTCAAAATCATTGTGATGCCTCATCTGGAGTCCTGTATCCATTTCTGGGCTCCCCAGCTCCAGAGGGACAGGGAGCTGCTGCAGAGAGGCCAGTGCAGGGACACCAAGATGCTGAGGGGACTGGAGCATCTTCCTGCTGAGGAAAGGCTGCGGCACCTGGGGCTGTTTAGTCTGGAGGAGACTGAGGGGGGATCTTGTAATATCTGAATGGTGGGTGTCAGGAGGTTGGGGCAGCACTTTTTTCTGTAGTGTCCAGTGACAGGACAAAGGGTGATGGGATGAAGCTGGAACACAAAAAAATTCCATTTAAACATAAGGAAAAACTGTTTGAGTGTTTGAGTGAGGGAGCCCTGGCCTAGGCTGCCCAGAGAGGGTGTGGAGGCTCCTGCTCGGAAGGTTTCCAAACCCACCTGGACACGTTCCTGTGTGACCTGATCTAGGTGGGACCTGCTTTGGCAGGAAGGTTGGGCTGGATGATGTCTAAAGGTCCCTTCCAACCCCTGCCATTCATGATTCTGTGAATTTGGACTGCTTATGAAACAGGAACAGTACATTGGTAGAAATCTTTATCACGATCCATCTAAAAGGGTGACCCAGTTGGGAGCTAGGGAAAAAACACATCTTTCTCAGAACGCTTCAGAGCCCTAGGATCAGAATCCTTTCTTCTTTGACCTTTCTTGCTAAGTATATCTCACTGGTTTATGTGACCATATTGTGGATTACTCTCCTCTCAACCATGACATGAAGAGACTAAACAAAGCTGGTCAATATTTGCCTTGTGCAGAAGCTGAAGGTGTCACTCCCACAGTCTGCAGAGCCCTATGCTGAAAAACTCCATACATGCCACTACTGTGCATTGCCACAAGCAACTGAGGCATCTGGAGAGCCTGAAGCCACATCAGACAAAAACCTTTGTGCCTGGAAGAGGTGTTTGTTTGTGGACTCCTCTGGATGGTGCTGGTTTCACTTGGCTGCCAGCTTGAACAGCTCTCCATGTTCAATGCATCCCACGCTCTGTTTTATTACACTTCAAACCCACTTTGTTTGCAAAGTAGGAAAAGCTGTCAGAGGCCATTAATCCAAACAGAATTTAATCTCTCAAACAGCATTTACTCAGGCAAAGCTGCTAAATCTATGTATTAAAAAACTGTTGACAATTAATTAAAATGCTTCTCTGCTAAAGTGTGCATGGGGCTGCTCTGCAGGGCATTGTCATGAGTATCAGCATCCTCTCCCTGGGACACACACCTCTGTTTGGATTAGAGGGAAAGCAATGTCTTCTCTCTAGGCATTTCTGTGTTGGCATCTCTGCTGCATCCTGGCAGCAGGATGACTGAAAGGACAGTCATGGGAAGACAAAACTGTGGATGACGCAGACGATGAGGAGCATCAGAACCCTTATACTGCAAAGTTGAAGCTTGGTAAAGGTGAGATGGGAACCCAGAAGCTTAGTAGTCAAGTCTGAACAAGGGTGGAGAGGAGACCAAAGCAATCTGGAAAAGATGGGACCTTTGCAAAACTGGCTGCAAATCTTCTCTATTGCCAGTGTTAGGAAGACAAACAGCTAGGCAGGAGGTATCTCCCTGGACTGAGAATCTTGTCCAAGCTCATTCCACGCCACTGAGCTCTCTGCTCCAGTCACATCCCATTTTCTTCTCTTTGACTTGTATTGGTTGTGGTGGTTTTCTTTCAAATTACTCCTCAGTTAAAGCTGGACTTCCTCATGGATAGTCCTGTATCAATAGCTAGTCCTTTGTTTTCCTGTTGCTGGTATAGATGTTGTGGAATCTTAACAGGCAGGAAATCCAAAGCACACAAGGCTCCTCCCATAGGATATTCCAACCCGTAGGATACTGAGCTACTAAGCAAAGGTCTGAGTCAGGAATCTTCACACCTACATAAGCCCTTGTTAAGAAACAAAAATCTGAGTCCCAGGAGCGTTGGCATCAATAGCTTTGTTGGACACAGGTTGCACACTGACCTATGTCAAAATCAACCAGAGCATAGATACATCACCTCCAGGCATTTCTAAACCACCATCTTCCAGCCACATGTTGTGGTCCACCCAGCACAAAGCATTAAATCTCATCTCAGAAGACACATTCTACTATGGAGACAGGCCAATGTCACTCCAGGCTGCAAAAAAGGCAGGAAGGATGAGCCAGGAAACTGCAGCTGGGAAGGAACAACCCCCTGCACCAGCACAGGCTGGGCGTGACCTGCTGCAGAGCAGCTCCAGGAGACAGACCTGGCAGTGCTGGCTGATAATAAACTGACCATGAGCAGCAACGTGCCCTCGTGGGCAAGAAGCCAATGGCAGCCTGGGAGCATCAAGCAGAGTGTGGGCAGCAGGGCCAGGGAGGTTCTGCTGCCTCTCTGCTCTGCCAGAGCTGCTGAGGCCTCATCTGGAGTCCTGTGTCCTGGGCTCCTCAGCTCCGGAGGGACAGGGAACTGCTGCAGAGAGGCCAGTGCAGGGACACCAAGATGCTGAGGGTACTGGAGAATCTTCAGTCTGGGGAAGAAGAGACTGAGGGAGGAGCTCAGTAACATTTACAAATATCTAAAAGTGGGTGACAGGAGGTTGGGGCAGCATTGTTTTCTGTTGTAGCTAGCAACAGGACAAGGGGTGATGGGATGAAGCTCGAACACAAAAAGTTCCACTTCAATATAATAAAAAACTCTTTCACTGTGAGGGTGATGGAGCACTGGAACAGGATGTGGGGGCTCCTTCCTTGGAGGACTTCAAGACCCACCTGGACACATTCCTATGTGACCTGACCTAGGTGAACCTGCTTCTGCAGGGGAGTTGGGCTGGATAATCTCCAAAGTTCCCTTCCAACCCTGCCATTCTATGATTCTATGATTCTACTATTTATAATTGCAAAGTAAAAACTCTTTCACTTGCTGCAAAGCTCTTAAAGATCTGTCTTGCACCTGCTTCACTGTGCTCAGCCTTTGAAGGGTGAGGAACTCCTGGTAGAGAAAAACTGTCTAGAGACAGCAACAAGACTGAGAAACAGAAAACTTTGAGGGGGAGACAAATGAAGCACTTTCCCCAGAGGCTGGCTGCCTCCTGGCTGGCTGCTGTGGAGTGCAGCCTACCAGGGCTAATACATGTCAAGGAGTATCTCTCCATCCTTCCAAGCACTGTTTTCAGGCTAGGGAATTACTGGCTGCTCCTATTCCAGCTGGTAACATCACTAGCAATGCTTAAAATGCTGCTCGTTGAGAGTCTGTATCTTTGATACTCGGAGAGACCTAGAACATCTGGGATGGGATTTTGCCATCACTATCTGGAGCTGCTGCACGTCAGTGGACAGGCATTGCCTAACTCACACACACAGTTCCTTTCCAGCTGCCTGTGTGGACAAGTAATGCTGGGATGATACACAACCCAGGATATCAGACCGTTCTCATATCTAATCGTGTGTTTTTCAGCGATAGTACAGTGACACAGCCTGTACTGTGACGTTGGAGAAGTTTAGCCTAGAGGCCCTCAAATATACAAAAGAGAAAAACAAAAGAGAGACTGAGGAGGGAGATGACTGCAGAGGATGACCCAGGAGAGTAATGTTCCAAATACTCCCATCTGGGCTTGCCTTCTCAGCTGACATCACCAACTGCACCATCCTGCCAGCAGTAATTGCTTTGTAACATTGAAGCTCAGCTCTATGGAGTCATTAGTAATGGTCACACACAGGTGAAGACCTCAGCTGCTCTCTGTGAGGAAGAGATGTCCCACTCCTACTAAGAGCAGGCTGCTGAATTAATTTCCCATTAGGAACCATCATAGGAAACACTTTAGATAAAAGGAGGATCACAAAGTCTGAGCCTGTCCAGTTTCTCCTTGCCAAGTGCAGTATTTTTGCATCTGTTATGGAAGACAATACAGGTTTCCAGAGTGTCCCCAATATTTGCTGCCTTAAAAAAGCTGTAATAAGCAATAAGATGACGTTCCTTCCCTTCTCTGTTCCTTGCAGAACCCTTGCAGGAGCTCATTAAGAGCGCTTCTTCCCTTTTGGAAGCGTGCCCTTCATCTGGCAAATAAAGATTGATTTTTGTTCCTGAGAGTTGTAGGATGTTGAAATGAAAACATCTAATTTTAATATTAGGAACAATTTCCATTCATTAACACCTTCTCCTGCCAAAACATCTGTGCTGATGTGTGCCAGCCCAGCATCGTGGTTTGCAGGAGCAGCCGGAGGAAACAGTATTTGGAGGTTTATTGCAACAACATGACTTGCAAAGGGGATGAGAAAGTTTTCTTGTTGGGTCTGTACAAATACTACTGGTGCGGATTCTGGAAGCAGAATAATTGGTCCTAAAAATCTCTCCAAGCTTGATCTTTATAGTCTGAAATATCTTCTTCATCACATTAAGTTGCTTCCAACTGTGTCTGTCTTGAAGCTTCACGTAGCATAAGACAAATTGCTTAAACTTCATGCTAATGTGAAAGAAAGAAGCTTCTTCAGGTTGGAAATGTGTTCCAGTTCTGTGCACGAACCCAGGGCCACAACCAACACGTCAGGCAGGACTGTTTCATTTGGAGGGATTTGTTTTTAAGTGAGTGAGCACTTTGATTGTTATTGAATAACACAACACAGAAAGGGATGTGTGGCTGGGTGCTTCTCCATCCTGCTGTCATTCAGTCTAAACTCTGCACAGGGAAAAAAAAAAAAACAGAAAGAAAGGAGAAATTGGTGATATGTTTCTGTAAAACCTCATTATAAAACCCAGCTCAAGCTTTTTATGATGCTGAGCAAGTCTCAAGAGTCTTCCTCCAGAAGTGCTGAATCCACACCTACGTTCTCCTCCTTAAACTGGGAGTGGGATAATTCTCCTGTTGTTTCAGGGATACAATTAAGCTCATTATTTTTTAGTTTTTTTGTTTGTTTGTTTGTTAAAGATGAAAAAAGCACCTTCTGCTATGACTGAGTCCAACAGACACTGGCAGCCTATTACCCAAACAGACTTTATAAGAAGGCATTATTGGCTGTGCTGTGCAGGTAACGGGAGTTTGTGGTGACAGCAGCACTCAGCAACACTGGGAGGAGTTTTGGCAGGCATCAGGCTGCAAGGAGAGCCTGGTGCCTCTGGCTGAGGCTGGGACAGGTAGGGGCCATGTGCTTGCTTGCCAAGGTTGTGTGAGAAGCTGCTTCACCAAGGTAAGGAGATGCAAGAGGAGGTGAGCAGGCTGCACAGTGTCGGGAAAGGTGATTTATGAGCTCTTCACTGAGTTGCTGCAGAGATGAGAGGCTGTGGTTTTTCAGGAAGCACTTGGAGCCAAGTCCTTGAAACTTTAAACTGGCCAGCACTGTGCAACATGAGCCCTGCGGGATGTAGCAGTCATTTCCAGTTTGTTCCTTGGACAGGTCTCTCCCACCAGATGTACCGTTAACAGCTAATTGCTGACATTAGTGCAGTCCAACACTGCCAAACACCAGTTTCCATCAGCACAGAGATCTCTTGCCCCCGTCACACAGGCCTGTGAGACTCCATCTGGTTGTGGCTTCTGCTGATGCTTAGCCATGCATTTCTTCTTGGTCAATGTCTGCCTGAGTTCTTCTCAAGCAATATGGATGACTCAGTGTCCCTCTAGCCATAGCTGTGTGTGTTGATAACCTTACGTGCATGAGCACATGGGAGGCCTTTGGAACATCACTGGTAGTTGCATTGCTCTGCCTTATTCATATCCACAGTGTCACTTTGTGCAGTGGAAGCCCACAGGACTTCAGATCATTTCCTAGCTTCCAACTTGCCTTGTCAATCCCCGCAGACATTTGCAAGTCTCTGGTGAAGCTGGTAACAGACTCTAGTCCTGTGGTCACTGTGATCGCAGGTTTCTGTTGATTTAAGTGTTGGATGAGAGGTGTTCTGATGTCTGATCTAAGCTAGTTTTGTACTGCTCCTGGGATAGATGGACACTTATAGGGATAAAGAATTTCATCTCTATCTCCACTGACTGCAGAGGGAACTTGGGCGACTACCTCAGGCTAGACATCTGATTTTGCAGGGCAGAGTAGTTTGAGGAGGTCTCTATCCTAGCTGGCAACTACTGGGCCCTGCAGCCCCTCTGGCATTTACCAAATACAGATCAAAGAGATTTTCCCACATTCTTCAGAAAAAAACACAATCATTTTTCCCACTCTCTTGAGCCAGCCCTTAGACAGGGGATTGTGCAAATTAAAAGGGGATGTTTAAATCCAAGGTACAAGGCAAAGAACCATGTCATGCTGGGGACTGGACTGGCATTACAGAGTGAGAACAGAGGTCTATCTCCTCATTATTCTCTATGAGCCAGAGACAGTGCAGCAGCCCTGCTGCTCCCTGTGGTTTGCAAAGCTGAGCACTTTGGTCTCTGCAGCAAAGCAGGATCACTTGCAATGGAGTTCCCTCTTGCACAGTCCCAGATGTGGAAAGCTGTTGCCTTGGTTGTCAGAACATGAGCACCATCCAGCTCATCATGCCCATGCTCTAGTACTGCTCTGCCTGCACAGCCAGGCTGACATGCCCAGTCTCCAGGCCTTGCAGAGGCAGTAGAGGGAGACCTGCTGGACAGCCCTGACTTGCACTGTCCTTCACCACCTCCAAGGTCTCTGATATATAGCCCTCAGCTCTTCACCACTGACTCCAAAGCTTGGCTGAACTGTTTTTTCTATCATGATCCAGAACTGAGGGCTCTGTGGACCTGCTGAGACAGATGTGTATTATGAGGAGGGGGTTATTTCTCATTAACCCCTTGCTGCATAGCCCTCATTGTGCACACAGCTGCTGGCTTTCACCATCGTGGCTGTTAGGATAGTTTTGTCTGGTGTCATCAGGACTTTCTGGAGTACATAGGCAAGATCCCATCAGCTTTCCACATCCCCAATCATCTGTTTAACCAGGTGAGGGCCACCTGAACTTTTCTATCACAGTTCAGTCTTGTCACAGGAGAGCTCCAGTTCACCCCTCGTCCCTGGCTCAGGGCAGACCCTTCTCAAATGCCTGTCCTTCAAAGCATTGCCAGCCAGCCCACACAGATGTTAATAAACTCATGCTATCCAGTCATTCCATCTCCATATTGTTTCTCAGAACTATGGATATACATGTCTCATTTGCTTTGCCTCCACATCTATTCTCTTATGGACTGTTCACTCTTAACCTACAATAGGTTCTGCAGCTTCATGATGTGTTCTACAGTCTGGGCTTCAGTCTCTTGTTCTTCTGGCTCTTCAGTATGCATTCTTCAGCCTTGATCCTCTAATATCCCTAGACAATACAGTGACATTTGCTTATTTTCTTCTCAAAAGGTCCATGGTCTTGACCACCATCTCTTTGTTTGTCACTGTTGAGTAAATCAGTGGTACTCAGAAGACATCATCTAACTTGAGATGTTGCAGGGCCGAGGAGTATGATTTGGCTGCTTCTGCTCAAAGGCTCTTTCAAAGCCTCTCCTGCAGCAATGTCAAGAGCAAACGTCAGAGGCTGGGAGCTGTAAAGGGGCCAAGCCGTGCTGACTCCTTGTAAGGTACTCACTGATGCATTTCTTGCTCCTGGGAGAGGGGTGGGAAACCACCAGAACTGACAGAGTTCTGCAGGGGGTTCCAGTGATAACTGACCGTGTTTCCCATTTAAAAACAAGCCCTGAAAGGAAATATTGCAAACCCAGAGGTAAGATGTGATGTTTTTCACCTTTCTCTTTCTGTAAAGGGAACTGTACAAGAAACCTTCATAGAGAGAAAATTCCTGCATGCTTAATGGTTGCTTGCTGCTGTGTACCTTGGTACCTGACTGTTAGTATCAACAGCACTTCCTGATACAGATTTCTGGGCACTGATAGCAGGAAATGTGGTGAATAATTAATCTGTAGAACAAACCTAACAGAGTGGAGGGTTTGCTGGGTTTTTTTTTTCCTTTCTTCTTTGTCATTGTCAAGCAAGCTAGTGGTGCTCAAAGACTCCATCTAACTCCAGATGGTGCAGGGCTTCTGTTTTGTAAAGAAGTTCCAAACTCAGACTAAAGGTGTAGTTTTTCAATTGCTCAGAGCTTCCTCTGGGACCCTCTTGGCTGCTCCAAGAGATAGTTCCAAATTCCTCAGAGCACTGGGCTGGATGTTTTGCTGCTGTTAGCCGAGGTCAGCATTCCCAGTGCTCTCACCTTACCATCCATCAAAGACTCCCAGCACTCAGCATGTGACTTAGGACACTGATTCTCCAAGTGATACTCCACTCTAAGGTGTTTGTCCTAGAAAGAGGAAGTAATCAGAAGACTTGGGCTTATGACTCCTTGCAGTGATCTTGGCAAGTGAAAGTTGGGATTGCCACTGCCAGGCTTTGCAGCGTGTGGTTTGATTCACATGTGCATTAGGACTTCACAAAAGACAGGTACATGAACCATACCTCTTCACAGAGTAATAAACAGATAGTTTCTGTCTGACAGCTGAGCATTGTTTGCTGAAGACCACGGGCTCACATGGTTAGGGGTTATGCAGATGTGCCTGTCTGTGGTAGGATGTAAGGTCAGTGCTCTTGAGACGCCTGTGCAGGTGACAGCAGCTCTTGATGTTGGTGTTCCAATGAACTTGGGTATCCAAAGATGAGGAGGTTTACTTGGATGTTGATATAGGGTTTATGAGTCCCATTTTGGTGGCTTTTTAACTTCACAGTGTCAGTCACAGGAAGGAGCAGCGAGCAAGTCTCTGTAAGCATAAGAACTTGAGCAGTTGATGGAGTTTCTGTAGGACTCCAGTTTTCCCAGTCTCTTGATCAGTTTTGGGAATTGTAGGCCTGAGTGTAGTTTACTGCAGTCAGCCTCTGCACTAAGCCTCACACTGAGCTCCCCTCAAGTGCTCTCCAGGTGGAGTTCTTGACTGTAGATCATTGTTTTTGTGTCCATGCCATCTTGTGTAGCAGCTGCTGGCAGAATGCCCCAATGGTTCTACAGACATCTTGGACATGAGCAGTGTCTTGTCAGCAAACTGAATCTGAAGTGAGCAGGCACAATTGCTCATTGCAGCTTTGTCATCAACTTGTGGCAACACTAGAAAGGTACCCCCAAATCTGCCTGCCACCTGAGAACTCAACTACCCTGAGCACCCAGTTCCCCTTCATGACGCACATGTTCAGAGTAACTTTTCTGATGCCAACTGGCAGACATGACCTTCTCAGCAAGGCATCCAGCCTGTGTCTGCCAAGAGAGCTTGAAGAGGCTGGGAGTTGTGAAGGCAGGAGAAGGATCCAGGGAAGGAGGTGATGTGGCAGCCTGAGAAAGCAGGAGCAGGGATTGGGAGTTGGAGATAGGAGAAGGTGGCAATCCAGGTCTAAAAGAAAAAGGTAGGAAAGGGCAAGGAGGCAGCAGCAGAAATGAGGATTCAAGGTACTGGCGATGTGAGAAAACAGTCAAAAGAAAGTGAAAGTGCTGGCACAGAGCACATTTTTTGGAGTCACTGTTCTGCAAACAACTTAAATCTGCAGTTTCCATCCCTGTGAAATCAGTGCCAGGACTCTGGAAAAAGGTGGAGGGGCTACAGCAATGCACAAGACCAAGCTACTAGGAGCACATAGTCATGAAGGGCAGCAGAAGAGCTGTTGGCAGGGGAGCTCTGACCTGGGACAGCATGACTGCTGTCTGTGGAGCACTCATATAACAAATCAAAACAGGTCTTCCAGGAACTACAGTCTGTATTGTACATGATACATTGAAAGGTCACTGGATAAGATGCAAAAAGAGAGTCAGGAGCACAAGTCAGTAACATCCCCCTTACTAGAGGCTTCCCATCATCCAGGCCTGTTCATTCCTTCTACAGCAGAATAACTCTTCATTGTACTTCTCTGGACCAAAGCCTGACTCCAGTCTGGTGGGACTGAAGGGTAGACCCATCTCCATCTTCTTTAGATCCCATCAGGCCAAAGAAAGATTAAACCCACGTGTCCATTTGTGTAGCCTCAGGTTCTTTTGCAGAGCCTAGCTGGCCTCTTCCCTGCCTTCCTTTACACATTGACTGATAAATGGAGCACTCAAAGTACTTTTGGAGGGTTTCTGCCAAGGGGAGCCACCACAACATTGCCAGGTTCCCTAATTTGCAAGTCCTAAATAGCTGGAAGGTAAGACAGATGCTGGGCACTCGTTGTATTGCCAATAAAGGCCTGTTGCTTTTTTTACCGTGAGACTTCAGGCACCTGTGTAATTTATAAATCCCAACAGCACTGGCAAAGCCTGCTGGATCATTTTTTCCTTGGATTGACTGCACTTGTATTAGTTGAACACAGAATTATCCTTTCTGCCTTTAAGGCTGCTGCTGCAAAATCATTCCCAAAGCCTTTCCAAGGCAACAGCAAAAGTATCTTTTCAAGGACCACTAACTCCTGGAAGCAGTGGCACAAGGCAACCTCATTTCCCAGCCATGTAATGGCTTTCTGAAAGCAGTAAACCTCCTAAACATTATGTCGTGGTTTCGGCCCATCAGGGAACAAAAGACCACGATTAGCCTCAAGTACCGAAGACTTAAGGATTGCTAAAGGGCAGGGAGAGCTTAATTGCCGCTTAAGGTGCAGGACAAAACAGAGCAGGCTGCTGGGCTTGGGGAAGAAAAAACAGAAAACAATTTAATACCAACTAAAACATAAAACCCCAAAAACCAGAACCAAAACAAA
>WBNH01009050.1:171877-208199 GCA_013401255.1 Urocolius indicus
TTGAGGTGAGGGAGCACTGGCAGGGGCTGCCCAGATGGACTGTGGAGGCTCCTTCTCTGGAGACATCCCAACCCAGCTGGATGAGTTCCTGTGTGCCCTGCTCTAGGTGCTGCTGCTCTGGCAGGGGGGTTGCACTGGATGAGCTTTCCAGGTCCCTTCCAACCTGTAACATTCTGTGGTTCTGTGATTCTGTGACCCCCACATCCAACATTCTGCAGTTACAAGCGTAAGTGGTCTTGTGCTACTATAACTTTATTGTGGCAGGCAGAGATCAAGACCTTATGCTTTATGGAGGCTGGTTACATGGCTGTGACCCTAATGAAAGTGTTGCTGAGGTTGCAGGCATAATTTTTTTTTGTCTTAGGACACCAACAAGGAAGACTGGCACAATTCAGTTATGTTTTGACATGTGTATAAGGATTTTCTCATAGAAAAGGGATTTTCCTGGACACCATCCCGCCAGTGAGCTCTATCCTTCAGAAGTTTATAGCATGAGAACTGCAACAGGTGTGGACAGAACACTGAAAGCTCCTAAAACTTGCTTTTTTTCCCCAGAAACCTTCCCAAACCTGCTAATGGAATTACCTCTGTCTGGGCCTGTGGGTACATGCTGCACTGTGAGGAAGTCTTGCACTGCACATGTACTGCAAAACATATTTCTCAAAAAGAGAGCATTATCTAAATGTGTTTTGGCTTTTTCATCTTGTGGGACTTACTGCTTCTCATTTCAGTCTCCAAACTGATGCATTTCTTTCTTGGCTGTTCAAGATCCAAACTGAAACATAAACACGCTTACAAAACTGATTCATGTTAGCTTTATTTATTTCCACCGTTCCAGTTTAGAACAATTAATCATCTGGTTACCTTTGGACTTGTGACAACCCCCCCCACATCTCTTCCATCAGGAATTCTCCTGGATGCCTGTTATTTTTATGTATCTTCAGCCCTCTGTGTCTGTTGGCCTGAACCAAAGCGTGCTGTGGCTTGGTGTTTTAAGCAGGCTGCTCCTTGTGGAAACAAGGAAGGGCTGAATTTTAACTGTGTTTGTGGAACTGCTCTGCGTTTTCATTGAGCTGCTTGTCACTGAAACCTTCACTTCCATTTGCTCAATTGCCTCATGCATTCTCCAATAACAGGGGAAAGGAGTTAAGAGACGGGGAAATGAACAGACATCCCACTCACATAAAACTCATTTCCTCAGAAAATAAGGCTAAAAGGTGAAGCTTTTCTCACCAAAAAAAAAAAAAAAAGGAAAAAAGAGTCCATAACTACCAAAGCAAATGTTCTCTGGCCTCACTACTGAATCTGTGATACACTGGAGGAACTGTGTCATTCACCAGCCTGAATTGACCAAGTGCAACCTTCATACGGATGAAGGATTGTTTTTTTTAACAGTTTCTGAATGCACTTTCTATTTCATCCATAATCCTTCACAAGCAAAGTATGGAAACCTGTGCTGTCAACCTCCAGCATGGGATGGAAAGCTGCTCTGCCCACAGCCAGGCAAAACTTCTTGAGTAGCACTCACTCCTGTTAAACAGTGTTGGAGACCTGAATTTACATCCTTAGGATTATGATGATTTCTTCTAAATGGATTCTTACACTGGGATCAGTACAAACATGTTCAGATACTATCCAGTAATGCATTAAGCAGTAAGATTAATAGTCATGTGTTGTTTATTCTCCCACCTATGCAGAGGGAGATGTGTGTACTTTGCAGTATATTATTTTTCAGAGAGTCCTGCTTTAGTCAATAATATTTATGCTTGGTGAGACTTTCAGTCTCCCAAAGCCTTGAAATGGAAATTGCCTGTGTTCTCCTTAAAGCCAGAAGACCAAAAAATACCAAAAAGGCTTTCAGTCTCTAATGCCATTTTGCATTCAAACACAAACTACAAGGTAACTTTTGAAACAGGGAACATTCAGCTGCACTGTGCAAGGCAGAATTTTAATCAAGAAGTTTGAAGACAAATCTGTTCTGGTGTCGTGCTGATAAGCTGGGAAATCAGATCCCACCCCCGGCTGGGATATAGAGACCCCATCAAGCTCCTTGTTGACAGGCTTGTGGCGGGGAAGGAGCTGCTCAAACTTCGGAGGGGCCTCTGGGAGCCAGTGCTCTCCAGCTTTTTCACATGGCTGCAGATGCTAAGGAGGAAGAAGAGGAGTATCACAGGGAGATGGAAATCAAAAGGAAACCATAAAACTGAAGAGAGTTTAAAATATGTGGGAGCAGTGGGACAGGCAGGCACTTGGCAAGGGCCTGTGGACATGGAAGCTAATGTCACTGTGTGACTGCAACGGTGCCCAGGGGATAAGAAACACATTTCTGTGATCAGCTTTCCAAATAATATGAAATTCCTTAATATATTTCCCCACAAGGAGAGGAACAGTGGCACGGGAGTCACAAAGCTCTCTAAAGGGAGCCCAGAGCTATTACATCCTTATATGATTAGTACATAGGCTTCTGCTGGGACCAGCACCACATTTAGGAAAAGGAGGGAGAACAATGAGACAATTTCAGGCAAATCTCAGGGCCCAGCCAGCAGCTGAACATTGAACACTTCGGTATTTTTAGCCTGACTCTTTTCAGGTATGACTGCTTGGAAACAGGGGAGAGTGTCTTCTTGCTGAGGATGTCTTCTGGCAGGTCCCAGAGTTAATTCCTTCCCATGATAAGAAACCTACCTATAGGTAACAGCCAACACAGCACAATATGCTTTGGGAGCGCATCGTCAACAAAGAGATCTTCAGTGTGTTTCCTGGTCCTTCCTCTCTGATACATCTTCAGCGAGATCTTGACCGGCTGGAGAGTTGGGCAGAGAGCAACCTCATGAAGTTCAACAAGGTCAAGGGCAGAGTCCTGCAGCTGGGGAGGAACAACCCCCTGCACCAGCACTGGCTGGGAGAGCAGCTCCAGGAGACAGACCTGGGAGTGCTGGCTGATAATAAACTGAGCAGGAGCAGCAACGTGCCCTCGTGGGCAAGAAGCCAATGGCAGCCTGGAGGCAGCAAGAGAGTGTGGGCAGCAGGGCCAGGGAGGTTCTGCTGCCCCTCTGCTCTGCCACAGCTGCTGAGGCCTCATCTGGAGTCCTGTGGCCAGTTCTGGGCTCCCCAGTTCCAGAGGGACAGGGAACTGCTGCAGAGAGGCCAGTGCAGGGACACCAAGATGCTGAGGGGACTGGAGCATCTTCCTGCTGAGGAAAGGCTGTGGGACCAGGGACTGTTTAGTCTGGAAAAGAGGAGATTGAGGGGGCAGCTCATTAATATTGACAAATATCTCACTGGTGGGTGTCAGGAGGTTGGGGCAGCACTTTTTTTCTGTTGTATCCAGTGACAAGACAAGGGGTGATGGGATGAAGCTTCAACACAAACAGTTCCATTGAAACACAAGGAGAAACTGAGTGTTTCAGTGAGGGAGCCCTGGCCCAGGCTGCCCAGGGAGGATGTGGAGGCTCCTGCTTGAGAAGTTTCCAAACCCACCTGGACACGTTCCTGTTTGACCTGATCTAGGTGAACCTGTTTCTGCAGGGCGGTTGGGCTGGATGATACCTAAAGGTCCCTTCCAACCCTGCCATTCTGTGATTCTATGATTCTCTGACATTAACATGTTGAAGGCTTGGGGCAATTCAGAAGTGCCTTTATCAAAACACTGATACTGCTGAAGTCAAGGGTCTCCTACAGAATCCTCATGGACCAACATTTCTCACATGCTGAAGCAGATCACCCCTCTGTGCGTGTAACCTGCTCTTGCCAAAACAGCATTTTCCCTTCTGTCCCCTGGCTCTGCACCTTGTTTTCGCCCAAATCAGTAGTGCTCACATTTCTCTATGCTGTGTCCTAGAAGGCTGGGGCAGGGAGGTAATTCATCTGCTTTGGTGGAGGCTGCAAATTAGACTACATTGACCAGACTCAGGCAGATGGCAGTGAGTGTTCTTCAGTAAAAGGAAAGCAAAGAAAACAAAGCCATACTGCTTTTACAATAACTTTGATTTTAAGCTCTGGGGAATCAGGGCTAGCCACCTTGGTCCTCCAGTCAAAAAATTAGACAAGAATAAGAGGGAGCCAATGGCCAACAGTTAAAATTTTTCCTACAAATCCACTTGGATAAAAGAGAATATGGACACTGAGCCAAAGTAAGCTTGCTCCCTGAGAGCTCAGGTCAAATAGCTTTAAAACTGAGGAAGGATAAAAAAGCAAAGTTATTACAAATGGGGTAAAACTCAAGAATCTTTGAAAACTCAGATGAAAATCTGAGATCTCTGGGCAGGATTTAATCAAGTCTTGGTTCTGCAAAATCAAGTATGCTGAGAAGAAACTCCAGATTGGACATCTTCCTGGACCACTTCTCCCATCACACCAGGGAACCGTCAGAGAACAAGGAGTCCAGAAGTCTTATAACAATTACATTGCCTAGTTCTTAACTTACTGCATTTAGAAAGTCAGAAGGAAAGTTGGTGCTGTGTAAGCTAACTACAGCATTTCATCTTACAAGCACCAGCACTGGTTCCCAGAATGACCTCCACTTGTCACACTGGGTTAGAATTATTCCATTTCTGTCTCTGGGGTTTTTGCTTTAGTTCATCTGTGTACTTAAAGCCTGGGAGTCATTATTTTTTTCCCCGTTTTTTTCCCAGGACCTGTGATGAAATCACACAAAAATCAGTCTATCAAAAAGATGATGATAGATAAAACAGCAGCCATTCCACAAACATTAAAACCAGGTAAAATTCAATATACAGCACTTCCAAGTAATTTCAGCAGCAATTTCCAAATTTATTGTCTTGTTTATTTATTCAATTGATGTCAAGAAACATCACCATTCTCTTTTGCTGACGAATCTGTCTCTCAAGTAATGATATGTTTATCTTCTCTGGAGACCTTGCAGGCCTCCAGAGGCCTGGTGGCACTCTACCAAATTCAGTACTTAGGAGTGCAGAAGCTGCCAAACATTTATCTCCCCACCACATCAATAGATGTGCTAGATCAGGATCAATATGCAAGGTACAGCACAGCACAATGTCAAGATCCACCACACTGACTCTGACAGATGGGCAGGGACCTGTGCTAAAGCATTTGGTGGGATTCAATGCAGATACCTGCAGACATAAAATAAACCATTCAAATCAGGAGAGACTCCCAGGGAGGGTTGTTTTGGGAAGGTGGATTGATTTCCTGGGAGTGGTAAGCTTGTAAAGCATGGACATTGTCATGGCAGCTGTGATGCTGAGACATTTGTGTGACCATCACCATGGTAGGCAGCTCCCTAAGCTTCCCGTGAACACCATCAGGAGTTGCAGTGAGTCAGCTAGGGAAAAGACACTGAGGGCAGTTGGATAGTTAAAGTTTATAACAAGACACGAGCCGGTCCCATCTAATTTGGTGAAGAGATGGTCTGAATGTGTTCCTTTGGTGGACACTACCCAATGTTCCCTGGGGCACATCCCTGTGAGAGTCCCTCTGAAAAGGTTTGCACCTTTAATATAGTGAATGCTGAAAAAAAAAAAAAAAAAAACCCTTATCAGAGTCTGGAGGTTTCACTGACAGTGACTGGCTCTGAAATAAGGGTAATAGTTCCCTGTCCCTGGGATTCTGGGAAGGTCCCACAGTAATCCAAGGGGCCAGGACCTCTTGCTGCAACACCTCACTTAATTTAGTGTAGGTCCTGATGGAGCTCATACAGAGCAGAGCTTAAAAAGAAATGAATTATCTGAGGGATTTTTTTTTGGACACAGAGAGAACCAAAAAGATAAATGTTGTGCATTACAAAGGCAGCTGGGGTAAAAGGCAGCAGGATTGCTCTTGCATTCTTTGTAAATATCCAGGCTGGTAGGACAAATGCAATAAACTGCCTATTGCTCTTCCACAGTATTAAGCCTTCAGACAGTAATTGTGGGTACCCCAGAGCCTGTATGCACTGCAGTTACAGCCCAGAAATGCTTCAATTTGCATCCTCCTACATAAAAACGTGGCAACTCAGCAGCTGATTCAGCTATAAAGTCTTTCCCAATAAGTTATGAAAAAAGGGCTGGGGACCTGCTTTCTTCTCGTTCCTCCCCTTTCTATGATTTTTTTTTCTTCTTCTTCTTTTTAATAAAAGCATGTTTATGATGGTGGATAAAACATTCCTGTCACCCTCACTGAAAGCCTTTACTACCAATCAAAAGCGAGTGGTGAATGGATAAACCGTATATCAAAGCACAGCTTGGAAAGTGGGCATTTGAGCAAAGCAGCATTTATGAGAGGTGCTGATGATAGGAGATTACATTTTATATCAGAACATATTCAAATTGAGGTGAAATTAACCCTATGTCTTCACTTTAAAGTCTTCCAAAGGCATCAAGGCTATTTGAGAGGTACCTGAGCACAGAAAGTTGCTGCCAGTGGAAGTGACAGCACATAAAGAACTGAAGGGGGTAAATTTTAGCTGAATCTGGATTTGAAGGAGGAGCTGATTTTTTTCCCTGTTACCTCTTGGTCTCTGGAAGATGAAATGTCAGTGTTTCAGGACTTGCACAAGCTGCTTCTTGCTGTAATGAAAAGCCTTCCTTTATTGAAGTATTCCTGTATATGGAATGAGGATGTCTTTCCACATCTTGACGTTTGGACATAGCCATGAGCTGAAAACAGTTGTTGCAAACCAGTAGATTATGCTTTACCCTGCAGTTACCCAGGCTCTAATGGGAAGGGAACTGATGGTGGGGCTTTTTTTTTATCACAAGGTTGCAAAATACTCCTGCAAAGTGAAGTTTGAAGGCTTCACTGGCTCAGACATCCAGAAACAACTTGGTAATTTATGCACCTTACAGTCAACAGAGGAGAAAAAGCTAAGGACTGGGGTCTGAAATTCACGACCAACTCTCTGCAGAACATCCTTTTCACAGAGGACTCACTCTCAACCCTTGCTCCATCTGAGTCACATACTTCTGTAAGTAACCCCACTAAATCCATGTGCTCGTCATCACACCTTGCAACAATGTGCTGTAGGCCAGGTTTGCACTTGGAAATCTACAGGGACACATCTAGAAGCAGGGTCCTCCTTGTTCTGGGGTGTCAGAGCTGGCCCGTGAGTCATCTGCAGAGGACACTGAGTTTGAAATTACTTGTGGGTCATCGATTTTCCTGATCACTCACAAATCCTCTCTCCTTCCTTCAGGTCAATAATCCTTTTAAGCTCTGATTGCTGTTTGGGGAGCACTTGGAGGCAAAGTTCATTTCTTATCACCAGCCTTGGCATTTCGTGGAAATTTCTGCTTTCACTGGAAAACTGCAGAGTTCTGGGCAAGACCCTGTCAGACTGAATTCAGCTCAGAGGAACCAGAAGATTAACCTCATCCCCCTCTAATGACTCTGGGATTGTGTGCCTGGTAATTAAGCCTCATGCTCGCTTCTGCCTCTGCAGACGAATAGCCGCCGTGGGCACTGGCATGAGAGCAGCAGCTTCTCTGTGCAACCCTTTGATGTCTTCTAGCTGCAGCAGGAAAACCAGTGTGTGAGTCAGAGGGGCCATCACCACCCTCCTTCATTAAACCACAGCTCTTATAAATAATTCATCCCCCTGCTCCTGTCCCAGGCATAGCCGAGTCTATTTGTAACTCAATAGTGCCCTAGTCAATAAGCACCTGTGGTTATGTATTATTCTCCTTGCAAGCCTGTAACTACAGAAATGAAACCTCAGGAGGAGACAAAACACAGAGTCAGCTGAAAAACTGAAAAATTGCCTCAAAACAACACATTACACCATGTGTGCCACGATGGGTGCAGGCAAAAGCTTCATCCACTTCTCTGACTTTGGACCATCCAGGCAGATACATGCATCTTCAAGTGAAGGGACAGAAAGGGCCATTGTCTCTGAGCACTGCTGCATCACAGCCCTTCACTTGCAGTGAAACCCAAAGGCTTTCAGCAGGCCAAATATTCTGCTCCTCAGATATTGCTCTGTATATCATCAGTGAGAAGCAGGGGGTTACAAATCCCCATGGCTACCCCGGCACCATCAGGGAGCTGATTAGACACAGAGAAAGTGAAACCCACTGTCAGACAAATTCCAGCAACACTGATTTCAGCTTCTGGTATAAATAAGGGTTGAGAGATCAAGCACCTGCTGAAGTTTGTTTTGCTTCTCGAACACGAGCAATTTAAATAATGCTAAGAAGAGAGTAGAGGGGTAGATAAAGGTAATTAAGTGCTACTGTTGTGATCCATTTGACATGCAGAAGATAAGAAATCAGAGTTATTTTTTAATAAATGTAGAACTCCTCCTGGATTTAATCTTGCTGCCTTCAAAACCTCAAGACAAATATCGTTGATACTAAATTAAGCTACAAAGTCTTTCATTGGGCACAGCCCATGGGAATATAAAGATGCTCTTGGAAAGTTGAAGGAAGAAGCCTTGCACTAAGAACACAATAGAAATAGTAACGAGATTATGGAGAAATATGCCCAGGGTATATAATCCATAAAACAACAAAGAGTCTCAGCGGGTCCGAAAAGTAATCAATCACAGACAAAGCATCACAAAGCAAACCTGGTGGTACAACCTTGTGGTGTAAAGACAGCGATTGTCTTCACTAAGTGAAATATATCTGCAGGTAAGGAAGGAGACACTGTAAACAATGAGACCCACTGCAGCAGCAGCACACAGAGACACAGAATCACAGAATCTCAGGGGCTGAGAAGGGAACCCTCCTGCCAGAGCAGCAGCACCTAGAGCAGGGCACACAGGAACGCATCCAGCTGGGTTGGGATGTCCCAGAGAAGGAGCCTCCACAGCTCATCTGGGCAGCCCCTGCCAGGGCTCCCTCAGCTCAACAGGGAACAAGTTTGGCCTTGTGTTGCTTTGGAACCTCTTGTGTTCCAGCTTGTCCCCGTTGCCCCTTGTCCTGTCATTGGCCATCCCTGAGCACATCCTGGCTTCAGCCTCCTCACACCCACCCTTGATGGGTTTTTAAACGTGAATGAGATTCAAGCCTTACTCAGCAGACTGTTTGGACAGATAACTGCTCCAGCCACTGCTGTCTGGGTTCAGTGAGTCACCACAGCTCTCAGGAAACTACGTAAAAGGAAACTACCACCCATAAGACATCTACAAAGGGGGTAAAACCCCTCCCACAGTGGCTAGAGAATGAGATTGTGGGCCTGACAGTAAGTCAGTGATTCAGGCCTGGTCTCTGTAGTGCGAACAATATCCACAGAAATGGCACAAGAAAAGTGGGCACTTGCAGCATGGAACATCCACGTCCATCCTACTTGTTGCCCCACTGGGATACAGCACTGTGGCTCATGCTGATTTCCAGATCATCCTTCAGGAAATTCTCAAGGTTAGGCAGAAAAGTAAGACAATTCTTCATGTTTCTGTCAGAGGAGAATAAGGAGAAAGTGAGTTTCTTTGCATGCATGTTTAAAAATAGACAGAGTGGCACTCTTGAAAAGTGCCCTGTTTAATGAACCCAGGAGCACAGAAGAGGAATCTCACTGTTTCATCAGAAATCGAGTGTCCTCTGGTTTCCCTGCTGGTGATGGGGCTTGCTCCAATGCAGGACAGCTCCCAGATAATGGAAGCTAGTTTTCCTATTACAGATAACACTGAATTAGATAACCTCTAATTTCAGTGTGGATCCAGGGGAAGGCATGGTTGTTGCTATCAGTATTAGACTCTGCAGCCATTAGAAGCCCAGAGTAGTATTTCTGACAAAGAACATTATGGAGAAAATAGATGCAACCTAAATAGAACTGAGGTTGACAGAGCAATTTTCACTCCTTTTCTTCCAATGCTCCTTTCTAATTATAGTCCCTGCTGTGTGTGTTTTTCTTCTTGATACTCAGAACCAGGAGGAGCTCCGGGAGAGGAATGAGGGTCTTGGTTTCTTCTTTCTTTTTTACTGTCTGGAATATTTTGTTCCTTGAGATTAAAATCAGTCTGAGAGTCTCTGACCTGTGCTGCAGCCAGGAGTGCTGCTGGAGACTTAAAGGTTTTCAGAGCCTTTAAGTCTTTGGGTCTTAGGCCCCATTTAACACAATGAAGACAGTTGCTCTATCTGTAGGTGTCTCCTTGCTTGTGCCTTGAGGTACTGTAACATAAGCACCTGAAGGACCTGGTCTCCCTTGTTCCTTAAAGAGGGAAACTTAAGGAAACTTCTAATTTTAGCTAGGTGTGGGGTTTTTTTTTGTATAGTTGTGGGAGTGTTTGAAGCTATGTTTGAGGGAGTTGCAGCCTATAAGGCCAAACAACATATTAGTTAACAGTGAAAATGGATAACTTGAGTGGGCCAGGAAGCAAAGCTGATCAACAGACACTTCTGACCTAAGGAACTCGCCAAAACAGTCTCAGAAGGGCCCAGGATTGGGACCAGCTGTGGCTGTGGATTAAAGTACTTTCCAGTAATGGTCAATCACTTCTCCCTCTTCTCCTACTACGCTCTAAAAAAGCCAGAAAAAAAAAAAAAAAAGCAAAAGTGCTTTCAAATAACACAATTCCCCATCAACTGAACCCACAGTCAGTGCTGAAGGCTTTAATGTTTCCTCAGGGCTTGTTACAATGCATCATAAGCATTTGTACGTGTTTGATCTCTTCCTCATTTAAAGGACTTCAGCAGGAAGACTTAGCAGCAATTACTGTGGAGACAGAAGGAGGAGGGCTGCTAATGCTCAAATATCCTCTGTCTGAACAGTTTCAGTGTACAGGAGGATGTAATTCCTGTATGCAAATCTGTGGTGTGTGATCCCATTGCAGCACGGCAGGAACCCTCGGAAAGCACAACCACACCTCAAGGTGTGTCAGCTCTGGGCCCAGTTCAGCTCTTGGCACAGATAACACAGGACAGGGGTCTTTATACTAGACCCTCATCCATCACCTGCAATGTCTCCCTGCCGTGTCTGCCATTGCTACCTGAAGGGTGGAAAGAACTGAGTTGCCCAGAGACAGCCTTAACCTTCGCTTTGCAGTGAAGAGAGCAGAGGGAAAGGCTGGGTGGGGGAAATATTTCAGAGAAGAGCCTCAAATTTGGAAACTTGAGAAAGCCAAGAAGGTCAGGAGGGGTGAAAATGGATCATCAAGCTTCTGTTCACTTTTGAGACCCAGCAACCACATGGTACCATGGCTCTGGTGGCACGGGGCCCACATTGTACTTATGGCTCCTTATTGACAGTTCTGGTCGCAGCCTGTCCACAGGCATCCTTGGATTCATGCTTGTCTCTCACATTGTCTTCAGAGTGGCTGATTTTAAGACACATTGATGAGTTTCTAAGGAAGGCTCCCAAGTCTAATCTGCTTGCGATGTAAATACAGCACAGTAGTGACGGCAGAGGACTCAGGAGTCATTAGGTCATGGTGTGGAGGAAGGGCTATTCCATTGCAGACTGTCTCCAGCACTTGGGAATGGAGATTCATATTTTCTAGGTAGAAAGGGAACCTGTAGGTGAGAAAGAGTGACCTCTGGTAAAGCATGTTAAACTGACTCTGTGGAAAGGATCTTTTGTTGCAATAAAGGATATGGGAAAGCCCAATCTAGAGGGGCTGAAGGCCAAACAACATCTGGTGGGATAAGGACGGGTGGGACACATGTAGGTCTGGAGATAATAATCTTTTTCTCCTGTAGGTGGTCAAGGAGAGGGGTTCTGGGGAGGTCTGAGCTCTGACCAAAGCTTCTCTACAGACAGGCTAAGCTGAGCTTTGTATTTGCCTGCCTAGCATCAGAGCTACCATCTCTTGAGCAGTGACACATAGCAATCGCCTCATCACTTGGGAATCACTCTATTCTGAACTGGGGACTTCTGAGCTGGACACTGGACAGGAGAAAAAAACAAGCTCCTAATTTTGATACCTGGGAGCAGACCTGCTGCAGACTTTTAGACAGAACAAGGACTCTTGTGTGAAGCCAAGGGAGGCTCAGGTGTTGGACAGGGGAGCTGTTATCAATGAAACAGGACTGGCAACAGCCTGAGAGCAACTCAGAGCCATATGGATCAGACTCCATGTGGAGTTTCAGGTAGACTTCCTGGGAGCATTTACTAAAAACTAACTAACTCTTGTGATATTTCCCTGTTATTGGTTCTAGTTTTAGAGAAAATAGTCCCCAGGGCTGCCCTTGGGCCCTATGAAACACCCCCCACCCATCCCAGCTCATCTGTGTCATGGTGCACACCATCAAGTAGAGGAAACCAAAAAACTGGCAATACAAATACAAAATTATAAGATTGTTTTCATTTTTCAGGGTGCAGAACAGACCAGGTTGTTGTGCTCATCACATCTGCCATCTTATTCTTGCATGAATCTTACTGTGATTGTTGCATTAAATTGTGAATAATCCTGTTTTCTGCTTGAAAGTAGGATGGGAATAGCAGAAACCCCTTTGTTTTGTTACAAGGCAGCAAGCTGGAATAAAAAAGGCTGATGACATTCTAAAAATAGACAACTTGGAGAGTGATTAAAATTCCTTCAAAAATAAATCTGCAGAAAATTATTAACAGAAATATTTTCTTTACAGCACTTCAGCAGTTTCTGCCAGCAAAGAAAGAACAATCTGGGGATAAAAGGATGTGATCCACCAAGGTAAAAAAGCCAGAACACTGCTTTTTGAGATGCTGAAGAAGTTTCTGTTTAAAGACCGATGTTCAAACCCAAGATCAAACAGTTGGCATCAACATCTAGTGCTTGGTAAGGAAGAAGTGCCTGATAGTATTTCTCCAATAGTGAAGCACAGAGAGATGAACTTGGGATCTCGTTTGACCAGCAGCTGCTGCTGGCAACAAGCACGCTGGCCTTGAAACTTGTTTGTTCATCCTCTGCTGAAAGCAGATGTCTGTGCAATTAACAGAGATTTAAACAATCAAAAGGAAAATGAGAATGCAGAAAGGACATCCAACACTGTGGTTCAGAGGGATGTGCAGAGTTGAGCTACATGGATGCTCCTTTTGCCCTGTTGGATGAACAGGAAAGCAACTATTTTCTGAGCTGGATTGTGAGTTTGGCTGCCTTGATCAGCTCATTCCTCCTCTGGCAGACAGCAGCAGCACTTCTGTGCATTATTCTCTCTTTTCAAGGTGCTTTTGTAGGTCTTTTGTCCCAGCTCCACAGATATTCTAACACAAGCTTTTTGATCTCAAAAATGGTAAAAAAAGACCTCCATTTCACTCACTCATGATGTTCTATTGCTGCCAAACTCTGCTGGGCAGTTTTCTGGGTTACAGAGGCCTCTGAGGCTGTAGAAATTTCATTGTGTATCTGTTTCTTTAGGCATCTACATCCCATTGAAACTCTTCAACAGATGGACGATGAAGCCCTGAATCAGTTGGCCCTGAGACAGGTCGTTTCACAAGGTGTATGGGAAAATTCTCTGGTCTTATTTGTGCTAAAAAGCCTTGGGATATTTGAGCTCTTGGTCAATGCCTCCCTTGACTTGCTCTGAGAAAACTGTCAGGAAAAAGCATGATGATATTATTTCATGCATCATTCTGATGCATGTTCAGCATTGAACATAATGGCTAGAAGCCCCTTTGCTCAAGGGTAAATTTATTTCCTGGCTCACATCTGGCTACAGACTAATCTTTCCTGCAATTTGCCAGTTGCTGGCACAAGTGAAAAAGAGAATTATTTAGCTCTTTACCTGCTTGTATCCAATTAGGCAAAGAAAGCTTGCTGAAGGTAAAAGTGATGCACTAATGAAAGATGCAAATGCCCTTCTCTCTGCTGGCTCCTTCTTGCCAGAGCTTTGTGCACAGGTTGGCACTCAGATGAGTGGCAGATAACCACCAAGATGACCTGAGATCATCCCACTCCAGAACCTTATTTCCTTAAGCAAATCCACAAAGAAAAAGTACAAAAAGCAGAACAAGTAGGGATCAGGTGGTGAGGTGGATTGTGAACTGGTTGAAAGGAAGAAGGCAGAGAGTTGTGATCAATGGGGCAGGGTCTAGTTGGTGGCCAGTGTCTAGTGGAGACCCTCAGGGGTTGGTGCTGGCACTGGTATGTTCAATCTATTCATTAATGACCTTGCTGAAGGAACAGAGGCACTGTCAGCAAGTTTGCTGGGGATACTAAACTAGGGGGAGAGGCTGACACCCCAGAAGGCTGTACTGCCATCCAGCCAGACCTGGACAGGCTGCAGGGTTGGGCAGAGAGAAATCTACTGAAATTCAACCAGGGCAAGTCTTGCATTTGGGAAAGAACAACCCCAGGTACCAGCACAGGCTGGGGAATGAAGTATTAGAGAGTTGTGTAGGGGAAAGGGGCTGCTGGTGGACAGCAGGATGAGCCTGAGCCAGCAATGGGCCATCGTGCTCAAGAAGGTCAATGGCATCCTGGAGTGGGTCAGAAGGGCTGTGGGCAGTAGGTGCAGAGAGGTTCTGCTCTCCCTCTGCTCTGCCCTCCTGAGACCACATCTGGGATATTTTGTCCAGCTCTGGGCCCATCAGTTGCAGAAGGACAGGGAGCTGCTGGAGAGAGTTCAGTGCAGGGCCACAGAGATGCTGGAGTGGAGCATCTGCCTTGTGCTGAAAGGCTGATGGAGCTGGGGCTCTGCAGCTTAGAGGAGCCTGAAGGGTGAGCTCATTCATGTTACAAACCCATCAAGGGTGGGTGTGAGGAGGCTGGAGCCAGGCTGTGTGTGGGTATAAACTGGAACAGAAGAGGTTCCGAAGCAACACAAGGAAGAATTTGTTCCCTGTTGAGGTGAGGGAGCCCTGGCAGGGGCTGCGCAGATGGGCTGTGGAGTCTCTTGCTCTGGAGACATCCCAACGCAGCTGGATGAGTTCCTGTGTGCCCTGCTCTAGGTGCTGCTGCTCTGGCAGCGGGGGTTGCATTGGATGAGCTTTCCAGGTCCCTCCTAGCCCTTGAGGTTCTGCGATTCTCCCCACTTCTGGTTATCAGCATCTGGAGATTTCCTGAGTAGAAGCTGCATTAGACCTCAAAGCCTCCTCCTACAAGAAAGTAGGAGACATGAAGTGGTTCTATGGACCTACTACAAAGGAAGAAGCCTCTTACCTTCACATCAAGCACAATACAAAGACAAGATTGTGGGACAAGTACATCTTGACCCAATATAACTGAGCAGAGGTGAAACCAGTACAGCAGCTTATGAAAGACCTCATTATGATCTCTCAGAGCATAAAATGGACTTCCTTCCTAAACAGAAACAGACAAGAGCATCTCTGCCACTCATAGCCAGGAAAAATCATTTCCACCTGCTCCGCTCTGGCCCATTCAGACCCCCTGTCCCATTATCCCTGCCCACTCATAGACAGGTAGGTTCTGAGTCCCCGGGCACAGCCATAGAGCACCTTGAGAGATAAAGAACAAGTCTTCAGGCTCTGAAGTGCTGTATGCATTGCCGTCATGCCCGTCTTTAGAGTCCAATTGCACATCAGCAACTTTTACTGTCCAGGAAAGACCCTAGGAAAGAAAGAGGCTGGGGCTCAAGGAGCAAACACAGCTGGTGCTTAGTAACATAGGTATATTGCTACAGCCTGTGTGTTTTATAACTTCTTCTGAGCCTTGCTCCCTGTAATCAGATTATGAAACCTCAGAATCAAGTTAATGCAAACAAACAGATCATGCAGAGAGCAATAAAAATAAAATATCATAATAAAAAACCTAAATAGAGAACATATTCAGTAAACAGAATGCTGTAAACAAACTAATGTGTCTCCTTGCAACAATATTTGGCAAGATAGGGAAGGGCCCCGAGAGGTGGCATGAAAACACAGCTGTTCTTTCCTTGCGTTAGGTGAAGAGGGGGAAGAGGGACAAGACAGCAACACAGCTCCTGTGGCTTCAGGGTCATGGCAGGGGCAGCTCTGCCTGTGCATCTAGAGCAGGAAGGTGGTTCCTCGTGATGCCCGTGCTACAGGTGATGCACTCCTCCCAGGTGAGACATATGGCAAAATGATCAGCTGAACAACATAGAGGCCATAAAGCTTCTTCCTGGCTATGGCTTCTCTGTGAACAGAATATGGTGTGTGCTCAACAGGAACAAGAAAGAAACTGCTGTTTCATCTCCAAGAGTATTTATGAAGTCTCTCTTTTCGATGAGTTGTGCAGCTCATTCAGGTTTGAAGCTTTGTCTCTGCAGCTCTGGGGACAGCACTGAGTCATCAGCAGGACACAGAGTTTGGTAAGGCAAAGCATGAGTAGCAGCACTTCACGGTAAAACTGTGGGGTTTAAAATGAATAAAAGCAGAATAATCTTTACTATCAACACTACCTGCATGACAGCCTGCCAAAATGTAGCATCTCTTCCCACCCTTCATGCTCTAGCTCCTAAAGGTGATCCCTCTTCTTTTGTTCTCATTTCAACGAGAGCCCGTGCAATCAAAAAGCTCAGAGAAGTCATGGTATTCTGAGAAACACCAGCTGTAGAAAGGTCTGAGGTCACAGATTGTTTGGTGCAATCCCTTTCCCTGCAAATGTCATGATTTGCAAAGATCCACAAAGATTCCAGACAGTCTCCTATTCCCCTGATCTACCTCCACCAGTGAGGAATATTGTTACTTTAGAAACATAAGCCTTCTTCCTGGACATGATCCTTGATCTGCATCTCCTGGATTCTCTTCTGCTGTTGAAGGAGGGACTCTGTCTCTCAGTCTCTGGGAGCACATCTTGTTCGTCCAGACAAGTGCTGTGCCTAGATTTTCCCTGTTTGTATCAAGAGATGGGACCAATTGGGGACTGATACAGGTTTAAAGCTTCCCAAAGTGTCAATTCCTCAATGAATTTGCCCCTCTAGCTCTTCTCCAGTCATCCCTCCAAGAGTATTGTGAGTTTTACAAATGTATTCATGATTCAGAATTGTTTGACAACTCAATTTTGTTTCACAACACTCAGCCTTAAGGATACACGCTAATTTTCCAGCCTGAGTATCAGTGTAATCACTCACTGAAAGTTCATTCATTATCTGTCTGTGCCACAAAATGCTCCACTTTTCACATATTTCTACTGGTAAGGCAGCTCCCCAAGTCACTACCCCTGTGTCATCTCCAGATCTTCATCCAGCCCTGATTGCTCTGAAGAACTCATGGCTGCAAACATGATATAAATGCTTCCCATCATCAAGATGGAAATTAAACCATGGGGTGTGCTTTTAGGAACACAAGGAGAAACTTCTTTGGTGTTGAGGTGAGGGAGCCCAGGGAGGGTGTGGAGACTTCTTCTGGGGAGGTTTCCAAACCCACCTGGACACGTTCCTGTGCCTCCTAAGCCAGGGGAACCTCCTTTAGCAGGGGGTTGGGCTGAGTGAGCTCGGCAGGGCCCTTCCAACCCCCCCATTCTGGGAATTTGTGACTCTGTGATTTGTATGAATGTCTAAGTAATTTCTTTTAGTCAGGCATATTTTTCCTGTACTGTACTTTTTGTATGAAACGAGGCATTTCCATGACCACTGGTCTTCCACATCCCCATGCAGGGGATCTTCTGTAGATAAATGGATGAAATGCTGCTAAACATCCTGTGAAGGCCTGTTGAGCACAGGGGCAAAAGAGAATAAAATCTGTAAAGTATAGAAACAGCATTTCCCCAAAAGAGATGAGGTGGAATGAGGCAGCTAGAAACTTCATCTGTCTTGACTCTGCAAGAGGGATGGAAGAGGCTGAGACCTGGAAGATGGTACTGACCCTCATTCATGCCAGAGAGCTTCCCACTGCTTGTAACCAGTTAATCCTTGACATTTAGGGCAGAGGAAGCCATGTGCTTGTAGAGCTTTTGACTGGTACGTTCAAAGACAGTTTTTTTACAGATGAGCCTTTACCAAACCTGTGATTGTGTGCCAAATCATTCAGAGCCTTCCTACAACCTGAGCTTCTGCTCTAAAAACCTCCCCTTTTCCTAAGCTGTTCACTTTTCCTGTCACTGTTTATGCTCTTAAACTTGTCCGGAGCAGCAATTTACCAGCCCTTGGAAGAGCTTTGCTTGCATTAGCAGTCAGCACAAAGGCAATTTGCACGTGAGTTGGGTTCTAGGGTGGCATAACCAGGCACCTGAAGGATGTCAGGGAGATTTTGCCTGATGTGTGGAGTCTCTGGGGATTCACCTGAGGACTGTCTGCATCGTAATTTCTGCCCGTTACACTAAGAAAACTCAGGAAATTCTAGTTGAAAGCTTCAAATGATTATCTGTAAATTCTAGTGTGATCAGGAAGAAGTGAAAGGGCAAATCAGTGATCCTGATGGCAACTGGTCTTGGGTGTAATAAGAAAAAAGTCTGCACAACAAACAGAGCAGGAGACAGCTTGGAGACGGCTGTGCTGTTCCTGCTGTGCTGAGCTGATCCTCAGTGCCAAAAAAGCTGATCCTCTTCCCCAAAAAAGACTACAAAGACTTTGTGTTCCTGTGTCAGAGCCTTTCCTGAGGGTCAGGTTAATGACATGGGCTGAGCTCCATGAAATCTTTGGGGCTGTACACAAGGCACTGGAAGGAGACTCAGTCCTATCTTGAACTTTGAATGAAGAGATGCCAATTGTGCAGCAATTGGCTTGGGGTTTTGTGGAAAAGGCAATCTAAAGAGAACTTGGATTGTGCACAGCAAGATTCTCCCCCATGCATGCAGAAGGTACATGTTTTCTGGAAGGATTGAGGAGCTCCAGTATAGAGTTGCATGCTACAGATAATTTCTAATTGAATTATTCAAAGCTTAACATGATTATGTAAAATACATGTCCAATGGGCCAATAAGGGTACAGGAAAAGGTTGGTAGAAATGTTTCCCAGGGACTTTGTTCCTGGAGAGCTCCACTTGGTCATCCTCACAGCACTTGCTGCAAGTCAAGGGCTGTGTGCACCTGGAAGGAATCAATGGTAAAACTGAGTTACTGCTGCTCAGCACAGACCCACGAGTGCCCAGAGGATCAATGAAGGGAGCTCTTCAGCTGTCTGCTGTCAGCAGGGAGGAACCATGGTGGGAGAGGCAGGAGAGAGAGGCAGGGTGATGGGCAGCAGGGAGCAAAGAGTGCAGTAGGACTGCAGTGAAGGTTTGGGTGATTATCATTAGGAAGAGACAGAAAAAAATAGATCATCTTTCTTTAGACAAAATATGCTGGGATTTATTCTAAAAATTGAGATGGATATGCCATTTTGTGATTAATTTTTTAAAAGGAAACCTATGTTCAGTGCTGGGCCCCTCACTCACTGCCACAGGGACACTGAGGGGCTGCAGCGTGGCCAGAGCTGGGCACAGAGCTGGGGAAGGGGCTGGAGCACAACGGTGCTGGGGAGGGACTGAGGGAATGAATGGGGGTGTTGAGCTTGGAGAAGAGGAGCCTGAGTGGAGACAGGAGCCCTCTCTGCAACTAACTGAACATGAATTGTGAGGTGAGGGTCTGAGTCTTCTCTCTAGTGATGACACAAGGACACAAGGAAATGAGTTCAAGTTGCACCAGGGGAGGTTTAGATTTGACATTAAGAAGAACTTTTTCCCTGGGAGGGTTGTTAAGCATTGGAATGGGCTGCCCAAGGAGATGATGGAGTCACCATCCCTGAAGATATTCAAAAGACGCTCAGATGAGGTGCTGAGGGCCATGGGTTAGTTCAGTGATGGGCCTGGCAGTGTGAAATGAGGGGTTGGACTCAAAGGCCTTTTCCAACCTTAATGATTCTGTGATTCTGATGACTGGTGCTAAAGGGAAATTCCATTTGATTTCATGTCAGGCTTTGTCTTTGCTTTACGTCCAGAAACCAAGATCCTAGAAACTGGGAGTTATCCTTCAGAAAACAAAAAGGGAAGTAAAATGCTGATTTTTCATGTGTGTTCTTCTCTGTTTAGAAACTACAGAAAAAGTGGGGACAGGTGAGAACAAGAATATATCAGATAGATGAACTGTCTCATAATTTTGAGTTTGAGTTGGGAAAGTTTGGGTTTGAGTTAGGAAAGGTTGGAACTCTTTGGATGTTACTACACTAAAGCAGAAAGAATTCATTTTGTGAAATACTAACAAAGATCTCTCTCACTCCCACATAATTATACTGTCAAAAAAAGTGACAACACTGAGCAGCTACTAAGTACTATTAGCAGCAAACTTACCAGTATTGCTGACAAGTAATAACATTATCAAAATAAGGAACTTTTGATACAGGGTGGGCAGGATGCAGCTTTGGCTTTTTTCATTGTTTCTCAGGAAACTGAATGGATTTTGTAAAAATGGTTTTCTGGAACATTTTTCATGCTGGAGAGGAAATGGGTTTGGAACACCTTCTCCCAGTTCTAGGAATGTTCACAGCTGGAAAGAAAGATGAGAGGCACTGGTTTTACATCAGCTACCAGATGAGTTCCCCACACATACAGAGGCAAAGAGACTGCACCTGCAGAAGTGAAGAATTTCTTCCCTGTTGAAGTGAGGGAGCACTGGCAGGGGCTGCCCAGATGGGCTGTGGAGGCTCCTTCTCTGGAGACATCCCAACCCAGCTGAATGAGCTCCTGTGTGCCCTGCTCTAGGTGCTGCTGCTCTGGCAAGGGAGTTGCTCTGGATAATCTCTAAAGGTCCCTTCTAACTTTTAAGATTCTGTGATTCTGTGACTGTATTTCAGGGTGAAGAAACAACTTGTGGTGGAGGATGAGGTGCCTTCACCTCCTCTTACCCCCTGGCATATCAGGATTCCATTCTGGTCAATGGAGACTCGACAGTGGACACAAGGCAATAGGAGCAGCTCTCTGGAGGTGTCTGTTTCGTTGCTTTGATTGCACAAGAGGCTGATGGTGACTAGCACAGACGTGGACTTCCAGCCATGTGAGCTGCAGGGCTGAAGGAGATGAAAACATCCCCATCTTTTCCCATCTTCTTGGGCAGTTCAGGTAAAAAGAGCAAATTATGCTTATGGATGTTTCCCAGATGTGTCCTGTGAAAAGGGACCATCAAGGCACAGCTGTCTCTCCAGAGAATGACAAGACAGGGATTATTAGAGTAGAGATGATTGGACTATCTTATTGTCTGGAGGCGACTGTTATGTCCTTTTTTTGCTAGGCATGTTGCTAAATATGACCCTGGCATTGTTGTAACTCTTTGCAGTGGTGATGAATAAGAAAGAAGCACACACAATGAAGGCAAAGGGAATCATTTATTCAAAGGGAATCATTTCAACAATCACATTGTTGCTGTAGCAGTATCAGCAAACATGGGATGGGTTTTTTTACAGGCTCTTCCTAATAAAACCAACTTCTGTGTGCTCTACACAGAGATGTAAAAAAGACTACAGAGAAAAGAAGCCTCTGAAATATCAATTTGTGGAGTGGGTTTGTGTGGTATTCTAAAGCTTTTAGTATTTCTAAAGGAAGATCAAATTTCTGTTCCAGCAGGTTTTCCAACAATGGAAATAATTTGCTACAAAAATCAACCCCTTCTGAACTTTCCTGTCAGCTCTGGAGCTGTGTGATGACATGACTCAATGCCATTTTCAATTGTTTCCCTTTGACAATGAAGCACAGCATTGTCCTTTACATCAAGGTTTTGACAAGAGCCTCAATGCTTTCATAACTCAGTTGCAACTCAGATGTTTTCTTTTGCTCCTAATTTTTTAATAGACTCTTCCACTAAGCCCATCCCAAAATGAAACGAGTCTAATTTGGATTCAAATGACTCAAGATGAGACTTTAAAGCATTTCTTTTTCAGAAGAAATACAGCACCGAGAGAAATCATTGCACACAAAGGAAGCCCCAAGGAAGAAGATAAATTTGGCAATAGATTGTGCCATGCTCAGAGGACAAGGCCTTGGGGATGAGACAATGTACTGCTTCAACCTCTGCGGATGGACGTTGTGGAAATATCCGAAGCAAATGCCACTCTTCAGATCTAGGAATGATTACTTTTTTTTTTTAACCAAGAATGCTTCTGAATGATGTAGACCAGGATTTTCTGTCTCCAATTCTCAGTTCCAACTGAGTGAGCCGTAAGCTGAGTCCTCAGCTAGCTTGGAGAGAGGTCATTCTGGGGACATTTTTACACTGGGGATTGTTTTACATTGTGGTGATGTTACTGCAGCCTGCAAATGCGCAAAAAGCATTTGCAAAGACGATGAAGGAGACCTATACCCTGTAGTGACAGGCAGCAAAAGAGAGGCGATAGCCACAGATTGGGAGCTTCAGTCTGGACATTAGAAAAACTTTACCAGGAGGCTGGCATGGCACTGGGACAGTGCTCCAGCAGGCAGGAAGGCTAACCTGACGTTGGGAAATCGTCCTGTTTAGAGTGAGAAGCTGGGATAAGAGGCCCCAAATGATCCTTTCCAGCTGGCCTTTCCACATCTGGCTTCTACATCTGACAAACCATTGGCAGAGACAGCCCATGTATGCTCAACATAAACTAAAGTGGAACATGTTACCTCTAAGCGTTACGTCATCAGGAACTGCTGCCACAAATGGTTTCCAAGTGCTTCACTGTTCATGATTCTAGTGGCATCCTATTGCATCAGGCATGGAAACGGTGGCACAGGCAGTAGATGGTAATGGTGGTAGGTACACCTGGCCATGACAGGACTTTGCAGCATGTTTCTGTGAGGAGCTGAGGCACGTGCTGTCAAGGGCAGAGACAAGGAGTTTCTGAGTGCTCTTGAGGCACTTTGCAGTTGAAAGAAACCAAAAAAAGATGCTCTGTTAGGCAGTGTGAAAGCTTGCAGAGCCAGGGATTTCTCAGCACCAATGGTGGCTGAACAGGCGTGCCCAGCCTTCTACTGCCTGTGCTTTGAGCACATAGGACTTGCCTGAGCCCTTGTTCCTCTCCTCACTCACTTCCAGCTTTAGGGTTGCCCTGTCTTTGTGAGAATTTCTATTGCCCTCATGCTTCATAGCTGTCACCTTAAGGCCTGGATGGACAGCAGACAGACAATTCTGTCACTGCACTCTGAGAGCTGACGGCACATAGTTCCTCTCAGCTCAGCAGAACGTCATCAGCAAGTCTGAACTCCTGTGCCGAAGGGTGGGTACCCATGCCTTACACAAGGGAATCCCCTCCAGCATCTTTCTCAGAATAAAAAAAAAATAGGCTTGAAACTGCTTGTTTCCTGCTTCTTTGTTCTCCTAAAGACACATTTCTTTTTCTGCAAGGAACCTGAGGAAGATTGGCTACTGCCAAAGCCCTCAGCAGGAAATGTGACTCATAATAAAGAGCCATCAGTTATGGAAATGGACTGTTTTCAGTGACAAAGTGCTGATAAGAGCAGCAAAACCAATTTTGCCAATAATCATCAGCGAGGCTCGCTGCATGAAGATTCCAACTCCAAAGAACACAGCCTGTCACATGGGCTGCAATTTGGCCGTTTTGAAAAAAACCCTAAAAATGATTACCTGAGAAACATTTAATGACCTCTGGTTATCTATTCAGGGTCTATAACACCCAGTGAAGCAGCTGTAGTCCATTCAGTAGTGAAACCATCGCAGCACATTAAGAGGAAGCAGAAATAATTGAGGTCTAGAGGGGCTGAATGCAAGGAATGATTAAAAGAGATACTTATGCATAACAACTCAAGATGGAACAGAAGAAGTTTCTTGGAGGGGATATGTAACAAAAGGATGGGATTTGTTTAGTGTTGCACACTGAGGCATAATTAGAAGTAATAGGATTAAATTTATGCATAGAAAAATAATCTGATTATCAGGAAGTATTTGCAACTGCAAAATAGAAGTCATATCCGTAAAGGGTTAATTGGTGCTTCTAAGCTGCAACATCTTCCCCCCAGGTGTATTCCTGCCTCAGTATCTCTAGGTCTGGAGCTCCTGTGGTGCACCCCTTTGGGTAGAGCTGTTGAAGAAGGGTCCCTCTTTGTCAGTGCAGTTTAAATTTGTCTCTTTCTTAGGACTGTAACAGTTCCAGTGCAGAGAGGGTGCTGCTTTAAAGGGCCTCTTCCTTCACAGTCCACAGGTTCGTCAGAATGATATGGCTCAGGATTAGGGTCAGACAAAGGAAGAGGAGAGGAACAGATCTTCTCCAGAGAACACGGGGCAGAATACAGGTGAAGCTGCAGAGTTTGGTAGGAGGGAGAGTGCCCAGTGAAATGAACCCATAACTCAAGGCACATGACATGTTCCTATTAGGAGGTGGATCAAAGCTGTTTCTCCTACTGAAAGACCTTGTGGAATAGGGTAAGACAGTTGAAACTAAATGTAATGGTCTCATTAAAGTGCTGAGTGATTTTTATTCACCTAAGAATTATGTTCTTTCTGAAAGACATGATTATTTCCAAGACTGCAGGCAACATCCAGATGAAGAGATGTCTGAATCTATAACAAGCCTGAAAGACTTCACTTCCAAGCACACGTCCAGCCTGACAGCAGAACAATAGCTGCCTGATGTGTGCCTGCATGCATTAGTAGTGAAAAACACAACAAATTGCCCCATGTAGCCAAAAGCAGAGAAAAGCGGCCACCTCGGGTAAGGAGGAAAAGAACAATGTGTGTCCCTCAGTTTTGGACATCAGGTCTTAGGGTTGTATCCATGCTGAGAAGTCAGAGTGCAACTCCTGCAACTCTCACACGTCGGTGGTCTGAACATTCAAATTCTGAACCTCACCTGTCTGCACCAGCCTCTTGCTGTTCAGAAGCAGGCGAGGAAGAGGAGGCATGTTTTACTCCAAAGTTCTCATTCTGTTTGTAGTGGGTCTGTTATGAGACACTGAAGTCCCTAGGTCATCCATCTGAACCTGTGAATCTGGAAGGGCTCCTGAGACCACCAGTTGAGGATAGACATGAGGAATTCTGTTTCTGAGGAGCTGGATGCAAACCAGCAGAGACTCCAAGTGACAGACTGACCTAGACTGACCACCTGGGCACAGGACCTGTCCACCTTGAATCCCTGCTGCATTCATTGCCAGTGGATCTGCCTCTCACGACTAGACTCACCAAGCCTTTCATTGCATTTCCATTGCACTCCTGCCCTTGTGACCTCATCTGAGTGGTGTTCAGGAAATGCCTGCAGCTGTACTCTAGAGTTGGTAGGTTTCATTGCAGCATATGCCTCCTGCTAGGGTTTCGTAGCCCATGCTAAGTCCTGTGCCTGCAGAGTCTCCATCATCTGTACTTGAAGCAGCTCTCCTGGTGATGTCTTTCCTTACCAGACAGGGAAAAAAAAAAAAAAAACCAGACAAGGTCATCTGTCTTCCATAATCACATCACCTCTCTGTCCTACTCCTAATGAGCCAAACAGATTGAGCTCTAAAATCACTTTGAGTAAGGCGTTTTCTTTAGTCTTTGAAGTGCTGTGTTTCCTACGCCCTTCCCCATCTTTTTACAGACATGCAGCAGGTCAGGGATGGAGCTGGGGTATATGAAAAGACCTCTCCCTCCACTCGGGACACTTGTGTTGCAACAGGAATGCATTAACAGTAACAGCACTGATGATGTGCACTTTCAGCTCACAGATTTCAACATGGGCAATATAAACCAAAATGGGAATGTCCAGTGAAGACTATTTCTGTACTCAGGAATAAACAGGTACGAGTGTTTGAAACTCAGATACATCTGATTCCAGCAGGCAGCCTTACTGCAAGGAACAAGCAACAGTAATAAAAAGTCTGAAAAGGAATAAACTAAAGTTCTCCATGCCAAGATGATTTCTCACCTACAATATGCCTGAGAGGCCACTGAGCTACTGCTCCCACCAAAACCACAGCAGAGTTTCATAATCATAAATGACACTTGACTAAGATTGTTGCCAATTTTTTTGCCTTTCAATCTCACACGTTTCTCTACGGTGAGGCTGCCCCATAGTTTATTGAATCAATATTCCAGAGTGGGGAGTATAGATTTTACTGGCTTCAAGCAATGAGAGTCCAGAAGCAATCAGAAGAAAACAAACAGGGGGATTTACCTTCTCTTGTGAGGATTCCTTTTTAAATCCCAGCAACATGTTGGATACATTCTGTTGAATGTTGAGAGTAATATTTTTTTCATCTATTGTTTCACCTTCTCTAGGGCATATTTTATTTCAGAACAATTTTCTTTCGATGTTTTAGAGGTCCTCCTGGCAGATTTCTGAGATGAATCACATCTCTCTCTAACTATTCCAAAACAAACCTCCAAACAATCAAACCCAAACTTCTTGAGTGAAGAGTCATGATGACAATTCGAGACCAACATTTAATTCACTGACACACTGGAGAGAAAACTTTCTGTATTGTGCCCCAGTATCAGTATTTTCTTACATTAGGGTATAAAATTACTCTTCAATCTCTCTGTCTTTTGTTTTTAACATTGGATGAGTGTTAGTGACAATTTTACCTTTCCTTCTAAATGAGATCAGCCTGTTTTGCTACTAGTGTCACTTGTCTCCAAAGTGAGCCCTCGCTAGCCAGCTTTCAAGGAAGAGGTCAATAACAGCAGATTTTAGTCATATTCTGAGAGCCCCTAGTGTATTACTTAGGAGAAAGCCATACAAAGAAATTCTGGGACCTATATGACTACCTTTCCCAGCAATTACATTCAAAAATCCACAGCCAGCTCCTGAAGAACATCAACTGAATTCTCCACAAACTGTTCCAGCACTCAAGGAAGCTTCTGATGCAAATTGTCTGTAACCCAAATTCCACCACAGAGCTTGTCTTTTCAACACTGAGCATTTGCTCCAACCTAAAACCAAAATAAACAAACAAAAAGAAGAATGGGGAAGAATCAATGTAAGAGTGCCATCTGGTGACATCTTCCACAGCCTGATACCATAAACGGCTTCTCTGCAGTGCAGGGCGGGAAAATTGAGGGACAAGATCCACCACGCTGCAGGAGTTTGACAAAACTGATCCATTTCTTCCACAAAAGCAGGCAACTCACGTAGGTAGCTCAGAACTGGTGGGTGAGGGCTAAACTCCTTAAAAATTCAGCCTCAAATGTGCAAACATAGGTGCCAAGGCCATGCATGGCCACGTACGCAAAGTGAGTGATTGTCCTTGCAAGTGGGTAATTAGGTGCCTCAGACATGGACTTGGGACAACTCTGCACACAAATGAAGCCTGAACTTCTGTGCTGAAGTGGCCTGAAAAGCTATCCTGAGTTTCTTACCCTTAATTTATTTAGATATTAATATATTGCATTTACTCAAATGTCTGTCATGATGAAATATTTTGAAGTGCAGTGGTGACAATTTGAACATGACCTAATGTCAGACTCTGGTACAGTAATGGATCTTCTTGTCCAAAGAGGTTAATTTCTATCATGGTCCAATTTAATCCTGTTTTCTACTGGGAATTTGTTCTACTTAAGAAATGGAAGTCCAGAAAGCATATCAGAGAGAAGTTGCTTCAAGCTGTCTATTGTTTGTGACTATTTTCGCATTGCCTCCACCTGCAGAGACCACACAAGACCAGGATTCTCATTTACAGAGGCTCTGAGTGGAGCCTTGGCTCTGCTTGCTGAGCATGAACCTTACACGAGTAGATAGGTTTGAGAAACCTAACAACCATTCTACCTACTAACCATGAGGACCAGTGTCTCATTTTCGGGGTAAATAACAGACCCTCCAAGAAATCTGGGGAAATTAAGCCAGTGAACTAATTTTAGGGGTGATGGCTTTTGTCCTTTACATATTTCTGCTCTTTAAGAAAGCTGATGTAGAGCACACAGAGCTTTGCTCCCTGGCATGGGATTGAAGTGGGCCAAATAGCATTGCTCCAAACCAATTGCAGGCATGGTTTAAGAGCAGGGATGGTACAGAGGCCATTCCCAAGAGACCTTTGGCATGCAACCACTCTTTTCAGGAGGGCTTGGGGGCGTTTTTATCCAAGGCACAAGTCTTCCATGCCAGCTTTCAGATTGGTTACATGCTGGGATGTTTGCAATGTCCAGAGCATCTGGACCCACAGCAGATGAGGTGCTCTGCTGGGAATTCAGTTCAGGTTTTGCCTTCTTCATCTGCAATGGGACTTCAGGCAGATCATTCAAAGTATCACAGACCCTGGAGTACAGGGTGATTAAAGGTGCCAAAGGAAAAGCTTACTGTCCCCAGACAACCAATACATAAAAGAACAACCTGAATCAAACTGCCAAATAGTCCTGTTGTAAGCCGAGGAACAACCTCTCTTTGCCCACAAGTACCCACGAGGCATGAGTGTGCATCTGGTCTGCTATGCTGGAGCTCCACAACCCACAACAGGGATAATGCTTGAGAGAAGTCCCAGTGCAGAAGGCAATACTAACCTGAAAGTCAGCCCCTCCAGGAATGTGGTTCACTTATTTCAAAATACAGTCCATGCACAAGGAGATGGTTTAGCAAGGCTCTGGTAGACATGTTATGCCTCTTCCTTGCTGTCATATTCAGGAGGGCAAAAGGGTTTGGTGGAGAAGCATGATGCAACCCATTCTATTTATCTCCTGACAGGTATTTAGGCAACTCAGTGACTGTGAGAGTTGCAGCAATCTCTACTCAGTCTCAGCCTCAGTTTGTTGCTGCCAAAAGCAAGTCCTCACAGGCGACTGCTCACTCCCCTTTGCCTATGCTGAGCTCCAAGGTCCAGCATGGTCCTGCTTTTTTGGTAAAAGGCACATAATGTATAAACCAGGGACAGAGGGCACCTGGAGTGCTGCCACTGCAGCAAAGCAGCCCACTCCCACTATGTTCACTTCTAATACATCAACTTCCGGTATTGACTGTCAGTGTCACTCACCTCCTGTTTGCCACACATTATTCTGACTTGATCTTGACTGTTATCTCTCAGCGCTTCCCTCTGGACTAATTTAGCCATTCTATCACTAAGTTTTGTTAATGGTGACAAACAACGTGGTACACCAGCTGAAATGGATTTCTGTCATTCCAGAAAATTTAGGACACAGAGATCTGCAAAATATGACCTCAATTTAGGTCCATCATCTTCTCCTCCTGGAATTGCTCAGCTGGAATAAATATCATTACCCAGCCCAGGGAGACTGGCTGAGCGAGTGGATTGCAGCACAAGTACCTGGAGTGGAAGAAATGCAGCTAAAAATCCTACCTCTGCCACAGGAACTGTGAAAAATTGAGCAAGTGTTCCCAGAGGCCCAGTGAGGACCCTGAATAGTGGCTAGCTGAAAGTCAAGGTGTTTTTTTTTCCTTTCAGTTCAAGAACAAGTTTCGTGGTTGGCCTGAGAATTGGCACTGGCTGAACAGCTGATGAAATGGATCATTTCCTAGGAGCAAAAAATACCCCAGCTAGTGCCACCCCAACCCCCCAGAAAATAGTTCCACATTATTTTGAATAGAAATATAGTGCTTGGTCAGCAGTGTGTAAAGACAGAAGTTCATTTTTTTTCTGAGAATAAAGCTTTTTATGTAGAGAGGAGGAGGGAGTAAACAACTTGGTCACAGGAGAAATTGGAGTACAAAGAAGAATGAAAGAAAACTTCTCTTGTAGATTTTTGATAGAGTTGTACAACAGGCACCACCATCAGAGCCAGCAGGTACTCAGGTGTGCAATGAACAGTAAGGATTTCATATGGGGAACGGAAAACCAAGCAGTCTGAGGCAGGGATTCAGTGCGTAATTTGGAACATAATCATCGTTCAAGGTGCAAGGCAGGTTGTGCAGAGGGTGGGAGAGAGCTGATGCCACTGTGTGTAGAGAGCATGGAGATGAGGCTGCCCAGATGGGCTGTGGAGGCTCCTTCTCTGGAGACATCCCAACCCAGCTGGATGGGTTCCTGTGTGCCCTGCTCTAGGTGCTGCTGCTCTGGCAGGGGGGTTGCACTGGGTGAGCTTTCCAGCTCCCTTCCAGCCCTTGAGATTCTGTGATTCTGTGATAAGGGTGCAGTGTGCATTCACACACAGGTGGGAACTGAGTTCAGGAAATCAGCTGCCACAGGGGAAAAAAGCTTTGAGAGTGCTGAGGTGAAAGGACAGGTAACCCCTCCAGAGCGAGGAGGTTGACAGGGGAAAATGTCACAGGCTATTAGCCTCTACAGAGCAGAGAGAGAAAAGAGTCACTGGCATTTGTATTACAGGAAAGGGTCAATAGGAACAAGCTGGAAATGCAGTGTCTCCACCGTGGCCCTGATTTTCAATCATCAGCAGAGTTATGAAATTGTAGCTCCTACATTCTCCTGGTGAAGGTTTCGGTCTCTTCTGCAGCCTGGGACAGAGAGGTCAAGGATGAAGGAGTCATTTTGTGGAAAAAAAAGTGTTCTCTCAGTAATAACTGTTTTTACCTAGGCTTCATAGAGTATTTGTGTAAGTTCATTCTAGTGGGTACTGGTTGACCTGAGCCTAAGAGCTTATGGGAGAGCATCTGTTATTCAAGATAGCACACATCACTTGTGGCATGAGCATATTTGGAATCTCAGGGTTTGATTTGCCTTGCAAGCATGGGCCATAGTGATTGTGGGCAGACACTGACACATTTCCTGTGTTTTTACATTCACAGCATTAACAAACTTGGTGCCACTTGCTATTTCTTGGTCTACAGAAAGTTTGCTGGCAGTCAGAAGGGAACTTTTGTTTTGAAACACAGGGAGCAAGAGCCTGGGAAAAAGTGCTTTTGTGGCATCATCTTCTCTGGGTATAGGCTGTAACTGTTCACAGGCAGATGCATCTGCCTCACACCATTATTTTCTCCATGGACTTCAGCACAGAACTGTGTGAGTGAGAGAGATGTGCAGTTGGAGGGGTGGGAGCTTCCTATTTTATTGTAATAAGCAGCTCTGAAGTGTCTCAGGAACTTGTACATAAAGGTGATGTATTTCCTGGGAGACTGTCTCATGCATCGAAAATCTTCTTCAGTTTGGTAACATCTTGATAATTCTTCTCTGAGCAGATGTGGTGGTGTCTGAAGGCCTGGCTGTACATCACCACTTTGGGTACTTTTTGCAGAGTTGTGGGGTTTATGAAGCATGTAAATGGGCTTTTTGTAAGAAATAAGTTGCAGGACACCATTTTCATCCATCACGTTAGTGAAAAGATCTGCTAGAAAAGCATCCCCTGGGAGGGCAGTGGCTGTTGGATCTGTCCTGGAAGAGTGAGTGACCAGGTCTTCAGACCAGGGAACTTACAGGCTCTCACATATAGGCTTTAAGCACAATTTACAGCTGCTGGAGTGAGATCTCGGGATGAATGTTGCCAAAAGTACAGCAATCAGGGTCTGGAAACTCAACATTAAGTTTCTTAGTGTCGAGTTTGGTCTTACAGCTGGCACATGACCACACACACAACTTGACGTCATCCAGGCTGGGGAATAAAAAAGGACAAGAAACAAGCTCAGTTTGGTCAGGTGTTTCACACCGTAGCAAACACTACTTTGTCTCTTGTCTGTGACATCAGGGGCTATCCCCAAAGACCCAGGACCTCTGGGTACCTGTCCATCCAGCTGTGCCAGGTACAGAAGCCTGAAGAGATTCGCTTGTGTCAGGATCCCAAAGGGGTTATTGAAAGATCAGAGCTCACAGTTCTTGGATACAATGGAAGGCTCAAGTTGGCATCTATGGCTAAGAAACAGTCCAACTGGAACAAGCTGCTGCCATCACTTTTATTTGCAAAACTCTGCAGTCACCAGTTGGTCTCAGAATCACTTACAGGCTTTCACTCTTTAAATTACTATATGGAAGATATGTTTGCTGGCAGGAAGATGGGACCAAAACTCAGAGCATGATGGAGCAGGTGATAAAAGCCAGGAGAAATTTAGACCTTACAAACCTTTTGCTATGGATGTTACACTCACAGCACTGTCATAGGCAAAAAGGAACACACACCATACATGGAGCTGTTACTATCAGTGATGTTTTGACAGCTGAATAGCACAAATTATTTACTTATTAAGAATAGGCTCATTAATAATGTGGGCAAAATCAACATATATAAACATGATGATATACACCCCTTTTCTCTGGTAGTGTGCTGACTCTCACTGCATCCCTCTGGGTGTGCAGCTTCTGCCTTCCCTGAGCGTGACAGAGGGGCTGTGACACAGCAGCAGTGCCCCAAGCCCTTTGCTGGGGTGAGTCTGGTGGGGTTTCTCTCTCCTCCAACACTGCTTGTTTCAATACAGTCCTTCATACACTCTGCCTCCTCATCAATGAACCACAGTTGAAGTTTGCAAGGTGTAAAACAGCTCCATTGAACATCAAGGATTCCTGTCCCTTGTGTGTGGACTGCCTGGATTTGTCATGCCTTTCATACACAAGTGCTTTTATGGGAGTGCTATCATGTATGGCGCTCCCATGGCTTATGCAACAGTGTCTTTGACCCCTAGACAAGTGTTACCACAGCTAAAACTAAAGCCTGCCCAGGTCACAACAATCCCTTCTGTAGCTAGATCCTACTATTCCAGCTCCATTTAGGACTTCAGAAAGAGCACAAGAATAGACCCAGAACTAATACGTGAAGGAAATCTACCCTCAGCAAAGCAAATGAAACCTAAGAAGCTCATTAAATGCTTGCAGATCCATTTTCAGCTGCAGCCAACCCATTAGATGGATGGTGACATTTTTCCTTTTGGGAAAGTACTGCTTGGAAGAATTGCTTTTGTAGAGTCAGGGTTTCTTTGGCACATCCCACAGATTGCAACAGTTTTGGGTGTTCTTTTTGAATATATGAAACCTGACAATCTTTCAAAGACATACGGACAAGATACAAGACTTAAGGATGAATTGTCTGAAGACCCTGTGAACTGTATCATCTCAGACACCTTGAAGCAAGAGTTTGGATGATGCTAATCTGCTTTAGAGTCAGAGTATCATAACAAAGTACAATTAGGGTAGACCTAAGGATATGGGAAGATCAAATCCTTATAGATAAGGTTAGGATGTAGTGCCCTGTGTCTGTTATGATACGACAAGATAAAAACTCATTCGAGATTAGACAATATAGTCAGGGTTCCATAACCTGTACAGGGTAACAAGGCAACCCAGAGGCTGGTGGGGATCACCTGCTTGCAATTGGCCAGGTAAAGTGCATTGTCTGTAGTATCCCAGTACTTAAAGATTTGGTGTTGCCAAGGAGTCCATTTTATACAGCAACCTTTCTGAATAGAGCCCTGATGGAGACGTGAAGGTTGGAGCTATTGTGATGAAGACCTGAGCTGGCAGCTCCTTTTGCCTGAGCAGAATTAATAAGTGTTCCAGCAGGCTCTGCACTCACTTTGCTTCCTTCCTGGGGGCTCAGCTGCCCCTGCTGAAGGTCAGCTCCAACTTGGTGCAACCTGAGATGAAATCTAGGAGAAGTCTTTTTGGTGGCCTGTGCTCTTTGTATCTGGAACTATACTGAAGGCATGAGAAAAGGCTGTGGGACCTGGGGCTGTTCAGCCTGGAGAAGACTGAGGGAGGATCTCATTAGCACTTACAAGTATTTAAAAGATGTTTATCAAGATGTTTATGACTGTTGTCTCCAGTGACAGGACAAGAGGTAATGGGCATAATCTGGAACAAAAAAGTTCCTCTTCTTCCAAGCCCACCTGGACACGTTCCTGTGTGACCTGACCTAGGTGGGACCTGATTTGGCAAAGGATTGGACTGGATGATCTCTAAAGGTCCCTTCCAACCCCCACCATTCTATAACTCCGTGACTCAGTGTTGTAGGCATGCCTCTGTTCACTGATCTCGACCTGCTGAATTAAGTGTGGACATGTCATGTCACTGCAGACTTTTTTGGCTATCACTGGGCTTTTGGTTAATCTTGGTTACTGTCTCTGGACCTGTCTTGTTCTGCTTGCTCAGATGTTGTGGGAGTGCATCACTGGCCAGTGAGGCCACTGCCCTTGCCTGCCGTGCACATGCCTGGCTCCTGGCTTGCCTCCCTGTGCACAGCAGCCCACTGCTGCAGTGAGAATGTGACTGCTAAACCAGGTGGGCATTTGAAGCTTTTGAGCACTGGTTCTTTGAGGTTCATTGGCTCTCTTGGGCTCAGTTGGGACCTGATTACATAGCTGCAAGCTGTACAATAACCAAACCTCAGTCCAACCTGCTGAAAACTAGCCTATGCCATTTACAACATACAACTGGTCCAGGACCACTGTTTTTCTCATTAAAAGGGAGAGATTTAATAGATGATGAGTGTGCCTCTGGCTTCATTTCTGGGAGACAAGAAGCAATAGCAAGTATGTACCCTCTCAGGCCCCTTTAAGAGCTGCAAAGGAAGCAGTATGCTGGGAATCATGAGTCCCAGGATAGGGATTTCAACAGGAGTCCAGGCTAGCAGGACGTGCTAAAATGGTGGATGGTGGGGGAAGAAGGCAAGAGCCAAAGGGGCCTCTTTAAGATTTGTGAAGGGGTAGAAACTTTTTGGTTCTGAATACAAGGTACTGAAGGATTTGCAGGACCAGAGTAGAAGCAGTGACCTTGTTTAAAGCATTCCTGCAGATCTAGATGTCTGTATATGGCAGAGGGAGGTGTTTGAGCACTGAAAATAAAGTGAGATTAACAGATGGAGCAGGATGTTTGGGTCAGTTTATTGGCTTGGGGCAGATGATAAAACAGCAGCAGGGATCTGCCCTGTCCTGCTGTTGAATGGGGCAGATTTAACGACTGGAGCTTTCAGGCTTTCCAATTCTGGCTCCCTTCCAGAGAGAAAGGCAGCCAGACAGTGCATCTTGGGGAGGATACAGCTCAAAAATAGCTGAGCTCCACCTCAGTTCCTGCTCTTGGAAACCTGCACTGCTAGAAATACAACTTGCTAAAAATGTTACGTGCTGCTGTTGGCAATGGGATGGAGAGGGAAACACAGACTCCGACCCACAGAGCCATCCATCAGCATGAGCCAGGTGGCCATGCCCAGGGGAACAGATCTGTACAGGAGCTTCTTAAAGAACTCTTTCATATGTTTCATGAATCACAGAAAGGGGAATTTATATCCTGGGGGGATGGGGAGGGAGGGGTGTGTGGTCACAGCAGTTTAGAAGGTTTTGGTTAATGTAACTGTTATAACACAAGGTTTAAAGGTCTTGGCCAGATGAAGAGGCTGAATTCAGTAGTACTGTAGAACCATTGATCTGAGGGTATCAGCTGCTCTCCTGTGCCCTGCTGTGAATCTCAAGTCACACCCAATTTGTTGGGGTGTGCTGCTCTGCTTACAGGATGCAACTGTCACTCTGTAGTTCCTCTCCTGTGTAAGCAAGGCTGCAGCTTGGTGAATTAACCACACCTTTGTCCTCTCCTCCTGACATCCCAGGCTGCACAACACCTACTCCAACATCTCTCCTGCACTTTGCCAAGTCTTCCTATGATACAGGAATAGATTTTGTGCCTGACAGGGAAGCCTAAGGGCATGCACGTTTCAGCTGAAGGATTGGTGTGGCATCAGAGCAGCCTTTCCTTAAAGAGCTCTTGTCTCCCTAGGCTAAACACATTTTTTCCCCAACAGAAAGTTCTTTCAGACATGCAGGATTGCACCATGGAGATATAGATAGAAAGAAAGATCTACATGTACCTCTGTGCCCAGTATTTCTTCACGTGCCTTTGCTTGTGAAGCTGCTCACACTGGAGGTGCCAAGTGCAGCAATTGTTGTTACATCACCAGTGTAGGCACATCGTCCTCTGCAAAGGTGGGCTCCACACATTCTTCTCCATCCACGTCCAGCTTTCCCTTCCCATTTCCAGCTCCAAAAAGCAGAGCAGTGTGATTCCCTTTCTTGGCAGCACACACCTTTTTCTGCTGCAGCAGCTTTTATCAACCTCTCTGATGCTTTTCTCCCCTGATAGCCACACTGAGCTTCTGAACACCACCAACACAAGGACCAGCATTTCTTCTGGGAAGTATTGCACTGGGTAACAGCACCCTCATGGATTTCCCTCATTTAGTAGAGGTATTGGCATTATTTTTCATTACTTCTGAGTTGGTCATGTCTCAGGTGTTTCTGCACATTTATCAGAGCACTCTGCAGTGAGCCCAGTTCCACTAGCTCCTGCTAAGAAGTGTAGTAGGACATAAATACCAGACTCTGAAGTGCTCATGGAGAGAAATAGTCATTTTCTACTGCAGATTTTGTCCTTTCTCCAGAACAATTGAGGTGAATGGCTCAAGGAATGCCTCTGTCTCTCACTAATTGCATTACCAAGCCTAAATGTTGAACTGAGGTTAAGATCTCTACACTTAGACGCCTGAAGTTATTCCTACATAGTGGCTGCCTTTGGGGTTTAGAAACCGGTTGGAACAGTAACATTCAGGAAGATCTTGTCTGGGTGCCTGATGCTGAAGGAGGTTGCTATGACCAAGGGCAGAGCTCTGGCATAGGTCAGTTGGGAAGCTGCTCGTGGCTTGGAGTTGGGTGTAGAAATGGGGTGGTTGGCAGTAGGAGACTGCCCTGGGGGGGAGAGCATCTGGGACCAGCATTGCATCCAGACACAAAAAAGGAGGAAAGTAAATGAGGTAGGACTCACAGATCTGCTGGGCATGGCTGAGGAACACTTCTCAGCTTCTACTGGGGATTTTTCTCTTTTCTTTTCTTTTCTTTTCTTTTCTTTTCTTTTCTTTTCT
>WBNH01009050.1:208300-229698 GCA_013401255.1 Urocolius indicus
CTTCCTTCCTCTCTTCCTCTCTTCCTCTCTTCCTCTCTTCCTCTCTTCCTCTCTTCCTCTCTTCCTCTCTTCCTCTCTTCTGTTCTTTCTCTGTCTCTGGGCCAAGATAACTTAATCAAATCCTGGAGAGATGCACAGAGGAAATTGTTGTGGGTCTGGTATGTGGGCAAATGAAACCCTGTGTCACTGATGAGGCAGCACAGTATGGCTGACAGCTAACAAGAAATTAACTTGGAGTCATTTTACTGCTGATTTGCTTGCTTATCATTCTTACTATTGCTATAGTTTCCTGTTGGTTTAATATTTCAAATTCTTCCAGCTCATGATATAATGTATGTGATGTTTTGTCTTTTCTTTCCAGAAGACCCAGGTCCTTCCACCAAGGCAGAAAAAGAAAGTAGGGAAGGGAAAGCCCCCAGGAGAGTGTGTTTTGGGCTTTTCTTGTTGGGCAAAAAGGATAAATTGTGAATCTGGTGTATCTGAAAGGTGCACAAAAGAGCAGGAAAGGAAAATGAAACTCAAAAGTGTTATTAAAAACAATAAATCTTGAGATGAGTCTGGGATTTTCCTCCCTGAATTCCAGATGCTGGCAACACTTGAACAGTCTCTTTGGGAACAATACCATCTCTTTTTCTCTCTGCCAAGTGCTGTTATCAGTAAATATAGGAAATGTGATCTGGGACTGTAGTGGATGCTCTAACTGAGTATGGGCAGTGTGTCACTGGAAAACCTTTTGTTGGATCTTGCTGGGAAAACCATCAGGCAGAGCTGGGCAAAGGCAATCCCACACTGCCAGAATTACCACTGACTCACAGCTGACACAACAGCTTAAAAACACTCATCTGCAGCAACACAAAGCCAAGACAGTGTCCCATCACACCTCACACACTCCACACAGGCGGGAAGAGGCAGCAGCCAACACATCCACATGTCACAGCTCGCTCAGCCAGGCACAAGGGCAGCAGCAGCAGGCACATGCTGCTCCCGCTCTCCTCACCAAACCCCTCGTTTCCCACAGTATTGGGGCTGCTCAACTGAAAGACAAATTATTGCAGAGCAGAGAAGAAGAAAGAAAAAGGATTTCTTTTTCCACTTTTTTTTTTTCTGGGTTCTTTTGCCCCTCTGCTCTGCCATAGCTGCTGAGGCCTCATCTGGAGTCCTGTGGCCAGTTCTGGGTTCCCCAGCTCCGGAGGGACAGGGAACTGCTGGAGAGAGGCCAGTGCAGGGACACCAAGATGCTGAGGGGACTGGAGCATCTTCCCTCTGAGGAAAGGCTGTGGGACCTGGGGCTGTTCAGTCTGGAGAAGAGGAGACTGAGGGGGGAGCTCATTAATATTGACAAATATCTAAATGGTGAGTGTCAGGCGGTTGGGGCAGCACTTTGGTCTATGGAACTTAGCAACAGGACAAGGGGTGATGGGGTGAAACAGTTCCATTGAAACATAAGGAGAAACTATTTCCCTGTTGAGGGACCCCGGCCCAGGCTGCCCAGGGAGGGCCTGGTGGCTCCTTCTCAGGAGGTTTCTAAACCCACCTGGACACATTCCTGTGTGACCTGATCTAGGTGGGAGCTACTTTGGCAGGGAGGTTGGGCTGGATGAGCTCTAAAGGTCCCTTCTAACCCCACCATGCTGTGATTCTTGCTAAAGTTTGTAGCCTTTTATCCCATCAGCAGCAGGACACGGTGCTCTCCAATGCAGAATCGTATTTCTAGGCAAGCTCTGAGGATACTGCTGAGTACATGTACCAGGTGAAAACAGTAAAAACTGGAGTTATGAATTTAAGAAGAGGGACAGTTAGTAGATGTACATAAGCCAAGGAAGCTGCTTGCACAACTTTAACCAAAACAATACCCTCGTGGTTTGAGTAAGGAGGAAACCCCACGTATGCACAGGTATCAGAGCAAAACAGGTTGGGGCAAGGGGTTAGTACCATGAAGATTTGCAGGTGCATCTGTACAGGGCTGAGAGAGATGTGGATGAGGCCAGGAAGTGTGTGCCAGGAGCCAGGTAATGCATCTGCATTGAGAAACACATTTGTGGTCATTAAGTCCCTCTCACCTCTCAGGTATGATTCCCCCATGGAAGCAGCAGGTTCATCATGTCTGGCTCCTGGAATTGATCTCCTCCTCTTTTATAAAACCACAAGTTTCTCCCTTTGTTGCTGAAACAATCACCTAACACTGGACTTCTTTCCTTTCCACTCAGTTTAGAAAGTTTAAAAGCCTCAAATTGTCATCAGATAAAAAGATCTCAGGAGCCAGATTAAAACAAGTCCAGGTGCTAGATCCAGATGCATAGATGCTTTGTAGATTAAGATTAAACTGATCAAAATGAACACATATGGACTCAGAACAGACATGCCATCTTCATAAAGGATGTCCTGGAATATTAGTGAGATTCTCAAGAAGAAGCCATCTTGACAGGGTGATGCAATCAGTATGCAGCAGTAACTGAACTGCCTTAAAACAGCGCTGCCTAAGGTGGAGACCATTAGTGCCAATGTGAAACAGTTTAGTTTATATGCATGACTTGACCATGACTAGATTATTGAAGGAGGACCAGATACTGATAAGAATGGAACACCTTAATCCATTTAGGTGCCAGAGGCTTGATGATGGCTTGCTCAATCTACATGCCAGGTGGAGGACTCGCTAAATGGAATAACAGCAAGGATTAGATGAGACTTTGTCTCAATGCAGCACAGGGGGCACTGCTGGGTGTGTTGCTTTGTGCAGTCACCCCCAGCACCATCTCTGCTCACATACAAAACAAAGCCCTGTCTAAATGCTGTGTTAGATTGGCTGATTGCACACAGGGCACCACCAACAAAATGAGGAACAAGCAGCAAAGGCTCCATCTCTCCAGATGCAATGAATTCCCCTGCACCAACAGCACTACTTGACCTCAAATGCAAGTGGCAGAGCTGTCCTGCTCCTGCTGGCGCGTGGGGAAAGGGAAAGGACACACGTCAGTCAATCTTCCCAGCGCCCTTTCCTTCCACCTACCTCAACTCTTCAGTGCTGCTGAGCTCCAGATAAAGGTCAGGTTACAGGGCTTATCTGCTTTGATCTGCAGGCTTTTATTGGAGCAGGTACTGCAGCTGCCCTTGCGTACAGCAGAGCTAGTTGCACGTCCTTCTCCTCCCCTTCCAGGATCAATGGTGGAGGTGGGAAGTGCCCTGCAGAGCTCATCCAGCCCAACCTCTTGCTAAAGCATGTTTTCCTCAATGAGGGGGGCACAGGAATGTGTCCAGGCAGGTTTGGGAACCTCCAGAGCAGGATAGCCCTCAAACACAAGTAAAACATATGTATCCCTGCCCTGCAGTTCACAGCAACCTCTGCTCTTCCCAATAGACTTGTGAGGTTGGAGGGACACACCACAGCAGTATATCTTGGGGTTTTCTATGCTAGCCTCAGCCATGTGCTGCACACCACTTAGTGATGACACCAGACAACAGAGACTCCCATACACACCTCCTCATTTAACACCATCAGGGATACTCCCAAAATCGATTTCATACAAGTGTGATTTGGGGCTTACATTGAGTGATCAGAGCAACAGGATGAATTACGTAAGAATTGCACACAAAGGGTTAAAAGTGCCAATTTGGGCTCATCTCTTGTGCAGAACTGGGAGAAGGAGGCTCTAGGCTCATCATGAGAAGCAGAGGAGAGAGGAAGACCATCCTATTTTGGCTATAAATCTCACGATCAAGCAGATAATCAGCTTCAAAACAGTTTCAGACTTTTTCCTCATTAACTGTAAAATTAATATTAAAGTCAACACCTCTAAGCATGGTAATGAGATAAAAGAAGGACATGCTAAATATACTTGACTGTGTTACTCAACTCTCCACCCAAATCATGTTAGGCATCACCCTGTATTGGGTAGGTGGGTAATTCTTGGAAATAATGTGAATATTCATTCTCTTTGATGCATATAGGAGTGTTCTTTTGTTTCCCAGTGTGCCTGTTAGGAGGAGGATCCACCACGCATCCAGCACTCTAATAAACTCATGCCAGCTTTTCTACAAAAATTCTTGTATACAGAACAAGAGAGACTGATTTTTCTTTACAGATTTAGGCAACAGTGAGAGGCACGTGCTCCTGTATGAGAGAACAGTGAGAAAACTGGTTTGTGCCTTGTCCTGGCAACCCCAGTTGCAGCAGGCAGAGAACACTTGGGGAAATGACCAGATCCCATTGAGGGATAACATGATACAACTGCTCTGCAGGGGTTATCCTCCTCAGTTTAACAGATGCAGGGTGAAAAACCCCTTGGCTTAAACAAACACAGTTCTCCCTTAAAGGAGCCAAAAGATGCTTCTATCAAAGAAAACAAACAAGTAAAAAAAAAGTCTTAAAAGCACACAGGCTTCTGGCCTTTGTGCCTGTTATTGGAAGGTTATTCACATTTCTAACAGTTGGAAGGGTTCCCATGACAAACTCTGGCTGGGTTGACATGGTCCCACGTGATGCAGCTTCCAGGCCTTTTCTCATGCAGGACGCTCAGGATTGTAGCAACTCTCAAAATCAAAAGTTTTCTCTTGCATCTACCTTTATCTTGCCTTTGTTCATATCAGATGTATCTTGCCTCCACTATATTTACTAGCCTTCCTATTTGGAGCAGTAGTGTTCCTCCAAGCCTTTTCCCAGTGACACGTGTTCAGATTCCTCTGTGAACACTGGCAGAACCGAGCATTTCAGCTCCAGTATCGCTGAGATAATGCTGTTCTCTTGTGAGGCCTTCAGCTGTTTGCCAGCAGTATCTGGAGTCACAAATCACACTACAAAAAGTCACTCTTTTGGTTTTTTCCCCTTGGCTTTGGAGATTAGCCCACTGCTTTGGTCTTAATCTGGGAATTTATTTCCTTGCTTGACCACAAAATACCTGTGTCTCTTTTTTGCAAACACTTGTACCCCCAGTCCCTGATTTAGCACTTCCCATTCTTGCAGTGCTCCTCTCACTTGTTTTGGACAGAACAGAGAGGAAGCTTTGACACCTAGAAATTAGAAATAACCAGCTAATTACTTGCCTCTCTTATAAAAAGAGGCACAGCAAAAATACATTGCAAGAAGCAGAAGGGAAAGCAGAGAAATGCAAGGAGCTTGGACAGCAGGAACCCTCAGTCCAGCTAGTGACAATTGCAGATTAGCCAGCGTGGTTCAGAGGCAATGCCAGCGACAGTGGTGCCCTGCCAAAACATTCCCCCCTTTCAGCTCCTCTCTTCAGTGAGGACTTCAAAGGTGTTCCATTTCTCCTAAGAGCCTTGCAAATGATCAATCTTGCAGGCATTAAACCTTAAAGCTTATCTAAAAATCACATCCTGGAGACACTACGTTTTCAAAAACAACTCCTTCTGCATGAAACTGACCCTCAGAGAAGACGCTTGCACAACCCCACTCCTGCTGCCCTTTCAGTGCAGATAATCAGAGCATCACAGCATGATGGAGTTGGAAGGAACCTTTAGAGATCATCCAGTCCAACCCCCCTGAAGAAGCAGCTACCACCTAGATCAGATCACACAGAAACGTGTCCAGGTGGGTCTTGAAGCCCTCCAAGGAAGGAGCCTCCACACCCTCCCTGGGCAGCCTGGGCCAGGCTCACTGAAACACTGAAAGAGCTTTTCCTTATTTTTCAATGGGACTTTTTGTGTTCCAGCTTCTTTCCATCACCCCTTGGCCTGTCAGAACACAGGCCACAACAGAAAAAAGTGCTGCCCCAAGCTCCTGACACCATTTAGATATTTGTATCTATTAATGAGATCCCCCCTCAGTCTCCTCTTCTCTAGACTAAACAGCCCCAGGTCCCACAGCCTTTCCTCAGCAGGAAGATGCTCCAGTCCCCTCAGCATCTTGGTGGCCCTGCACTGGCCTCTCTGCAGCAGTTCCCTGTCCCTCTGGAGCTGGGGAGCCCAGAACTGGCCACAGGACGCCAGATGAGGCCTCAGCAGCTCTGGCAGAGGAGAGCACAGGGGGAGCAGAACCTCTCTCACCCTGCTGTCCACACTCTCCTTGATGCAGAAAGCAGTTTTGTTTCGTTTCTTTTGGCAAAGGGATCCATAGGAGGGGGCAATTGCCTGAAGATAATGTGCAACTTACCTCACTCTTAGGAAAGGAAATATACCTGCTCACAGACTACATACAACTCATCCTCTCTGCAGAGGTCACAAGCACTTTGTGACTAACACCACTTTTCATTCTCATTTTATGCTTTCTCCCAGAAACGTGTGTGTGTGTGTGTGTGTGTGTGTGTGTGTGACTGAAATCTGATGGTGTTTTGGGTTGTTTGGTGTTTGGTTTTTTTTTTTTTTTCTGAGGGGATACTCTGGGATAACAGGTCCTAGAGAAATGTAAATCGTGTTCTTTGGATGAGCCCTCTGGATTAGCATGTGAATTTTCTGTTCCATTTCCCTGGCAAAGCTCAGAGGCTCTCTGATTACACTAATTCATCTGTAATCTCTCTGACAGACTCTGAACAAGGGTGGGAGATCCCACCTGGGCCAGGCTGCTCCCAGCTTCTCTTCACCTGCCCCAAGCAGTGACCCTCAGAAGGGTTACGCTGCACGGGTGAGGCCAGCAGATTGCAGCAGGGATTGCACCAGTTTTTGTATGCTGCCCACTGACTATTTCACACACACACAAAAAGGACAGCTTTTCTGTTTGTTCTCAGATGTAATACAAGCTGAAGTTTAACCAAATAAACAAAGCTGTGTATTATGTAATCTGTTTTTTTTTTTTTTTTTCTCTCAATGTCTGCGTCTCAGGATGCAAATCTCAGGAAGCTTTTGATTACAGAAACTGGGGCACTCGCAACCTTGACAACAGCTTCAGCCGTGAGCTGAATACAATGCACAGCAATGCCAGCAGATTCTGGGTGCCAGTGAACTCCTCACTGCTCTCTCTGGGCTCTCAGTCTCCTGGGGTCATTTCTGGGTACAAGACTTGCTGGAAATTGCTGCTGGTGTGACAATACACACATATTTTAAGGAGCCCAGATGGGCTGTGGAGGCTCCTTCTCTGGAGACATCCCAACCCAGCTGGATGAGTCCCTGTGTGCCCTGCTCTAGGTGCTGCTGCTCTGGCAGGGGGGTTGCACTGGGTGAGCTTCCCAGGTTCCTTCCAGCCCTTGAGTTTCTGTGACTCTGATTCTCTGAACAGAAGAGTTTCACCCGTTTCAACTAAAGCTCTTATTCTGTCTCCACAGAAGAACCTCAAAGCACCTACTCTGTCTGAGCTTCCACCCTTGGTGGGATGAAGACTGGGAACACATACAGAAATGATCTTGTAGCCCTAGCCACAAAATGCAAACACACACCTCAGCCATTGCCTACCTGACCCAGCCACATTGATGTGAGCTTCGGCAAACATTCAGGAGAGTCCCGCTGAGGTCAGAGCCCTGTCTTGTCCTATTTTGTGTTTTCTACCTCTGCTCCAGAAGCTGGTGTCAGCTTGCAAAGCAATTTTACTTACTTTTTTACCAGCAGCCTTTTCCACTTTCCCCTGTCATGGTATAGTTAACATACTTCATCACCTTTATATTCACCATCCATCATCAATGTTTAAGTTGAGTTTACACACAAGCACTGCATGCATCGCCAATCACTGATCACTGAGCCCTGCCAAAGAACTGTGAGAAGTGACTGCAGGCAAATGCAGATTAGGTGAAGTAGCCACAGGGCTGTTCCACACACTTCATTATCCCTTGATGTAAGTTCATCCCCAGTTCCTCAGCTGAGTAAGCTGAGCTGTGCCCTGGAACCGTCTGTCTCTATTCCAGAGGTAAATCCAATTTCTACATGCTAAAACAAATCTATGTACAGGACACTTAAATGACCTTAAAATATGCTCTGTTGAGATATCAAGCCATGCATCTAGAGCAATGATTAACCTCTTTCAGTGCCTGTGGAACCAAAGGAAAGGAAATAAACTACTTTTTATCTTGTGGTGCTCAGTCAGGATAAAAAAAATCCCTCCCAGACCTGTTGGGCCTGATACTCGTCTCCACAAACACTGTTCTAAGTGCAGTCACAAACATCTTTGTTTCATCTTCTTACTCTGGTTATCCCCCATCTATTCCAAATCTGATCCAAAAGCCTGATATCAGAGTGTCCATACAGCTTTATCCACTCAACCTCATGGATTAACAGTCATTAATAGCGACCTGACAGCTCTGTTTTGTCGTCCCAAACACCTTTTAGAGCACGTGCTCTAAACTGTCCATGCAAAGCCTATGTGTTCATAGCTCCAGCTTTCCTCCCTGGAGGAATCAGAGCCTGGCCACAGCTCCCCTCAGATTGCTTTGTGCCTCTCTGATCCAAGGGAGCTTATAGACACAGGCACTGCCTTTATTTGCATCCTTCACTCTTCCATGGTGGTTTTGTTTTGTTCTCATACCTTCTGGAGCCCTTTCTCACGTTCTGTCACTTCTGCTGGCACCTGCTTGAAGTTTTGCTGCTGCTTTGTCACCTCATATCTTTCCTTTGCTCCCTTTGGCCTCCAGCATCTCCTTTCCAGATGCACGTTTGCAGGGCAAAATACCCCAACCAGCTCCTTTGGGAACACTGTCAGGGGCTCTTGATTTCAGCTCTGTTTTTGAGAGACCATGAGCTGTGTTCCTATCAGGGAGATGCACATTTCTCCTGCGGAGTCCCTGTTAGCCCCCTCGCAGTGAACCAAGGAAGAATACTACAGCACTTTTATATTCATGTCCTGATTTATTTTGCAAGAACTCTCCTCTGTAGCAAATGCTGTGTCTCCCTCACCCATAAGACATCTTTGTTCCTCTCACCCAGCACCAGAAATACCTAGAGCAATGCAGGAAAGGAATGTTTGCTTACCTGATAGTTTACACATTCCAGGCAGTATTCTCAGCTTCTGGGTAAGTTGTCTGCTTTACAATAACCTGGAAGCAAAGAGGCTCTTGTGTGCTTTAGAGCCCACTGTATTTGTTGGTGTCTTTCGTTTTCCTTTTATGAGGAAGAGCTGCAAGAGTGGCAGCTGCAGCCAGGCTGTGCTCCAGACACCAAACTGGGAGCACTGGCTGATTCCTCAGAGGCTGAAGCTGCCAGTCAGCGGGATCTCGACTGGCTGGAGAGTTGGGCACAGAGGAACCTCCTGAGGTTCAACAAGGCCCTGCACCAGGACAGGCTGGGAGTGACCTGCTGGAAAGCAGCTCTGCAGAGACAGACCTGAGTGTGCTGGTTGATACTAAACTAATCATGAGCCCAGCAACATGCCCTGTGGGCAAGAAGCCAGTGGCAGCCTGGGGGCATCAAGTAGAGTGTGGGCAGCAGGGCCAGGGAGGTTCTGCTGCCCCTCTGCTNATGGTGGGTGTCAGGAGATTAGGACAGCACTTTTTTTCTATTGTAGCTAGCATCAGGACAAGGGGTGATGGGATGAAGCTGGAACACAGGAGGCTCCCCCTTCCTTGGGGAGCTTCAAGATCTGCCTGTGCACATTCCTGCGTGACCTGGTCTAGGTAGGAGCTGCTTCTGCAGGGGGGTTGGGCTGGATGATCTCTAAAGGTCCCTTCCAACCCCCACCATGCTGTGACTCTGTGGTTCTGTGATTTTTTTCCTCTTCCACAGCAACAGGGGCTCTGGAGAAAGCCTCAGCACACACCACTGCCTTAGCAATGCTCCCCTCCCAGTCTCCTGTAGGATCCAGTAGGTGGATTGGGATGGAGGTGGCAGATGAGGGGTGTCTCTTGGAAGGAGGGGCAATGGTGAGTGGTGGGAGGGAAAGGGATGGCTTGTTTGGAGGAAGGAGAGATGGGAAATGTTAACGCTTTCCTCAGCATTGAGGGACTGGTGGGTCTAGGGGCTGCTGCAGGCACAGAGACCTGCCAAAAACATTGAACAAAGTCAAAAGAGAAAAGGAAGATGCCGAGGAGATGAAGGAGGAAGGAAGGATAATAGCCTAGATGTACTAATGGGGTTTACTAGAGGAAGAGGAGAAGCACTCACATAGAAGTGTAAGGACTGGGTAAAAAAGGAAGAAGTATTCATGCATACATTCTCCATGTCCACTGGGCAGGAGACTGACCTGGGACCAGGGGCAGTAGGGGCTGTGGGTGAAGGGTGAAGCACCACTCCATGTGTGCTCCATTAGGAGGTGGTAGACAACCTTCAAGGTGTCCCTCAGAGCCACACTGCAGCACACCAGTGATGAAACCAAAGGCTCTCCCACCTCTCCATTTCCACAGAGAGTACCCCTAGCCTCATAGAGGTTCTCTGTGAAGGCAGCGACCTCCTTTCTACTGTCCTTTGCAGCTCTGCATGCTGCAGGATCTTTTTGGGGCTCAGAAGAGCAATGTCCTGCAGCTCACTGCCCCTATTCCCAGGGGAAGCAAAGGTTTACAGGATGCAAAAAGTCCTCCAACCTCTGCTCATGCTGCAGGGAGAACTTGCCTGCATCCCAGGCACATGATACCACAGATAAGTGAAACCTTAACAAAAAAATTCATCAAAAAATCCAAAAGTTTGATTAAATTAAAGATCAGAATAATCAAAGATGGATATTCCATAGCAGCCTGGTTTGTGGCTGTACAATGAACGATGATTCATTTGATAAGAGAGCAATTATAATGTCAGTATTACAAACCAAGAACCCTGAGCTTGAATACCAAAGTCTGCATGAGGAAAACCTATGGAAGGGAAATGTCCTTTGATGGCCCATTACCACCTCATTTGATTCCCCGGCCCAAGCCAAACCTCTGGGCCTCTAGGCTCCCAGTCAAACATGCACGCAGCTCACAAGGGCATCTCCCACAGAGATGATGATGGTGGTGGAGGTGCCTCTGGTTTCTCCATCTCCAAGCTAAAGAGAACTGAAAATGCCTCCAATGGTCCCGAGGCTCTGAGATGATTAGGAAGAGACCATGAGGGGAGAGTTAAAAGCGCACACACTGTGAACAGCCTCACAGTCTTGTTGCTTTATTATTCTCTGTCTTCTTTGTTATTCTGGCACCAGTCTGCTGTCATGCATCTTTATTTTAAATGGAACTGTTCAGTAAAAGGCTGGGTTTTTTTCAATGGCTATTGAGTCCTTATCATGTTTCCATGTGCTCTAAAGTGAATAACCATAGTAATGGAATGGTCTCCCTCTAACAAAGCATGTGAGTAATAAAAGCCTCAAGCTGCTTGAATAAATCACCAGGAAGCTGTAATATGGATCTGTGACACACATGGTTTTGATTATTTACAAATGCCACTGAGCTGTGATGCATCAGAAGTGATGGCACAAGAGGCAGGTCAGAGGGGAGCATCCATCCCCACGCTCACTCACAAAGAGAAGCAGGGACCACGCTGACAGCTGACTACCATCTCTGGGACAAGGAGCACGCAGAGATCGTGACAGGGTCTGAGAGATGCACAGAAGATCCTGGGTGGACTCATGCCCATTACATTCACAGGTTTAAGAGCAAGACAGCGTGTCTGAACCGGTTGCCTGATGCTCAAATTAAAGTCCATAGAAGAAAATATGCTCCTCTCTGCAGGAGCTTGTGTCAGCTGGCTGGGAATGGGATAAATCACCTTCTGCTTTTATGTAGGGAAACAGAAAGAGTTTTGTGGGCAGAGCTGTCTAACTTTGGTGCCAAAGGGGCACAAAACCATTCCTCAGTTGAGCCCGTGCAGCCATTGCAAAGCCATCAGGCTTTTGCTCACCTCACAGAGCCCACTGGTGAGTTCCCGTTGATCACCAGCCTGCTTAGCCCCTGACCCATGGAACCAAGAGCAGGTTGTTTCCCATGTTACTTGTGCCTCTGTGCCTGACTGGAGGTGTCACTGTTCACAACGGTGATTTCAGAATCAGCTGACATGAATCACAAAATCTCAGGGGATGGGAGAGACCTGGAAAGCTCATCCAGTGCAACCTCCCTGCCAGAGCAGCAGCACCTAGAGCAGGGGACACAGGAACTCATCCAGCTGGGTTGGGATGTCCCCAGAGAAGGAGCCTTCACAGCCCATCTGGGCAGCCCCTGCCAGTGCTCCCTCACCTCAACAGGGAACAAATTCTTCCTTGTGTTTCTTTGGAACATCTTCTGTTGCAGCTTGTGCCCATTGCCCCTTTTCCTGTCATTGGCCATCCCTGAGCACAGCCTGGCTCCAGCCACCTCACACCCACCCTTGACGGATTTGTAACATGAATGAGCTCACCCTTCAGTCTCCTCCAAGCTGCAGAGCCCCAGCTCCCTCAGACTTTCAGCACAAGGCAGATGCTCCACTCCAGCATTTCTGTGGCCCTGCACTGAACTCTCTCCAGCAGCTCGCTGTCCTTCTGCAACTGAGGGGCCCAGAGCTGGACACAGGAGAGCAGGAACACCACTCTCTCCCTCCTCTGAAGGGAGCTTGCTTTCCTATCAACATTTACTTATTCCCACGTGTCTATTGATATGATTAATTACAGAATAGGGATCTCCAGCTCCTCCAGATTTCTCCATCAGGTACACTTGAGGCATGTGGGAACACAGAACACTCGGAAGAGCAAAACTATGCACTGTTTCCCATTTAAAAACAAAACAAAACCAAAAGCAAAAGCCCAAGATGTGCTTGTCTCTGTTCAGAATAAGGGAAAATACAAATCTTTAGTCTGGGACCGTGTTTTGATCATAGATGTGGATTTGTGCAGGCATGAGCACGTGTGTCTTGCTGTAACTGAGCCTGACACAAGACAGCCATTGGTGCCATCTCTAGCCCATCTCTAGACTCAGCTTGCAGCACCAAGTCAAGAAACAGCAACAAGGCTGCAGCTGCAAGGGCTGCCTGACCCATGGGGAAAGCCCCATCACTCAGCACATCCAGTTCCACACAGCTGCTCCCAGCCATGGTTCCCTACGCCCTGGAGATCAGGAACAGTCCTTGCTAACTGTGATGTCCACTGCAGAAAGCTTAACAACCCATGTAGATGAAGCAATGAATGGAGATCACTCTAGGAACAGAGATTATCCCAGAGCTGGGCTGCTGACTGAACTGGACTGTGTTCAGAGGTACTGAACACACAGAGTCATCATCTGAAGTACAGAGTCTGCAGCACATGAACTCTGGTGCCCATCACCAGAGTCCAGTGAGACCAATAAGAACTGAGAGGAAACTGGAGCTGAGCTTCAAAAGATCCCAGACATGCTGTTTAGACAGGCTCAGAGCACAAACACTGCATCTGCAGGCAGAAGACCTTGCTGAAGCATGTTGATAACAAGAAGAGAGTGTGATAAGGAGAAGGTGAGAAGGGATAAAAATGAGTCGGCACAAGTAAGGCTTTTGTTGTTTTGTCAGGGAATAAAAACTGAAGAAAGTGAGAAAACTCAGTAAAGAAGAATAGCAAATCCACTAGACAAGTTAATAAATATGTCTGATGAACAATGTAGCTCCTGCCAGCAGGACACAGGAGATGGATACCATTTTCAGCTCAAAACAAAAAAAGAAGTAGAGGAATAGTTGCATTGGACTGCAAAGCTCTGGCACCCACGTGTAACACTGGAAGTGAAGATTCCCTATCTAAAGACAATTATCAGGCATGTAATTTCACCTTTAAGGATAAAAGTGGTTTGGAGAGGCACATCTCACCCCCACTTGATTGCACAGACAGCTGAACTGCAACTGCCCTAGGAAACAAATCAGACTATGGCAAGAGAGAAGTGGTTTGCCTGCCTGTCCTCCAGTGCAGGACTGTGAAAAAGGCACAGTCTGTCTCAGCCCTGGACACGGTCACACACAAACTCTCTCCATGGAGATCTGAGAGAAAAAGGAACAAAAATGCCCACTCTGTTTGATGCCACTGAGTTTGCAGACACCACAGGCACGCCTGCAGCACTGCAGGCATCTGGGTTTCAGTGGGAAGAAGTTTTCCAAGTGAGTTCAGCAAATTCAGAGACAGCCTTCAGAAGGCATCTGCCAAGCACACACATCCCAGCTTTGCTATTAAACTGATGACTAGTCCCTCACCCGCTGGGCTGCAGAACCAGATGGGTTATAATTCCCAGCACACCGACAGATGGGAGAGATAGAAATTATTTCAAACACACTCCTTAAAGCTGACTCTGTGCACAAAGTGTATTTTCTTCCCACTAAGAAGACACAAAGCATCATCTGCTTGTTGAACAAGACAAAACCCACCCTTGACTAGAAAGCCATTAGTGGCCAGTGCTCACAGGGCAACAGGAGGACACAGAAACGTAACAGAGAAGAGACTTTGCAGCATGAAAACCAAGTGTAAGGCAGCATGCTGCAGATGGGTGCCCAACAGACAAGCAGAAGGTAGAAGTGGACCCTGATGCAACCTATGAGACAGCTGGAATCTGTTGCTCCATGAGCAATGGTGAAGGAGGGACTGGTGAGTCTTCAGCTAGAGTCCTTGTGCAGACTGAGCTAAGCTGCAGGAAGAAAATGTCAGGCAATATGAGGAGCTGATTGACTGGAAAGTACTGAACAAAGAAAGATGCTCTTCATCCCCAGTGCCTGGCCACCCGAGCGTGGTTTAGCTCCAGCCAGCAGTTAAGCACCATACAGCTGCTCACTCACATCGCTCTCAGGGGGATGGGGAAGAGAATCAGAAAACAAGAAGTAAAGGCCATAGGTTGAGGTAACAACAGTTTTTCTGACTAAAATGCAACAAAATGCAATAACAACAACATTAATAATAATAAAATATACAATAATAATGAAAATTAATGTCTGTTAAAACAAAGGTAAATAATAATTTGAAAAATAAACAAAGCCAAGGGATGGAATATCCCTGAGGCTACTTGGGGTCAGCTGTCCTGGTCATGCTCCTTCCCGGTTTCTTGTGCACTTACTCACTGGCAGGGCAGGGGGAGAAGCAGAGAGGGCCAGAAAAGTGCTGTGCAGTACTGCTCAGCAGTAACAAAAGCATGTCTGTGCTATCACCATTCTTTTCAGCATGAACTGATAACACAGCCCAGTAGCAGCTACCAGGAAGAAAATTAACTCTATCCCAGCTGAAACAGGACAGCCTGTCTCACAGGGGTCTGCTCTCAAGCAAAAACTCCTGTTTTCTTCTTTTCTTTGTAGTTTTATGGTCCTGTGTCTGGACTTCATTTCACCTCAACTGTCTACAAATCAGATGTTGTAGTATGATTCCATCACCCTCAGGGCCCTTCAACAGGGGGATGTCCATCCAGAGCTGGACACATCTGCAAGATAACTCACACAAACCACCTTTTGCCCCTGGCTGGAGGAGACCAGCTGTCTGCTGCCTGCAAAGGAGGAGGGAACGGAACAAGCAAGAGGTGGTCCCTATAAGGCCTGGCCTTCATGAGAGACAGGATTTTTGCTTCTTGACAGCAGTCAGTCCATCTGCTTACAAAGAGGACTGTTCTTTCCCAGCTGTACTCAGCTGTACCAAATCCTGGGGCTGCACAGGCCATGAAGCTCAGTGTCTGCAAATAGGACCAACTCTGGAATGGCACTTGGCATCCAGATGAAGGCCCAAATGCTGGGCAAAAAGTTGTGGGGCATCAGACCAGAGGTCTTGACTTGAAAAATCAGGACTTGCAGCCACACCTATATCAACCTGGCCAATGGGCCTGTGGTCAAGGCAAGAAAGATTTCAAAGTTACACATACAAAGAGAAGCAAGACATTGGAAGCCACAAGACTTTTGAGCTATTAGGCTGCCAGGCAAGTCAGAGAGATAGCCCCTAAGATTTATAAACATTATCTACTACACAACTCCTGATACAGCTTCAGAACTTGGGGGAAGTCTTATTTATCAACACAGGGAAAGGACAAATGTAAGAACAGGCCATGACAGATAATAATTCAATGGGCTGGGTGAACCTACAGCCACTGGCATTTTTCATTTCACTTCTCTATTTGCAAAGAACTTGGCACTGGTGTTGTTTTCATTTAATTTCTCTGTTTGTAAGAGACTTGGCCATTCATTTTGGCTGGAGATCTGATAAGCAAAGCTAAGGAAACACAAGGCACATGTTGTTCTTGTGTGGAACAGAGTCAGTGAAGCTGAAAAGAAAATGGGATTTTATTAACAACTCAAATATTGACTGAATGTTGTAAGGAGGGAGGGAGGGAGAAAAAACTTGAGTAACCTCAGATGAATCTCAGTCTGTTGCTGGAAACCCTTTGTCTTCAGCTTTCTTGCCTTCTAAACATAGTGTTACACTGGAAGATGAAGTCTTGCACTGAGCAGATGTTGGTGGTCAGTGTGGGGAGATGCACAGGCACAGAGAATGTGGGCATCTACAGGAGGCCCCATGCATGCAGTGGCAAGGGCTGCTCAGGTGGGGACAGACCAGTGCAGTACCTGTTCAGATACACAGAAGAGTTGGTGTAGAGCTGTGAGAGTAGTGTGGCACGGATGTGTCAAAGGGATTTGAGTGCGGGTGGAAGAGGAGTCCCACGTGGTGTGCAGGAGTAAGAGGAAGGCAGTGCCAGCACACCATGGCTGCAGGAATCAAAGTGTAAAGGCTAGGGAAGCCCATAGGGGCTGGGAGAAATAGGGACTAATGGGCTCTCTTTTTTCTGTCTTCCATCTCTCAATAAAAGAAAGATGTGGGAAAAGAAATTCCTCTTCAGACCAGACAGAAACACTCTGCACATCCTCATCAACTCTTCTCTTTTCTGAAAGTGATAGAAAACTAGGGTAGAGAGGATGTAGCCCATGAGGCATTGCCAGATCCCACCCTGGGCTAAAGTCTGACAGTTTTCACCAGAAATGCCCAACCTCTCAGCTTAGACCTCTGGGGGCAGTAGCTGGTGATTGAGAGGGTAGTGAATAAGGATGGGATATTCTGATGTGGTGACTGATGTAAAGCAAAGTGCCCTGCAGACAGGATTTGCACGGGCAGCAGTCACACCAGGATACAAAATGGACCATCTGGGTTACCTCATTCCCAGCAGGTTTACCTACGTCTCCTGAAATGCTCCTCTATTTGGAGGCAAAAAAATCAGGATTTAGCGCTCAGAACACTTGGTCCATAAAAAGCATTTTTTTATCTGACATTTGCACTGGTGTGTGAGTGGCAGTGGGCTGGAGCAGCCCACCCAGAGAGCTCAATGGGGAGGGATTACCCAGAGAGAAGACTATTTTGGGGTGCAGAGAGCGAAGGAAAGTCCTGATCCACATCAAGATTATACATGCTGGGTTTTTCTTGTATGGGGAAAGTTTCTGCTTCACTTTTTCCTATCAAAAACAACCCCTAAAAAAGAAGGGAGGGAGTTTAGAAATAAAGGTTAGTTTCATTGGAACAGTAACTGGAAAAGGACATCTCCTCAAAGCAGATGCAAAATGAGGCAAAAGAAGAGTAAAAAGGGGCTGTAAGCAGATTTGTTTTCTGCCATTGTGCCCTCTCAGGCCGGTCTCCAAATGTCCACACCAGCTCCAGGCAGGTTTGTAGACTCTAGGAAGAGCTGCTGCTTCTGCCAGCTTGGAGCATGGTCCCTGCATGTGCAGTCCATTCCCTGGTCCCCAGCCATCCCTAGGTCACTGCTGCTGGCATGAGGGGCTCAGGTGCTCCCCACATCCCCTGCCCCATCATGTTCTCAGAAGATCTGGTGACTGTCAGCACAGACTTTGCATCTCCTCCTTCTCCAAATCTTGCTTGATCCCTGCTCCTAGAGCAGTACATCCTAACAGGGAAGGATGTTCAGGTCTTGTATGGAAGCCTCCCTTATCTTCCTGTCATCAGACTTTGTTCCTCTCAGTGAAACACCACTGTTAACCACCACTGAGTCCCTGCACTACCCATGTGACTGTCACACTGTTACCTCCAGACAGATCTTTGGTTTTGGGCTTCACACCACAGGCCCTTAAAAATTGCTCCCATCCCTTGCTCCTGTCAGCCAGGTCAAAGCAAAATATTACAAGCTGAAAAAGATTACAGCCCCAATTCGCTCTCTATTTTTGCTCACCTGAATGTATTGACACACTAGTTTTGGTTGTGTGTTTTTTTTTTTAAGTGTTTTCTATATCTATGATTTAAAATACCGATTCAGCTGCTTGAAAATTGAAGGATTTTTATCTTCCCCTCCCTTCCCCTGCAGAAAAAAACGGTTCTTAGAAGTAGAAGAAAAAGCAAAAGGTGAAAAATCAAACACACTTTTGCTTTTGCTATTGGTTTCAAAGCTATTTCCCAACACAAAGCTGTGTAACTCTCGACCAGATGGAGAGTTGGGCACAGAGGAACCTGCTGAGGTTCAACAAGGACAAGGGCAGAGTCCTGAAGCTGGGGAGGAACAACCCCCTGCAGCAGCACAGGCTGGGGGTGACGTGCTGGAGAGCAGCTCCAGGAGACAGACCTGGCAGTGCTGGGGGATAATAAACTGACCATGAGCAGCAACGTGGCCTCGTGGGCAAGAAGCCAATGGCAGCCTGGGGGCAGCAAGCAGAGTGTGGGCAGCAGGCTGAGGGAGGTTCTGCTCCCCCTCTGCCCTGCCCTGCCGAGACCACATCTGAAGTCCTGTGTCCAGTTCTGGGCTCCCCAGCTCAAACATAAGGAAAAACTATTTCCCTGTTGAGGGGAAGAAGCCCAGGCTGCCCAGGGAGGGTGTGTGGAGGCTCCTTCTCTGGAGATTTTCAAACCCACCTGGACACGTTCTCGTGTGACCTGATCTAGGTGGGAGCTGCTTTGGCAGGGGGTTGGGCTGGGTGATCTCTGAATGTCCGTTTCAGTTCCCACCATGCTGTGATTCTACGAAAAAGAATCTTCTACTCAAACTAAATCCAAATAAGTTCTTGCCCACGGTTCTGGGGACAGGGTATGGGTTCAGGTGATTAACTCTTCTTCTAAAACCTTTCTTTTCATTTCCTTGCAACTTACTCATTTTATCTTACCAAAAAAACCCCAGACCTGTTCATTCTTTTCTCAGGCTGAACATTTTGTTTTCTCATGGCTAGAAACATGAAGATTACAGCTTTCCTTTCAGCATCTCTCTACAACGCTTCTGATTTTCAGCTGAACCCAGTCATTTGCCAAGGTGCTGCTCTGACGTCCAGCAGACACCCAGACAAGCACACTGTTTTTTTTTTTTTTTTTTTTTTTGTCAAGTTAAATCCTGTTGATAGGACTAAATCTCTTTGGAAATTGCAAAAAAAGAAAAAGAAAAGTAAACAGGCACTTTTTCTTGAACAGCTCTCTGCTGGTGGAGCTTTGCAGCGTGGTGCAGCATAGAGCTGCCTGTGATCATTTCTCAGCAACGTATTTGAAGGCATCAGGTTCCTGTTAATTGGGCACCTGGGCAATAAAACCTTGGAATGTTTTAAAGCCTAGCACTGGATGTGATTTCAGTGTATGACTAGGGCATTTTGCTAAGAGATGTCTGGCATTGGCTGTCCTGACATCACAGATTCTGCTGAAGTGGAGTATAATGAAGATTTGAATGTGGTAGTGATGCCAGTACACATCAATTCATGATAGGCTACAGGAACATGGTTACTCCAAGCATGTTGCATCATTTATGGCCATGTAGAGCTCAGGCAAAAATGTGCTGGGTTGTGAAGAAAGAAATAAGATAATAGGCCCTTGGCAACTCCTTGGCAACTGCCTCTGTGCTGGGCCCTGAGGAGGCTGCAGCTCCAGCACTGTGCTCAGTGCTGGGCCCCTCACTCACTGCCACAGGGACATTGAGGGGCTGCAGCGTGGCCAGAGCCGGGCACAGAGCTGGGGAAGGGGCTGGAGCACAAGGGTGCTGGGGAGGGGCTGAGGGAATGGGGATGTTCAGAGGCTGAAGGGAGACACGATCACTTGAACCTGACAGGAGGCTGTAGTGAGGTGGGGGTCGGTCTCAAATGACAGGACACGAGGAAATTGCTTCAAATTGCACCTGGGGTGGTTTAGGTTGGCTATTAGCAAAAAAGTCTTTCCTGAACAGGTTGGCAAGGACTGGCACAGGCTGGCCAGGGAGGTGGTGGAGTCACCATCCCTGAAGGCACTCAACAGATGTGTAGCTGTGGCACTGACACGGTTTAGTGATGGATGTGGCAGTGCCAGGTTAACAACTGGACTTGATGACTTTAAAGATCTTTTCCAAGCTAAGCACTTCTGCAGTTCTGTGATTCTCTGTCACAGCACCTTTACTTCTCCTCAGTTTTGCTCTGCCAAGCTGAGGCAATGGTGAATGTGGAAGGGACCCTTCCATGACCCATTTGTCATCTCACAGGCCTCATTTCCACCCTCCTGGAAATGCAAAGGGTCCTGACACCTGGTTAACTTATACTCTGAGCAACCACACTCAGATCACTCTGCAGTGCCCCTATCGGCATTTGGCAATAGACAGCTTTGAAACTGGCTTATCAATACAGATGATACCAAATAAATGAAGGAGGTAGAGAAATCGATGGCAACACTTTCAGAAAGGGAAACATAACTGTTTGGACAAGAATGAACAAGCTTTCCATGCTTTGTAATGCCTGTGTCAGCAGCCATACCAGATGTCTGCTCTGCACAGCACACATGCTAAGTGTGAATGGAAAAACAGTCACACAAGTGTGTAATTTTTCTCAAAGCTTGTGGAGCAGTAGATGGATGTTGAGTGCAGTCAGCAGCTTCATTTGTTTGTATGTGTGCTTATGCAGTGCAAACCTTCACAACTTCACCCCTGCAATAGAAATGACATACAGGATGATTCACTTCTGTTTGTCAGGAAGAGGTAACAACGAAGCCACCATGGTATGTTTGCCCTGCTCCTGCTTTGGGAACACACTTCCCAGCCATTTCCACTCAACAGCAGTGATCCAAGCCAATGGTGCTGGCCCTTCATTAATCAGCCTTCAGATTTGCCTGGGGCTTGTTCTAATTGATTTAAAGCAGAGCTTCAATTGTCCTGCAATGAAAAAGAAAAAAAAATCACTAAGTTGAGCTCCAGCATGTTAATTTGCTCTTCAGAGCTTTTATGGTTTTATTTCCTTTGACAACTGTCTAACTCTCTCAGCTTGGGAGTGCAGGAGCACGTTGCTAAAACAGTGCTCTGGAAGTGTGCAGGAATGCAGGCACGTCTGTGTTTTGCCCTTCCCACTCCAGTTTAAGTATTTGCAAGAATAAGAAGAAGGCTTTTTGTAAGTGACATCTTTTGTGGTTATCATCTGGTTCCTAGGTCAGGCCACTCCTCAGACCACTGTAGATCTTCCTCAAACATCTGAATGAACCATTCTTGGGCCCTAGTTTGCTTAGGAGTGTTGTGAGTTCATTTGTATTTTAGTTTTTGTGGGCTCTGAGGCCTTTTGTAGGTCCAAAGTTACTGTCATGAGAAATTCCCTGACAATAGGTGAGACAGATGGTCATCTGAGCTCAGCTGTGGAGAAGGAAGGGCAGGGCAATGGAGAGTCTTGCTCACTCACCTCTTTGCTCCTTCCCCACCGTTTATGTAGATATTGGTAAGTTTCTCAGGAAACTTGCTCAGGGAGTGTCCTGGTTTGAGCTA
>WBNH01009051.1:0-140726 GCA_013401255.1 Urocolius indicus
CAGGCGGGGCGGCGGTGGGGAAAGGGTTAATGCCAGAGCGTGGAAGCCGAAGCACTGCACCGGAGCAGCCCCGCTGCTGCAGCGCGCACGCAGAGACCGGCGCGGCTCCCGCAGGCGCAGACGGGTCCGTTCAGGGCACGGAAAGGTCAGACGCAGGGGCTGGCATCCTCCCGAGACAGCACTTACCGAACAGACCTTTCAGCCGCTTTTCCAGCTTCGACCTGTTTGTAGCGCTTATTTTTTGGTTTCCCCCCCCCCCCNCCCCCCCCCCGGGGTACTTATTGGTTGATTCTCGGTTTTCATCTCTCTGAGCTGCTGCCCCTTCGCGCAGCTCCGTCTGAGCCGGCGTGTAGCAGCCAGCTCGGGCATTAACAATGGAACCTCGCTGAAATACTCACGTGAACACGTTTGAAGGAACGGTAGAAGTGCGGTACGGTTGGCTCTATAGGAAAGGCACGATAAGCGCCCGAGACTTTGTGGTGTAGCACGTCCCCTTAGGGCCAGGCACGTGCCTCTGAAATCCACGCGTTGTCCGTGGAAAGGAATGAGGCTGTTGCTCCAGAGCTGAGCACCGCAGAGGGAACGTGGCTCTGCTAAATTGCTCCCTACCGAGGGAATGTGGCGTGGCCTTCAGCACCCACGTTGGATCTGTATCTTGGACCTCTTAAAGGGTTCTCTATCTAAAGACGTTTCCCTCGAGGCTAGAGCCCAATTAATTTTGCTTCGTTGAAAATGTCATCTTATAAATTCATTGCGTGCCGCCACTTCTCATGTTCTCAGGAGGAAGCGTTTGAGGGAGTAGTAGGTTTCAAGCAACGCTGTGCAAGTTCCTTATTCATCAATGAGCTGTAGGAAGCAGCTGGATGGTTTGTAAAAGATAGCAGTAACGTTACTGTGTTTCTCATGGCAGCGTTTCATTCCTATCGTAGAGATTTTTAGTGTGCCCAAATTACAGGAAACCTAAACATGTTATTGTGGCATCGTTTTGAATCTTTGGCCAAGATGTGGTTAGATTCAGATGCCAATCTTTGGCATCAGAGGAGATGGAGAGCATCCTAGGGAAGGAGAGTTACATTCTTGCTTTCCATAGTGGTTTTTGCTGCTGGATCCTGTCAGGATGTGCGAGGACAGAAAACTTTGGTCTGACCTGGTACAGCCACTTTGCAGGCAATTACAGTACCTTACATCTTTAAGAAGAGTGGAAAGAGGAACACTAATCAAAAGTGTTTGTATGTAACATAATGGGTCGATTTTGATATGTAGTTTCTGCTCTTTTGCCTTTTCTGCAGATTTCAGGAGTTATTTCTGTGCTGGGGATACTTTGATCTCTCCAGCTGTATCCAAACTGGTTTTGATCCTTAGGGTCCACCATAAAGTTCCTTCTTAGTTACTGCTAAATGATTGTGCTGATCAATGAAATCATTAGACACTGCTCAAGTTGCTTCATTAACTGTCCAAAAGTTGCATTGAGAGGGGATGTTTTTAATTACTAGGTAAATGCTTGGAGAGTCTTCAGGAATTCCTGGAATTTGGAGTGGTTTGTGATTTCAGGTAGCTAGCTCATCAACTTGGGAAGAGAGTTCAGTTGTACCAGCCTCCTATGTAGAAGTTTTTCCATGTATATATGAAAAGCTGATTTACTAATTTGTTTGTTTTCTTTTTCCTTCACAGCTCAAAGCCGACGTGGTTCCCAAGACAGCAGGTAGGGCAGCATCTCCTCAATCCCCTACTCAAATGTTTAAGGTTTATATTGTGATTTGCAGGAACAAGAATATTCTTTTACATTTTTGAAACCCATTTCCATGCTTCATCCCTATTTGTGAAGTAGAGAAATATGATACGAAATTTGTCAGAATGGAGCTAGCGAAGAGTTACAATTTGTTGCTACTCCAAATCCTTTCATGTTCTGATTTGTGCCAGCAGTACAGTCTGTGTGTTGGGTGAATCAGTGGTGAATAAACGTGTTTAGAAACATACTCGTTCGCATTAACACCAACCCCCAAAGCAAATGGGAAAGAGTAAATCCAAGGGATGGTGTCTCTTAGAGTTTCCAAACAGCACAAAGGACTTTGGTTTTGTGGTCATTGGCTGATTAGTGCACTTATGTTACAAAGTTTCTGTGTTTTAGCACGTGCTTCCTTCCTCATCTGCTTATTTAGTGGTTCTGGAAAACTTATGCTTTTCAGTTTCCAGCAGATGAATATCCTTATTTTTTTAAAAAAAGGCATTATCTTCATGATTACTGGAGAGAGCAAAGGCATCAAAGTCAGAAAATGAAACCTTTGCCTGCAGAGTGGCGAGTCTGGGCAGGCAGAGGGATTGGAGTTAAGATAAAACAGGAAATAAAAGGGAGATGAGATGGAAAAGGATTGTTCTGAGGCTAAACAAGCTGTATCTCCTCCTTAGCTTTACCGCAGAGGTTCTGCAAAGGAAGGAAATAACTAATAAACCAATATGTCTTAAAGACTGTACAATCTTCCAAGTGTGTGAGCCTGGAATGTATTGAATCTGTTTGTGTTTGATTGTGTCATGCATCACATATGGCAACATAACCCTTCATCCTTTGTTTTCACAGAAAACTTTCGAGCTCTTTGTACCGGCGAGAAAGGATTCGGCTATAAAGGATCCACCTTTCACAGAGTGATTCCTTCATTTATGTGCCAGGTTATTAATTTATCATTTTTTTTTCTTAATTTACTTTCACTATTACATTTATCTAGATGTTCTATGTTTTTAGAGCCAGTTAGATGAACAGTGGCATTTGAAGTGGCTCTGCTCTTACTTTTGCTAACTGCAGAATAAAGAAGTGACAGTGTGACTTGCATTTTGGGTCTTTTTGCTGTGGCAGTTGCTTAGCCTGTCTTTCCTACAAATAAATGTAAATTATATGTAGACTCTCTTAAAAAAAAATCCCCCTGGCTTGAGGCTCTCTGCTTTTGTGTAGCAGTGTACTTTAGTGTGGGGCATATTTGGCAACATGGCACTTGCTCGGGACAAGCATTTAGTGGGTAGAATGGCAATGAGCCTTGTGTTCTAAGTGAGCTAAGAAAACAACATGTCCCTTCCTTATTCCCAGTAGAACGATCTGCTCACAATAGAGAATGTGTTTTTAAGAAAATAACTCTTTCTTTTTCCTGACCATCTCCCTGATATGGAGGAGGGAAGGGAATCAAAAGGGTTGGTGGAGGTCGATGTTTGGGGGATGACACACCTGCCATGGAGTTTGTTTTGATTTGAAGGATGAATCTTTCATAATTCTCAATTAAAGTCTGTGCATGTTAGCCTTTTTTTTTTTGTTTTCTTAAACAGCAGGAAAAACAACAGGGGAAAAAAAATCCCCAAACACAGACAGGGAAAGCCTTTTCTGAAAGCCTCCTTTCTCCTCTGCTTGGCAGATGAACAGGATTTCAGCTGCTGCAGTGCACTGGATTGTATGATTCCTGGTGGTCCTTTCTTCCCTTAAAAGAAGCTGCATTTCAACAACACTGCATCATAGAATCACTCTGTTAAAAAAAAGAAGTGAGGTGAAGGTTGCAGGAAGAATGCTGTGTTTATTAACTGATAATTGGGGTGGTGCCCCTCCTCACTTCTTTTTTTAAGATAGGAGACTGCTGTTAGAATGAGAGGCCCATATCTTAAGACCCATTTCTGAGAGGAGAAAGGGGACGTGTGTGCTGTCAAGGACTGATTTTCTTGCCTTCGAAATACAGACTTCAGGTTTTGTGGTGCTGGCAAAGGGACAGAGTTTAGCAGTCTTGCTGGGGCCTGAAATACGTAAATATAAGAAACATAGAAATTATACTCTCAGTTCTACCATTAATGTGTAAGGTTCTGAGTAAAACTGCTTTCCTTGCCTCACTTTTTTTTTGCCACTACTGGATCCTAGGATACGAGGTGGTTGACTCTCTGGTACAGTGAGATGATGAGTTGATGTTTAGGAATTACTTGGTAGTCATTGCCAAAGGGGCAGTACTGGCATAGGCTTCAAATATTTTCGAGTGAGAGGAAACAGAGGCCTTTCATCTCCTTGAGATGGAGTGTTACTCTGACTCAGGCAATTGGTATAGCCTAATTGGAGGACAGTCAGAGCCAGGAGTGGCAGTTCAGATGCCTCAAGGTGGTGTGCAGCATTACAAAGCATAGTTCTGGGGCTGCGTAGGAGTACCCGAAACATCACCTGTAGCAGATTGCTCAAGGTGAGAATGGGAAGATGGTGATGACATGATGTACTTGCTTTGCTGGAAGGGGTGGTGTCTCTTCTGGGAGAGGAGGTGGCAGGTTGCTGGAAGCAGTGTTTAGTGGTCACCTCTGTGAGTTGCTGTGGCTGGGTGGGTTGGTTTGTATTTCAGATGTTGTGTGTCTGACTTGAGTCAGGAGGTCGCATCTATCCCAGCAAGCAACATGTAGCCAAAGGAAGTATCAAATAGCTCAGGTGTAACACCTAAACAACAAAACCTAGCAAAACCAAATAGTAATAATGGAGATCCTGACTAATATTTATGCCTGTTAGGAGAAAGACAGGAAGGGAGGGAAAAAAAAAGAGTTCTCAGGTCTGGTAATGAATTTGGGTGACGTTATTTGGAGGTGTTACTTAAAATTGCTGCTATTTATTGCATCACATTTGGGAGCAAGGCTGGTAACACAAGAAAGGTGATTGTTGGAGTTATGGATGCCAGCTGGAGAACCTAAATGTCTGGAGCAGAGATTTACTTTTAGCTTGGTCATATCTTCATCTAGATACAGGGTTTTGAGTCATTGTGTGATCATACTCAACCCCCCAGAAATTGATGCTTTTATTACTTGTAAATTAGAGCAAGTGAGTATATTTTAAGTAGCATCACTTCTGTTGTGAAATAATGCTTGTGTGCTATTAAAGCTAATGGCTGTTTCTGTTGTAGGGTGGTGACTTCACAAATCACAACGGAACTGGTGGGAAATCCATCTATGGCAGTCGGTTTCCAGATGAAAACTTCATCCTGAAGCATGTAGGACCTGGTAAATAAACACATCCTTTCTACCTTCTGATGACCATAACCTGTAATGAAGCACTGTTCCTGACGATGTGCTTGAAAGAAATAAACTTCTTGTGTGGGGCACTGGGTAGCTACAGAAGGAGGTTTAACAATGCCTTGTGCATGGCATGTGCTTATTTGTTTAGGCTCTATGCAAATAGGCCAGCCTCTAATGCGTGACATTGCCACTCTTGCTCTTTCTGTAACATGAACTGTACAAGATGAAGTAAGTTACTTTTGTATTTTGCTCACAAATTCTACAGAGGTGAAATTACTGTGCTCTTTTTTTTTTTTTTCCCCTCGTAAGTCATAGACTTGAATTTGTACTTAGATGATGACTGTGAGAGTTAAACGAAGCAATCATGGGTTTACTTATTTACTAGATAACACAGGCACATCCTTTTAAGTTGAAATTAAGTTAAGGAAATAATGAAAGAAAAGCCATACATAAGAACATCAGATTGACTTCTGTAAGGTCTTTTTTTGGATTGTTACTTCGTTCTCACAGGAAACTACTGCTCCTCTTGAACCACAGTAGATGTTACCAAATACCCATCACAGTCAGGACACATACAACTAATTACATTACTAATATTCTTTCTGTGGAAAGAAGGGAGGCTGGAGGGGAACAGGCAGAGACAAGAGGCTGGCATTAGAAATCATTTGGAGACAATATGAGACCATCACGTCTCCTGTCTGTCCATCTTTAGTCTGAATGTGCAGGGGAAAATTATCTTTTTCACTGCATACCTGTCACACCAACCTAACAATCTGTTCCTGCTGTTCTAGGTGTTCTTTCAATGGCCAATGCAGGACCCAACACAAATGGATCTCAGTTCTTCATCTGCACTGCCAAAACTGACTGGTAGGTTCTCAGCCCTCAGCATGTTCACCTGATGGGTCATTGGTTTGTTTATGTTTGTTTGTGTGTGGGTTGATGGTTGGTTTGTTTGTTTTTCTTCTTAATTCCTAAATTACTTGACTCATGCTGGAAAATAAATTGGTTTGTGCTCCTTGAGGGAGGAAGGGCTGTGAGGGTAACAAGGCTGCTGTCCCTCAGAATGCTTCTAAAGTCCAGAGCTGAAGTATTTTGACACTTGTTGTTGTGCCTTTGCCATAGAGTTGATCAGCAGATGAGAGCTATGAAGATCTGCTAACGTTCCTTCACTGTCAGTCTGTATGTTGTTTTAAGTAAAACCATCTTTATTTGTTTTACAGGCTAGATGGCAAACACGTTGTTTTTGGACATGTAAAGGAAGGAATGGATGTTGTGAAAAAAATTGAGAGCTTTGGTTCCAAGAGTGGAAAGACCTCCAAAAAGATTGTCATTACTGACTGTGGCCAGCTGTCCTAGCCTTTGGCCCTGGCCCTTCAGGACAACCTCAATGCTGTGAAAAGTGAATCAAGGAAAGCGCCAAACATTTCCGATCCCTTGAGTAGCACCTATGGAGCCATCTTTTCTATTTAACTCAGTCTAATTTTTATATTTACGTTGAATAGTAATGATTAAAAGTAATGTAACGATTAAAAGCATAAACCATGTTTTAACTGAGCTACCTGGGTAGTCACACTGATTTGGTGGAGTCCCCTTGCATTTTGAAAGAAGCATGGTCACCCAAGAGCATGCCTGACTGCAGCGTGGATACTGTTCTTAGGATTTGGCTGTTTCAGGTGTTGGAATTGGTGGTGAAGGTGACAAGTAAGTGTTCTGTAGGTGACGGTTAGCTCCAAACTGAGAAATGCCATGTTTCCTTTGGTGCTGATGAATGCCTATGCTGTTGTTAGTCTCATCATCTTGGAAAAAATACTAACTAGTGCTAGCGAGGCTGTCAGGCATTTTCTTGGTGAGTCTCAATTTGAGTCTCTCCCATAGGAGTAACGTGTGGTTGTGGGTTTTTTAAAATTAGTTCCATTTTAATCCTTTTTTTTTTTTGTAGTCTCAGACCACTGTTTAAAACCAAACTACCTTAGCTGCTTCAGTGGAGCAATGTGACTGTTGGGCAGTGTACACTGAGTTAGCCTGCTACTAGAGCTCTATCTGTGCAGTGAAACCACAAATTAGCCAAAAGATTTTTGGGACTTTTTTATTATGCAACCATGAACTTACTTGAAGTGCATTTCTGCTCTGAGGTCTGTCTCAGTGAGGAGCACAGCACAGTTCTCAATAAATAGCCTACATTTGCACTTGGAGAATATAATCATAGTGAGCTTGTCTGAGTGAGAAATAGCTTTCACTGCTTTCTTTTGACCTGTTGGTCCTGTGAAGTCATCCCGCCTTGTATACTACTTGGATTATGATTTCTTCTCATGTATCATCATCGTAAGTCAAAATAGGTCACTTCACAGTCTTAATTGGTGCAGCACCGTCATTATTGTTGGGGTTGGTGCATGAGAAGGAAAGAATTCAGCTGATCAGATAGACGCATTTCATTTGTACAAACCAATATGTTTTCTGTGGGGTGCTTGAGCAGTACCAAGTGTTGGAACCTCACAACATCGTGCTTGAGAATCACTAAGGCTGTAAAGTATTAATGCTTGTGGGGAAAAGTACTTGATTGTTTTTGTGCAATAATCACCTCACCTGAAAGGGAAAAAATAAACTGTGATGACTCTTCAATTGCGAATTTCCTTCCGTCGCGTTCTGATAACACGTGGTTTTAAAGCTGTTTTGCACTGGATGTTTTCCACCAAGGGCTGCACTCTCTGGTGTACGCGGCAGTACTTGGAGTGTAATTCTGCAGAAGAGGGAATTGAACAGCCTTTTATTCTTTCCTCTGTAGTCATTTTGTCTTTGTAGTATTTTTGAAATACGGATTTGTGCTAGTTTGGTTTATTTCAGTTTGATACAATAGTCAGGGAGGGTGGTTTTGTGCTCTCTTAATTTGTGTATGAAAAAAATTTAAATACAGTTCTGCCACCAAAAAAAACCTACAACCCCAGTGTGTTCCTTTCTTGAAAGCAGGAGTGTGAGGAACTGAAACTTGTTGTGTTGCCTCAGGCTGGTGTGTTCCATCCAGTTAGTGATGAGTCTGATGGAGTGCTCAGAAGCCATGTTTGGAGGGACTGCTGACAAGAGGTGGGGTGATGGGGCAGTGCTTTGCCTCGCTTAGGGAACCTGAAATATCTGGTACACGGACAGTGGATCAGGCTTTGAAATGTGTGTCTCAGCTTGCAGAGATAATAGGTGTGGTGGGATTGTGTAGCAGGGGGCTACAGAGTTGGTTTCTTTAAAAAAAGAGCTTTCCCTGTATCTGACAGAGCATGTGCCAGTTGGGGCCTAGATGGACTTGCTGCTGACCAAGCCTGAGCCAATTAGTGATGTAGGTAATGCCTCTGTTAGCTCTCGTGTACCATAAGCACCTACTAGGAGAGAGGGTTGTCCTTTTTCAGCCTTGCTTGTTTTGTCAGCTTCAAAACCGTGGGCTAGAACAGGAAGAGTTGGGCAGTGCCACCATTTGTTTATGACTTCCTTACTTCAGGACTTTGTACCCCTTCGTAGTAAAATCATATCTGTTATGACAACAATAAACTGCCTCACGGTTGTGTACAGAAGACTTTGACTTCTAAAGTCAATCCATGTCAACTGTACACGTTCCTCTGTGACTTCATCTAGATGGACATGCTTTCGCAGGGAGGTTGAGCTGGACGAGCTCTTGAGGTCCCTTGCAACTCCCACCATTCTGTGAACTCTGAGACAGGAAACTGCCCCAAATCATTTTTTTTTTTAATACATTTAGATGTGGAATGGATATGCTTTCCTTGTCTTCTGCTGGTAAAAAAAAACCACATTGATCTTAAAGCAATTGAAAACATGGTTCACTTTAAAGCAGCTGACTGATCCCAGTGTAGTTATTATTCACATATATATTAAAAATATGCAAAAAAGCTAATATACAAGTTGAAGTGTAGTCTATTTTTTTTCGCCCACCACTAGCTGGGTGATACGTTACTTCAGTGCTGCTTCTGGCCCTGCAGCTCTGGGGCAGAGCTGCAAAACAGGCACCTGGCTGAGGTCCCTGTTTTCGGGATGCCAGAGGGTGAAATCATCAGATCTTTGCTTTTCTGTTACAAAATATGTATCTCCCCACGAAATGATCTATGTGGAAATTCTGTTTTCCCCTGATGTGTGAGATTGCAATCGTTTGGTTTGGTTTAATCCCTGGCTACTGCCTTTGGTGACAAATTATGCTGTACATTGAGTGCTTCCTTAGCAGTTCAAGCAACTGATGAATTCATAGAATCGATTTGGTTGGAAGAGACCTTTAAGACCATCCAGTCCATCCACTGACCTCCCACTGCCAAGCCCATTACTAACCCTTGGCTATGTGTTTTGCAATATCGCCAGGCATGGGCACTCCCCCAGTTCAGGACAGCCTGGCACGGGGGCTGACAGCCCTCTCAGGGAAAAAGTTCTTCCTAATCTCAATCTTCCTTGGTGCAACTTGAGGCCGTTTCCTCTTCTCCTATCACTCATTACTTCAGAGAAGAGACTGACCCCCACCTCACTACAGTTCCCTTTCAGGTAGTTGTAGAGAATGATCATGTCTGGACACTCCCAGCTCCCTCAGCTGCTCCCCACCAGACTTGTGCTCCAGACCCTTCCCCAGCTCCAGTGCCTGTCTCTGAACACGCTCCAGCCCCTCAGCATCTTTCTTGCAGTGAGAGTCCCAACACTGAACACGGTGTTCAAGGTGCAGAGGGACAACCACTGCCCTGGTTCTTCTGGCCACACAGTGTCTGATCCGGGCCAGGATGCCACCTGGGCACGCTGCTGCCTCGCGTTCAGCCGCTGTCCATCAACACCCCCGCGCCGGCTCTGGGCAGGCTCCGTGCCTCGGCCGGGCAGGCGGCGGCTGTCGTCCCGCTGCCCACGAGATGGCACCACAAGACGGGCGATGGCAGCCCCGGGCTGGGGCCGCACGGTTCCTGCAGAGCCGCCGTGAGGCAGCTGGACCGCGAAGCGCCGCCAAATGCAGCGGAGGAACAGGTAGAGTTACAGCAGGGTGGGTAACAAAGTGTTGTCCGGCTTCTTTTCAAGCTGCACGGAAAGGAGAGGAGCTGCGTTAGGAATCCGGCTGGGTGTAAGCCGGGCTGCTGTCCCCTGAGGGCTGCCTCAGCTCCTGCGGGACACGGGATGAATCCATCAAGTAAGGTCTTTCCTAACCGCAACCACACTTTTCCCATGATCTGTGGTGTGACGGAAGAAGTCGAAGCGGTGTACATAATCTGAAACACTTTTTGGGAGGGACTACTGGTTAGAAACTTTGCACAACTTCTAACACGGAAGAGAAAGAAACGTGTTTCTCCGTGGAGCTGTTGTTTTTGAGATGGGATGTGCTACTGCAGGCTTTCACCTGGGCGTTCAGAGTAAACGTTTGCACCCTGGAAGAGGGGTTGTCACATCCAGGCTGCCTCTGGGGAGAGCCCTGGGCACACTGGGACGAGAGCCTGCAGAGTGAGCTCCGTGAGGCTACCGCTGTCAGACCTGCTTCCAAAAGCAACACAAGTAAGAAATAGCAGGCTTGGAGGGCACCCTTAGGTAAAGTGCAAGTAAATATACACAGGGGAAAAAAAAGAGTTTATATTTCAAAGTTGTTTCAACAAACTCACAAATGTTTTTGTTTAGTCTCATGTTTTAATTATTTGTTCCAGACTCTCTGCTTACATAAATTGCTTTCTTTGGTGCTAGACTGAGGCTATGTCTCTTTGTTTGTAAAGCTTAAATGCTTTGAAGTCAAGACATTTGAGGTACAAATTGTTGTTCTCTTTTGTAGTGCAGTGTATGCGCTGCTGGTAGCAATACATCAACAATCAGAACCTCAAAGAAGGGAATTACTTGGAGTACAAATCATTTTATGTGACATTTCCCGGACAATCTGGATGTCCTGCTGCTAGCTGAGAATTTGTAGTTGGACAGACAGTTTCTACCCAATTTAGAAGTAACCAGGCTGAAAAACACATTGACCTTCAAGAGAAAAACCTTTAGATCTTGAATTGCAGATTTCTGTATTCTGTGGGACTCTGTTGAAAGACATTGTATGAACCAGCTGAGCACAAGTGAATTCTACTTCATGTGAGCACAACTGCTTTCCCAGCAGTACCCAGCTGGATGAGGGCAGACAGAGAGGCAGCTGGAGATTAGCAGTGGTTTTTTATTCTCCCCCAAAACTCCAAGAGAAGGAGCTTCTGCTCCCACACAAGGTCTCCCATCGTGCCTTGGCGTGGTGCAGAGCTGGGTTTGGGGGACCCCGGAAAGGCTGCACCTGGGGCAGCAGCTTTGGGAGGCAAATGGAAACAAGGAGGTGGGGTATTTTTGTTTTTTCTAAGAGCTGAGGCTAAGGGTGTCAGGGATTATCGAGGGTATGATTCAAGAGCTGAGATGCAGGAGGACCTTCACTGGGAGCTATAAATGGTAGAAGATGAAGGGAATTGAAGTCAACTGCACAAGGCAGTAGAGTTTACTGTGGCAGGAGAGTTACAGGACATCTGGATGGGGACGGGTGTGTTTAACTTCAGACGCCAGGTCTAAATGGAGAAAGATTTGACAGACCTGCTGGTGTTTTGACTTGAGTTTTGTGCAGCCATATAAGAGGTTAACGCTGACTCAAAACTTACTTAGCAGCATACCTCATCATTTCTCAGGAATTTCATAGAATCATGGAATGGTAGGGGTTGGAAGGCATCAGCAAAACGTTCAGGTCCCAAAGGCCCTGGAAAAGAGCAGTGCAAATGAGCAGGTAACTAGGCATCAAGCTCCTGCTCCAGTCCCACGCCGAGGGGACAGTTCTTCACATCATGTGTTTTGCTTGACATTAGCCCATGCTTACTATGCATAGCCATGCTTGAGGATTAAAAGATAGGTTGCAGCCTCAACATGTGTGTGTGTGTGTTCTGCAGAGCACCTGCTTAACCGCAGGGCTTAGAGAAGGTTTCTCCAGGCATCTCCTCCCCCTATCCTGTCCAAACGTGGCCACTGCAGCTGCAAGCGAGCGGGTGCAGGGTGAGGGGACAGGCTCAGCAACCACCCCGTGCTGCTGCTCCCCAGGGCCACCTCCCCATGGAAGCTGGGCATTGCTCAGGCCCAGCTTGGCACATGCTGCATGGAACCTGTCCCTCACCAGGCAGGAAGGAGCAAGGGCTTCATGACATTTGGTTAGGAAGCTGCATTTCTTTTTGCATCCAGATTCTGGATCTGGAGGTCTGAGGCGGGCAGGTCTGGGCTGGGGTGCAGAGCTGGACCCAGGGGTGCTGGTGCAGTTCCATTCTCCTCTGATGGGTCACTATTTTTTAACTGCCTTCGAGAAAAGTTGGTGTGGATTTCTGGTTCACCAGCCAGGACAAAAAACTCCCACGTAACTGGGGAAAATAACTGACTGTGTCTTTAAGATGGGGTCAAGGAGAAGTTAAAAATGTGCAGATACAGAGGGTTTGGGGTTTTTTGGGGGGGAGGAGGGGAAGGGGAAGCTCTGTCACCGTTCTCATTTTTACTCACCTCCTACTTAAAATTCATCCTGGAAGGTAGGCAGAGGAACACAACAGCTGCTAAAATTACTAGGTGGAAATCATTTTTAGCAGGGGCAAGCGTCTTGTGGTTTTCCTGCTCACTCTTTCCCCCTCTACTTCGACCTCATCCCTGGCTGGCTGCAGTTTCCTCCGCAGCCGCTCTCATGTCGCTGCTGTCTCTGTCCCAAGCAGAAAGCCCAGCTGCTGGGGCCATGTGGCCAGGCCTGAGGAGAGCTGCTGGGGCCATGTGGCAGCCACAGCCCTGTCCCGGCTCCCGGAGGACTCGCTGTTCGACCCCACCACTGGCACAGCTGACACGACGTGGTCCTCGGAGATGCGGAGGAGTGTGAGGTGGAGGCAGCAGCTGCTCATGTTTAGGCTTTGCTGGAGCCATCAATTCTGCGTTAGCACTGAGCAGTGCACGCTCCAAGTGATGCAGTGTCTTAGGGGGTTGGGGTTTGGTTTTTTTCCCCTGCCAAAAGTCAGCGTTTGGTTAGGAGCTTTTTATTTTTTTGGGGGTTTTTTTTGGAAGCAGTATTGCTATTAACTTGAATGGTTGCCAAGGCCAAACAAAGTGCAAAGTGTACTGGGAGAAAGCTGCGTGATTGTGTGCATCGACAGGGGGGGATGCCAGCACGCTGGCCCGGCCCCGCTGTCACATGCTTCACTTACGCCGCCAGGATCCTATAAACGCTCTCGCTGCGTTTTTTTGGGGACCATTTCCTCGCTTAAACTGCAGGAACTCAAGCCTCACATATTTTCAGTCTGATTCTTTTTCGGTGTGGGGCTGTACAGCTCGTGGGAGGAGCGTGCAGCGGGGGCCAAGGCAGGCTGGCTGGGCAGGGGAGGAAGGCTTACAGCTGGGGGCTGGTGCGGTTACACCCCAGCCCAGCGCCACGGCCTGTGTCCCCCGCCCTGAGCACAGCGTGACGTTACCAAGCTGTTAACACACTAACCCTTGGCCCCTCCACGCGCTGGCATGTGGGGACCATAAACTGGCCCTGCACAACGGGGAAACAATACAGATGGCTGCCCTGACAGGCACCCAGAGCAGCAGCTACCCAGGGCTGACGGGGAGCTCTTGGAGGTTGCTGTTGAGTCTGTGGCAGCACCTTGGATCAGGAGCTGTGGCTGACTTCTCAGGGCATGGTGTATGTGCAACAGGTGAAGCCGCTCCCAGCCCAAAGCTCCTTGAAAGAAGATAGCCCTTTGGCTTGGATGCCTCTCTTCTTGCTCGTGCCATCACGTTCCTGTGTGACCTGATCTAGGTGGAGCTGCTTCTGCAGGAGGGTTGGACTAGATGATCTCTAAAGGTCCCTTCCAACCCCTACCATTCTGTGATTCTGTGCCATCACCTCCTTGCCTCTTGTGCACACTCAGCAATGTCAAGTGACCAAGAAGTGTCAATGTCAAGTGACCAAGAGCAAGAGAGCTGCAGGCAGAACTCTTCCTCAGCTCCTGGTCTGAGGCCATGCAGCTCAGTCCTCTGAGATATGTGCTTCCCCGCGGTGGAAACCTGAAGGAAGCTGCAGTTTATCCTGCTGCCAGAAGATTTGGCTGTGACTGTGGCATCTTGTGGTCTGCAGGGTGCAGGTAGGGCTTTGAGCCTACTCTCTCCCTGTGAGGAGAGAGTAGGCTCAGTTACTGGGGTGAGACCCACTCTCTGAAGCACAACAGTCCTCACTCCCCTCCCCATACAGCAGCACATGTGCAGCTGTGGCGCCAACAGCCATGAGGTTCTGAGGGTAGGGCCGGATTCAGGGCTGCTGGCTGGCAGCCCTGCAGGTGTTGCTTCCTGCAGGGTGATGTGAGATGGAGGCTGTGGCCATTGCTGGCTTTCCTGCTCCAGGCAGCATGGTGTGAGCAGAGGGATGTGCAAAGAGGTGTAAGGGTGTAATATCTGGGAAAAATACTCTGCTCTCTGTTTAATGCTTTCGTTTGACTACTCAGTGCAGAGCTTGAGGGCTCAAAGCACAAAGCAAAAGGGGAGATCCCCAGTGGACTGGCCACCCCTGGAGTAACTGTTCTTACAGACTGGTTGTTGGAACTGACTGTGTCACTTTAGGTCAAGGAAAAGCAGTTAATTTTTCCAGTGCTTTTATTTTGTTTCTTTTCCAGTTGTTTTGAAGCCGCTGGAAAAGTGGTTTGATGCCCCTGGATTTTGGAAAATAGTACTCATGCACACAGATGCAGGAGTACATAACGAAGGAAAACTAGATACTCCTTTGAGCTGTAAGGGTGACTGCGTTTCTAGGGTGGACTAGAAGATGACGTTAGTTACAAAATGCATAGAAATTGGTGCGGAACAGGGGGTAGATAATGATATCTTGATCTTCTCCACCTTTCCACATTGTTCCCTTCATGCCCATATGAAAGGAAATGTTTGGTTTTTTTTTTTTCCCCTCTTCACAATAATATGAAATAATTCTCCAGAAACCATCCTGGCTCGGATTGCATTAAGCAGGGTTATAAAAATTGCATCTGGTTCAGCCCACAATTCACAAGAGAGGGCGATCAAACTGTGCCCTGATGGCTGGATGACATGCCCTTCCTGTGAGGTCCTGCTGCACGCAAACCCGAAAGCTGTGGCCAGCCCCTGATTTTACGAGCCTGCTTCTTAGCCAAGCTCAAAAATGTGACTTTTGAAGTCTGCAGCGAACAATTCTCTCTGCTATTGATTCCAGAGAAAGGTGGAGGAAGCAGCGAGTGGAGGGGTTACCTAGGTAATAGTTTCCTTCACCTACAGACAACGCAGCAGCATTTCCCAGCTGCTGATGTTATTTTTCACTCCCATCTAATCACTGCCTTGGTTAATGATGTTTATAGCATCTCCTTCCATAGGTGTTTCAGAGGGCATCTGGGGAGCATCAAAGAGATACAGAGCTGTGGCAACATGTTGTGATGTCCCAGGTCAGTGAAACACAACTCTGAAACCAAAACAGCCCAGTGTGGGTGCAGTAAATTAAGATCCAGAAGAAAATAACGTTTTATAGCTATAGGATGGGAACTGATACAGTATTTCATTTTAAAAATAGAGAAAAAAATACAGCCTAAGGGCTCAGCCTGGCTTTCAGTGAGACTTTGCAGCTGCAGTCATTATTATCCTGCCTAAGAGACCTCAGTTCCTTTTTTTTTCCCTCCCCTTTTGGGTCATTTGGAGCAGGGTCTGTGCCAGCTTCGTCTAGGCAAAAGCTGCCTCAGTTCCTCAGGAATGAAGCTGACAGTTTTTCAATGGCTGCTAACAGCCTGTAGATAACATAGGTTTGTTCCTTGTTGTTCTTCAAGAGCAGGGCCCCTCAAAGAGCAGACTGAACCCTGTATCAAGGAGTCAAAGGGTTAAAATAATATTGTCCTAGCATGTCATTGCTGACTAAGGTCCTGGGCTTAACAAGACCCCAAATTGTTCCCGTTCCACTGATGTAATTTGTTACCCTGAATTTTCCTCTATTTTGTTATTTCAGTGTTCCTGTCTCTAAAGTCATAGCTTCAACATGTATTCTTCAGTCCCTCCCTCAAAACCTGGCAGAAATATGAGTCTGGCTGATAAACTTGTTCTGATCTCGTCTGTGTTTGACATCAGTCCCCCTGCAAGCTGGTTCCTGGCTGATTCTGTCTCCATACCTGGGGTATCTGTGCCTTAGTCCTTGCTGTTTAGTCAAAGTAGGACATACTGGGAAATGGTAGTGGTCTCAAAATGGGAAAAACCTCCAGGACAAGTGCCCTGTGCCCGTGTGGTGTTATCCTCAAGCTGAGGCAGGCCTTCAATAATCAGTGAATTTTTTACCCTGTTCCAACCCATTGTAATTTATTAGGACGAGACTCTCTCCTCCTGAGCAAACAATTCAGAGCCGATTGTTTCTTAGCTTTTTGCTACAGTCTAATAGCTGGGGCATCTCAGTGCTAGTGTCCCAGTGCTGAGATGGCTCTGTTGCTACCAGCAGACCGTCAGCATAAATGAGGGCAGACAGTATTTGACACATATTTTGTACTAGCTGGCACAGAGCAATGGAAAGCTGGAAAAAGCCACAACCACAGGCTATCGAGCAGAAGGAATAAAAACCAAAAAAACGAGCCAGGTCCTTTGTTTCTGGAAACTCTCCAACAACCTTTAATATGCTTTAGTGAGATATCAGCTTTCTGCCTTGCAGGATGAACTATAAAATACTATATCTTAGCCCTGCACATTTTCAAGTTCCTTGTCCTTTATTACAGCCATTGGTTTATGAAAACTGGAAATGGACCTAGACCAAACCTCTGCCTGCCTGTGTCTGAGTGGCTACATCCAAACCCTGCAGCTTTTGAAAACCGGTCTCTGATGTTTAAAACAAAGCCAAGCCCAACACAACAGCCAACACCTTCTCATTTCTCCTCCTTACCTGAACAAAACTGCTTGCACCTGGACGTACAAAGCTGATAGGTCTGTGGGGGTCACTCCTTGCCCACTAGTGTTAAAGGCAAAATGCCCGGTGTGGTTAACAGCATCTGAAGATTAAAACTCAGTCCCACTTGAAACTCTTCCCAATGATGAGTTTGAAAGTTTGTTGGGGTTTCTTTAAAAGTCCATTGATATGATTTGTTCTGTTTGTAAGAGTAACTGGCAGTAAAAGGTATTAATTTCCTATCACTTTGTTCCAAATTGTCCTTCCCTTATCCTTGCGTTTTTATGGTCTCCATTAAGGAATGTTGTCCTCTGGATCATTTTTATTGGCTTTGCTTTTTAATAAGCAGCATTCATGCTTAATACAGCAGTTTTTTGTTAGCAAAAAGCCCCTTTTTCCCTTGGACAGATTTGAAACATGATTACTTTTATAAGTTATAAATAAAGGCCTGATAGTTGATGTTTAGTGGGAAACTCTCCCAGTGTATTTCAGAGCCCTGTTTTTCAAGTCTCCTCTGATAAGTAAACTGCTGACTTGGCATTTTGGGGAGCTCTTTTCTGTGCCTTGTGTTCCTGCTGAAGCTGTCAGGGGTTTGCAAACCCCCAGGCTGTGATATGGCCAAAGCAGGAACTGTCTGTGCCGCCGTGCTCCCTATCAGCCCTAACACCACACTGGTGGCTGCTGGCTTTTGCCTGTGAGCCGCTGGATCAGGATGAGCTTTGGGCCATCAGGTTGTTGTCGCTGTGGTCCTACACTTAGTGGCACTTCCATCAAGAGCTAGGAAAGGGGGTCTGTGGCAGCCCTTACCCCTGCCTGAGCACTGCTCACGCCAGCTCCCTGTAGTTTACCCTCTGCATTAGGATAGAGATGATCAGCCAGAGCAGCACATAGTGATGACTGCTTTTTATGTTTACAAATCCCAAAGAGAGAATTTGTTTAAAAAGAGGTAATGTGTCTCCCCACTGTTTATGTGTTATCCCTTTTTTCCCATGGTAAGACGCTGGGCAAGTCTCAGGCTCAGAGACTGCAGATAAACTGCCACTGGCTTCATCACTTGTGCATGCTACTGCTGCAGCCTTAGTTTGGGGAGAGAGGGGAATCTCTAGGGAGAAACAAATGGCTTCAACTGAAGGCAGCTACTGACGTACACAGCTGAATTACTGCGTGGGGTTTGTGAAACGAAGGGAAGGGTTTGCAGTGATTAAAATGACACCTATAACATGAGACTTGCAAGAAGGGTGTTTTTTTCTTGACCTCATTTAGTGCCACCAGTTTGTACCAAAGAGAATTCACGGACCCAGAGGTTTCCTGCAGGGTTTGTAATTTGACAAAGCTGTCTCTAAATGGCCTGGCAGAAGTGCTTGGTTTTGAGGGAAATGTGCTGGTTTGTTATTGGGCTTCCCTGGTGGCCTCTGCTGGAGAGGTTTGGGTGGTTTTTTTTTTTGCTTCCCCATGATCTGCTCTAGCTGTTCAGCACAGGGAAGTTCAAGGGGGAAGTAACCCTTGCCAGAAAAAAAAAAGCTTTAAACCCCATCTTTCGGATGGTAGTGGGTGAGGGCCTGGTAAAAGAGGTGATGTTCCAGCTTAGAGACTGCTTCAGTAACAACAGCAAAAAACCCCTAGTGTTTAAAATGCAGTTAATTTTCTGTTTGGATTGCAGTCAGGTTGGAATTAATTCCTTCAAGCTATGCTCTCCCTCAAACACCATTAGTTTTTTTAGAAGCTTTCCTAGAAGAAGCCAGTCCATTTGTCTTATAGCACATTGTGCGGCTGGACTTTGTCTCGCTGGAGGGGGAAGGCTGGGCTGTAACTGCAGTCGCTTCTGATGAACTCATGCTTGTCACACATCCAGGACTAGATGGGCTTGTCTGCCCCTCACCCCCACCCAAGCTATAGCTGTGTCCCAGGGAGATGTCCTCCACCCTGGGCCCCACCAGGACACGCCATGCTGAGGTACACACCGGCTGCTGCCTCCCTGCCCAGTGTGTCATTGCCAGAAGGAGATATAGGACAGCAGAAACAGCTCAGCTTTCCTATCCTATGGTCCCAAAGGAGCACAGAGACTGCAGCTGCACCAGGGAGTATTTAAGGAGTGAGCTACTGCAGGCAGCTGCCTGTCCCTCCCCAGGCAGAGCAGGAGCTTGTGACAGGATCCCAAAGATGGGATTGTTTTTTTTTCCCAGTAGCTAAAACACCCATGCAAATAACAAATGAGATTAATTAGAAATGCTCCTTTATGTCAGAAATATGATATCATTGGCAAAACTGAACCTTTCCTCATTATAATTGGTTATAATTCCTTGGATATAATTGGCTCCTGAATGCTTCCCTGAGCAACCCTGGCCATCCTGCCACTGCAGCATCTGAAACCTAGGGAATCTGGGCTCCTCTCTTGGAAGAGATTATAGGTTTGGCTGATAAAACCAAGGGCACGAGGGCCACAAAGATGGTGGAGTGGAGCATCTCCCTTATGATGAAAGGCTGAGGGAGCTGGGGCTCTTTAGCTTGGAGGAGACTGAGGGGTGACCTCATTAATGTTTACCAATACGTAAAGGGTGGGTGTCAGGAGGATGGAGCCAGGCTGTTCTGAGTGATATCCAGTGATAGGACAAGGGCCAACGGGTATGAACTGGAACAGAAGATGTTCCAAAGAAACACAATGAAAAAGTTCTTCCCTGTTCAGGTGAGGGGGCACTGGAAGGGGCTGCCCGGATGGTGTGTGGAGTCTCCTTCTCTGGAGACATTCCAAACCCACCTGGATGAGTTCCTGTGTGACCTACTCTAGGTGGTTCTTACTCTGGCAGGGGGATTGGACTGCATTGTCTTTTGAGGGCCCTTCCAACCCTTAAGGTTCTGTGATTCTGTAATAATGTGCTTCCCCTTCTGTACCACAGGTGACTTAGGACAGTGTGACTTTTTAAGTTAAGACAAAATCAGAAACGTTAATAAAGCATCTGAGAAGTGAACTGGGATTTCATATCTGATAGCTCTCCTGAAGCAGTCACCAAATGCAGGGGTAGGGATATAGTCAGTAGCATTTCACATGGATTAGGACTTTTAAACTGAGTCTCGACCAATCCATTTAATCAACACCAATAGCGAATCACTGCTGGAAAAACTCATGGGCAGAATGATGATAAACAGGTACTGCTGATACCAGGAAAGGCAGGCACAGCAATGGGAGTGACTTAATGGATCCATGGCTACAAAAGTAGTGTTTATATAGCCAACTACAAAGCTATACCTCTGAGAACACAGAGACAGCATGTACAGATAATGAGTACTACATCCTAAAACCTGCATCTTCAGAGGAGTTAAGGGCTGCAGCAGATGCAAAACTCAGCACGAGCTTCCGTTACAGTGCTGAGGCAAAAGGGCTGCTGCAATTGTGGGAGGGTTAGGAAGCAGAAAAGAGGGGAAGCTCTCTCCTTAAACAAAAACAAACAAAGACATGCTCAATGTGGTTCAGGGACCATTTTCAGAAGACGGAGAGACTGGTTAAGTTGCCAAAAGGAGCCACGGAAACTATTTGGGCTAGCAGAAAATCCCATGTAAAAGGAGACTCTTCAGCTTAAAGGGACATAAAAAGGGGCAGTGGGGAAGGAAAGGACTGAGAGTGACTTAATTACCCTATATAAGTGGAATTTGGGAAGAAATACCAGGTACTTAATCTACCATAGGAAAGCACAAAAAGACACAGCATCTGGAATCAGAGGTGTGCAAATCAGTGTAGGAAATGAGGATCAACGTCTGACCAGTGAGGCTGATTCACTTTGGACCAAGCCACCAATTGATGTGGGTCTTCCAGTCAAGAGGAAACGCTTCTATTCGAAGACGTGCCAGTAGAATTATTATGTTAAATATTAGAGTAACTGGCTGAGATTTAATGACTTGTAGCATCCAGGCTGTCAGAATAGATGCTTTAATGCTCCCTTTTGGCCTTTGACTGCATTAAAACCCCCCTTTCCTGATGTGAATCTTGGCTTCTCAGTACCCCTTATCATTTCTTTCTACTCTCCTTCTCAGTCTGTTCCTGGAGGAGTTACTATCTCTTTTTCTCTCTCTCTGCTTTTATTATGCCAGTGCAGACAAAACTTGTGTTTTTTGAAGGTCCTGAAGGGAGTCAGACTCTTAGCTTCATCTGAATTCAAAGGGAACTGGGTGCCAAACACAGATCTTGTGAAAGCCTCAGCTCAGAGCTCTGAAATTCGGTGTGGCTTTGAAAACCTCATAAAAAGCAAGCTTGCTGATAGTGGGCTGTCTTGAGTTTTATTCCTTCATCTTAAGCATTTTTCTGATGGAGGTTCTATAAATATACACAATGATGACTAGAAATAAGAGAGTACATGTCTGGCTGTCACATATTAATTTTCTGCAAGGAAAATCACCACAGTTATTTTACTGGCTGGTTATCTCAAAGCAGCAAGTATCCAGACGGTTGTCTCCAACTGTTGTTATTAAATTCAGCAGGAAATCCATCCTGTCCAAAAGAATTATTAGTTTCCATCGCTCCTGGAGATGTCCAGAGATGTTAATTTGTGTTGCACAAGTGAGCAGGGCCTTGGTTTGGTCTCATCCCCGAGCTCTGGGAGCTGGGTGGCAGCTATAAAACTGATGTCAACGTCTAGGCCATGGGGTTATTTATGAAGGCAAGTCTTCCCCAAACATCCAGATTGCTCCAACCATAAATATGTTTCACATCCCGGGGCAGCATTTCAAATGAGGAGTTTAACATTTCAAAGCGGGGCTCCGATGCCATCAGTTATAGCCTTTGCCATGAGGAATTTGGTATTTGTCAGCTCTTTCAGGCCAGAGGTGTGTGAGATACCACAGTTTCCACTTTCACTCTCAAGAGAAAATAACTGTGGTGGCAATCTGGACTTTGTCAGTGCTGTCCACGCTCAGCCACACAGCAGTGGTCTCTTATTTATGCCGTAAAGGCCTGTTGGGAGTGAGAATCATCTACCAAAGGGAGTAGGAAGCAGAAGCAGGACCAGGGCATTTTGCCTCAGCTTACTACTGCCGAGAGCAGAGTCCCTCCTCACCAGCCTCACTGGGAAGGTGATGGGATGGCCATCAAAATGGCCAGTGCTCTGGCAGCCTCCAGCATACACATTTCCCTCCTCCTCTCTACAGCACAGAAGAGCTTGAACATACCCCTTGACTTCCCTGCTGAACCTCTTTCCTTGGCCAGCAGATAGCTGATGAGATGGAAACTTCTCCTGTCACTGGATGCTACAGGAAAAAAGTGTTGTCCCATTCTGACATCTACCTTTTAGGTACTTTGAAGTGTTAACAAGGTCTCCCTCAGTCTTCTCCAGGTTGAACAGGTCCCACAGCCTTTTATCATAAGGAAGATGCTCCAGTCATCTCAGCATCTCGGTAGCCCTGCACTGGACTCTCTCCAGCAGCTCCCTGTCTCTCTTGAGCTTGAGAGCTTAACTCAGAGCTGGACACACGGAACGTGTGCCCAAAATTCAGATTTATCTTTAAAACTCTTGTTCAGCTTGAAGGCTGTTGTATTTCTGGACAGGGAAATGCACAACCATTTTTAAGGGGATGTCTGCAGCAGGTCTCCATGTAGTGCTCTCAGTAACACACCAGCCATGTACAGGCAAAAGGCATCTTGAGACACACAACAGCACAGAAACAATGTGCTGCAGCCTTGAGAAAATAACCACACAGCACATAGCACTGACGTTGTTCCAGAGCTTGGTTTTATAAAAGATACTCCTGGACAGAAATAAAAGAGGCCTCAGAAAGCACATACAGAGGATGTAAATGCACCTTTGGGTGCAGGCCAGCCAGCTGCACCTAAGCCAGAAGGCAAAGCCCTGGACTGGCCACAGGACTCAGAAATAAGGACTATACCTGCCCTTCACCCAGAGGAAACAGGTGATGGCCAGCAAGGCTTGATGCACTGAGGTTTTAGCTGCACTGGCCATCTCATTTACTTTTAGGGAACAGTTTCAAATACTTGTGTAACTTTAGAAGAGCAGTGAGTTGTTATGCTACAGTCAACCCCACGCTTTACAAATCATTATTACACGTATGACAAACCCTGCAGGGCTTTGAATTTTATCTGGTGGTGCACTTTGCTGTCACCACTCCTTACAGCCACGCTGCCTGTGTCAGCCAAGGAACACTCTTCCAAAGGCCACCAAAAACTCCCCTTTGGTCCTCTGCAGATGGTCAGGGCACATTCCCATGTGCTGCCCAAATGCCCCTGTAGCCAGCAGCTTGCCTGCAGAGCTTGCTTTACTCCATACTATGCTGCCAGGTAAATGGTGCTGGCACGAAAACAATGCAATTGGTGACTTAGTAAGCCTTTGGGCCAACATTTGCTAGGAAAGGGGTACAGAGGGAGGCAGGTATAGAAAACAAAGCACAGAACTTTAATTATCAACAGTAGATTTCTTTCCTCTCCTACCCAAGTAGTGTTTCTCCAGCTTGGCATCCATGGCTCACACCCTCTCTTCCCTATTTCCAGAGGATATCTGTGAACTCAAGCAATGAAACCCTTTGCATGTTGCAGGGCTCCATACAGGGAAGACGTGTTGATCCTTAACATTTCCTGTCTTTTAAGTGCTGTGTTTTACTATCTAATGGCTCATTGCTGACAACTCTCGATAATCTGGTGTAGCAGAAGGATTGGGAAGACCAAGACAAAGTGAAAACAAAGATAATACAAAGCATGTGGAAATTAAAGGGTAAGAAAACAAAATCTGAACAACACTGACCTGGGCAGGGGTGGCTACAGAGGACGGCGTGATGGGAAAGGGCTGCAGTTCATCTAAGTCCTTTTGCAACTCACTCTGGACTCCCTGTGTTCCCAGTATGATTAATGCACAGCCTGAGTAATGAGCCCTTGCGTGGCTGAGGGCTGTTTTATTTTCCTACATGGCCATCTTCACTCCAAGAAAGCGTTTAGCACCGTGTGGGTTACCAGTGATAGCTCAAAGTGAAGTCAGCACAGAAGAATGGTGAGCATTTCCTCCCATTAACCACCCCTGCTTGCCACTTCTCCCTGATGCCCCCTTGCCCCAGCCCTGAGTGGGCAATGCAGGCTGTGGCTTTCTGCAGCAAACTGCCTGCAAAAGGAATTCAATACAGGTGTATGTGAGGAAGTGAGTCAGGAATCATTCCCAGATGTTGTAAAATGTCTCCAGCTCCCAGCCAAGCTGCTGGGGGCTTTCAAAACAGCTTACCACTAGCTGGAAAATGTTTATAGAGGGGAGCAAAAGCCCAAAACATTCATTCATGTTTGACTGCTCAGTGTGAGCTTGGATCCCTTCCTAGGGCTGGGGGTATTTGGGCAGGTTGGCTGCAGGAAAGACATGCAAAGCCTTATCAGGCAGCTCATTCAGGAGAGCTTGTGACTTTCTCAGAACTACTTTCTGACCAGCTTCTTTCCAAAGCAACCTTCCTTGGTCTCTCCCTTTGGCACTGTCACCCTGGAACAAGCGTATCAGAGCTTTGGCATGTGTGGGCCATGCTACCACAGTACAGCAATATGATGTGGCAAGCACAACATATGATTTGGAAGCGAGTTTGGTTTATTTTAGCTGCTCCAAATTGACTTGACCTGTTTAATCCAGCTTTCACACTACATCATCTTAGTCCCTGGGACTGCTTTTAGGTCGTGCCCCACACAACATGTGCAGCCAGTTGGTCTTTCATCTGTATGATTAATCGTGCAAAATGATTTCCATATGATTAGTATAAAACCCAACATCCACGATGGGCCAGACCACCCCATCCTCCACGTTATGTTTGGCAGGTGCAGGTCCACTGAGAAAGGAATAGTGTGAAGGTGCTGTGATGAGGGGCCCTAGGCAGCTTCCTAGCTGTGTGCTACCTGGCTGCAACTTATCTAGGTTGGGTGTGAATTAATATTGATTCAGTGACCTCTAGGAAACCAGTGAGGGACAAAGCTCATGGTGTGGGCAGCCCTGTCCTGCTCTGAGCTGCGGCTTTGCATGGTCCACGTGGGTGTGAGTTTTCTGTCTTTTCAATGCAGTACCCTGAGAGGGTATCATGTCCTATACAAAAACGACATGATTGCTGTCAGCATCATTTCCTTTGAGAGCTGCCCCATCCCCACTCCTCTGCTCTGCTTTGTCCCGCCAACAGCAACAACCATCACCCCTGCCTGTCAGCCAATCCCTTGCCAGCCCACTGAATCATACTGGAGATGGGAGGCTTTTTTGGGTACTAAAACTTTACAAGGCAAGGACTTGCAGAGTACACCCATATGCCCTTCCTGGAAATTGGCTCCCACCTCTGTGGAAAAAGCCAGGCAGTCTCAATTAGGCATTCATGGAAAGTGGGGACGAGTTGGGGCCAGAGCCAGAGGCTGCAAAAGTTTCCACGTTTGCCAGCACTGATCTTGCAGATCCATCTGCTAACTCTGTCTTGGGCTCCTTCTCACTAGGCAACCAAATGTGCTAAAAGGAGAAATCAAGAAGATAATTTTCACACCTGGCTTACTGTGTTTGGGGTATTTTCTTTTGCTGCACTGCAAAACCATCGCACCACATCACTTGTCTCTCGTAACGTTCAGGGGAGCAATGTGCTCCCCAAAACAATGTGCTTTCCTCCCTGAAGAGCTATTTAGTGGCTCCACCTGGCCAAACAAATGAAGAGGGCTTCAAATAGGCCAGAAAAATCAGATTCATCTCTGATGGGAAGGCCTTCTAGAGCTATTGAGCTATGTGAGGAGTGACAGAGGGAGCTCTGGGAAGGAGAAAAGGTCAGGCTTCTTTGGCTGTAACCCAGCTGCAGGTGGCCACGTTTAGGGACTAACAAGGCAACCAAGAACTCAGCTCCCATCCACTGCAAAGCAGTGCTCTCTGCTTCACACGTGGCATTTTTGGTTCTCTGCTCAGCCAGTGACCAGGGCTGTGGGAGAAAGACCAGAAACATAACCGTGAATTGGTTCTAGAGACCTGGCTTTGCTTCCCACAAGGGCAGTGAAATAGCCATTGTCACTTACTTGCTTCCTTCTCATCTGCAGGTAGTCAGGGTTTGGCACCGGTTGAAGCCTGACTAGTTGCCTGAGCTTGTCCTTCTGACAAATTTAAGGCTCTTTTTCTTAAAAGTACCATCAGTGGAGAGCACCAGGGTGTTTGCCCATACTGCAGGCAGCGTGGGGCAGTGGCTGCTTGGGATATGTGTGAGAACACCATGAAGGATGTGGCCAGGGGACAGCACGTTTTTGTCATCCAGAATACTGCTTTTGAAAAACCTGGTGTGGTATAAAGCATGTCACGTAACTTCAGACTTGAACTAAAGAGGTCACAAAAGAGCAACAACTGTGAAATGCAGGCAATGGCAGAGAGCTGAGACAAGAGAAGAGGAGGTAGGAAGCATCTAGGGACTTGAAGTTTATGGTTCCAGTTATTTTGTGCACAGTCACTTACAAACTAAATCTACAGATGAATGAGCCTCTGCTGAAGTTGATCAACTTTATAATCTAAACATAAGTGTCTCATTCCAGTCACTGAAAAGATTGTAACCATCTGGGGGGGAGGTTAGAAGATTACGTATCATAATTTGTTTGTTTGTTTGTTTGACCTGGGGAACAGAGTGTAGCTTTGGAGTGGATTAATAGCAGATTTTTTCCCTTAGGTACCCTTGAAAGAGATTAGTTACATACTAGGGACCAGGCAATACTTGGGTTAAAAGAAAATCAGTTCTTAACTCTTAAGAAAACCAGAAGAGCTGCCAGTAGTGAAAATGAGGTTTACATGGCCCTTACTGTAACGTTAAACACTACCAGCTGTATTGTCACCCTCCACAAAAAGCACGGGAGACAAATTTCCCCTACTTTTCATATTTAGAAAGCTGTTTGAAATCTGCCAGGTTTGCTGCTAAAGGTGTTGAAGAGGAGATCAGGTTTATGAAGTGTATTAAATTCTCATTTCACAAAAAAAAAACCAAAAACCCCACTCATCTAAGCTATATTTCACATATAGTCCTTGAGGGAGCAAAATCCTACATACTTTAGACTGAACTTCACCTTTCCTGGGGCTGTAAAGCCTGATCTGAGCCTCTATTTGTTCTCCCGTTGTGCTAAATTCTTGTGAGAGAGGTACACGGGGCTCAATGTAGGAAGGAAATTGGAGAAGAAAAAGTTCACTTTCTTCTCTTGGCTACATTCATTTCCCAAAAGACTCCAGATGTAACTTCTTCAGCCTGAATATTTCTATCTGCCTCAGACTGACATTTCCTCCCCTCATTGAGAGATGAGCAGAGATATTTATGGCAGAAAAGAGAAACTGTGTTTCTCAATCCAGCTCTGCGCTTTCCCCAGAGCTCCTGTGTGTTTTTACTCACACAAGAGCACCTCAGCACGTGGAACAGCACGAGAGGGTCTCTGGATGTGAAGCTGTACCCCTGGAGTTAAAGATATTACTTAAGACTAGTAGATGGGGAAACATGGGTGCAGGATAACCAACCTCCATGTTAATTTGGGATGTCCTTGGCAGTGGCTTGATGCTGGGCAGAAGGGCATAGAGTAGCACGACTGAAACCCATCACGGCTTGGCTGCCTCCTGCAGCACAGCACACGGCTCAGCCAGAACCTACGACCTCATCCTTATGTGCTTTGTTTACTGGACCTTTTGAATGCTGAGGGGTGTGTAAACACCTCTCAGCAATTTTATATGCCTCAGTAAATTCCTTTGCGACCATGTGGGGAGGCTAACTGAGGGCTAAACCCTACCCTGCCACTTGGAGAGCAAGAGAGGGTAGCACAGCCCAGCAAGCAGGAATGCAATGTGTGGATGCATTAAAAGTAACTTTAAACACAGCTAATTAGGACCAGCTTCCCAAAGAAAAGTATCTGCAATGAATTAAAAGAAAATTAAAATTAGCTACAGTAGTGCAATATTCAGTTGCACACTACAAATCATGGTGGTGTTTCAATTAGTTTCCTGCCAATTACTCCAACCGAGCATGAGTGTAGGTGAGTTGCAAGGTTTGCTTCCAAAGCACGGATGCTGGGGAGCTACGGGGTATTCCCTGGGCACATAGAATCATAGATTCCTAGAATGGTAGGGGTTGGAAGGGACCTTTAGAGACCATCAAGTCCAGACCCCCTGCCACCTAGAGCAAGTCACACAAGAACATGTCCAGGTGGGTTTTGATAACCTACAGAGAAGGAAACTCCACACCCTCCCCGGGTAGCCTGGGCCAGGGCTCCCTCACCTAAACAGTAAAATATCCCAAGCCTGCTCCCACAGCCCTCAGGTGCCTGCTGGGTGCCACGCAAGTGTTTCCTTACATACGGGGCTAAAAGTGTGTTTACATTCATATGTTGCAGTTCCTACACTCAAAAGAGTCCCCTTGGTCCAGCCCAACGGTCAGACCAGCACCTACTCTGCTACCTTCTTTCCTACAGCAGCTTACCGAGGGAAAAGATTCCAGCCACAGGCAGCTGGCTTTGTTTTGGCATTGTCTCTTGCTGCTGGCTACTTCTGTGCTTTGGGACTTCCTGAGCCAGGGTTGCAGTTTCATGGGTAATAACCCTCACAGAATTCTTTTTTATATGGTTTTGATTTATATTTTGTCAGCTAGACTGTCCCAAGACTCTGAATTTCAGTCTGAAATTTTTGTTTTAATGATGTTACCTTGGATAATTTTATCCAAAATTCCCTACTTCTAGAAGGAAAGCATTGTGGAAGCAGGGAATATTTCCTCCCTGATTCATGTTATTATGTTAGAAGCCACTATCACACCTGTCCTCAGCGATCTCTTTCCCAGGAGATGGAGGCTCAGTGTACCCACACCTCAGACCTGGCACAGTTGATATGTGCCACTACTGTGTTTTCAAAAATTGTCTGAGACGTGAAGAAGCTTTAGCAGGGCATGTGGAAAAGCAGCTTGAGCTGGTTCAGTACAACACATGCTATTCAAGTGTCTAGCCAGCAAAGCCTACTTTTGTCTATTTCCTTCATGAAATTCCTGCAGCTGTAGAAGACTTAACTGTATGGAGATTTCAGCTCTTGTGAATGTTAAAATGAGAGTTAATCAATCTCTCCTAGAGGGAAATTGAGCTCTCATTTGCCTCCCAGCTGCCCCTGAGGATTCCTGCTGGTAGCACTTATATCCTTGTCCTTTTTCCTTGTAGTGCTGCAGGCGAAGGCTGTTTGGGCCAACAGTCAATGTAAGACAGGTGGAGAGAAATGGGGCCTTTTACCAGGGGCTGTGGGTGCCAGCTCTCTGAATTTCTACCTGAAAGTATTCAACAACTTCTTTTCCTATGCCAAAGGTATTTGTTTACCACTGTTTTATTTGTAAATGGTCAGGTTTGAGGTCTCCCACAGTGTTTTCCTGCCTTATTACCTCTCTAAGCTTTGCAGGCTTGAATCAAATGGGGCATAAGTGTGTCTATATTCTCACAAGTCCACTGAGTTGTACCTTCTTGCTACATTGCAAAACTGCAAGGAAATGTTATGAAAAGCTGGCTGTAGTTAGGTTTCTCATACTTGGTGCTTAGATTGGTTCAGAAATTGTATAAGAAGAAGCTTTCTTATGATGTTATGGAATTCAAGATTCTGTTTTCAGCTGGTAAAGAGGAGACTAAGGTACAACAAATAAAAATCTTTAGCTTGCATTCTACTCCACTTAAAACATCCTTGAAGTTTTTGGCTATGATTTGCTTTCCCTGTAAGCAGGTTTAAGTTGGGTTAGCTGGCCATGTAAGCTTCATTTGTACCTTTTATTGAAAAAACCTGTGAATGATTACTGCATGCCCAGGGTTGCTGGTGCCTCATTGACCATGGAGCTGTATGTCTGGGCAGTGCTTTTAAACAGGGATGGCTAAGGGTGTTCTCTTTTTTTGCAGGGCAGCTGCTTAAATGGATTGCAGCTCAAGAAGGCTGTAACTCTTCATGAATGTGATTGCCTCAACTTAAGTTTTTTGGCCCTTTGGAAAAAGATCCAAGAAATGCAGACTGAGGTAGGTGCTTCTCAGCGTGTTGACTTACTGAAACTGTCTTCTGCAGTTTGTGAGAAGTTTGAGAGAAGTATTTATGTGTTTGAAAGAGCGTTTGTGGCTTTAGTAGGTTGTAGCAAGACTAGTTTTATGGGTTTTGTTGTCTGGAGTATTTCTGAGATAAGGATGGTGAGGAAGAGCAATTGCATTACTTTCAGTAAAACAGAAAAGTGAGTAGGTGTGTGGGCCCAGTGGCTGGTGTTATGGAGACAGGAGTTTGCAAATGATCTGTTTCTCTAAGTTCAGGAAGTGAATATTAAAGTAAAGCTGTATGTTGTAGTTTCTGGGTTTTTTTTAAGGGTCATAAACTATGTACTACATGCTTCTCAGGAGGAAGGATTTTATCTGTTCTTCTAGCTAGGAGGTTTTCTTAATTCTGGATTTCTTAGTTCTAAGTGACGTTACTTTCAAAGAAAGAACCTGTCAGCATTCACTCCCTCAGTGTTTCAGGTTCTTCTTTTGGCAATGTCTCTTGTACATACTGCTTTTCCGAGGAATATGGAGATAGGGTGAACCTCTTTAACTGATTTGACTGGTGTTATGTGGCAGTGAATGATCTATGTATTTGGAGCATGAACAAGGCTACAAAAACATAACATATAGGGTGTTTGTCCTACCCAGGTAGGATTTTAAGTTGAGCTCTTACGCCTACTAATACCTGGGGAGGATCTGAGGTGTGGCACTTGTTTAAGTTTGTCATGTTTTATCAATAGTAACCCTGTGAGTAACTCCAAAAATACTTTGGTCTACTGTTTATTTTTCCGTGTAAAATAATGAAACAGCTTTTTATGTTGAAGTATGAATGTTTCATGAAATCCTTACTTTTTTTGTAAAGCAGGAATCATTTGACTCTTCTGTAATAGTGAGATGACGTTGCTTTGTCTCTTGACCTCATTGACATGAAGTAGGAAGGTGAAGCACTCGGCAGTGAAAAATGGGGGAAAAGTAGTTTGATCATTTTTGTTGACATCATATTGTTTCTTAATTGACTTCTGGTTTAGATATGGAAAAAGTTGTTTCTTTTAGCAATCAAAGCAAATGTGGTCCTAAGGATCTAGGACTTTGCAGTTGGTCTACTCAGCATTTTTTCTGGTCTCAGCAGAGTGCTAAATCTGAGGCTTTGGCATCTGAGGACCTCCCAGTTTTTGTGGAAAGATGTATTTCGGTTCTGAGCTTGGTTTTGTGGCTCATGTTTGCCAAGAGAACAGTGCTATTAGCAAGTTTTATATTGAAAAGTGGTACACTTTGGTTTTCAAACAATAATTTACCAACTATCTCTGAGTTGTGCTTTTCCTTTCCATGGGGCTCATCTGGGTGGGATGTCTTTCATAGTCTGAAACAGTCACTTTTTCCAAGGCTTCAGAATTGCAAGATTCCTTGGCCAAACTCCTCTCTTCTGCCCCAAGCTACACATGCATATGCATGTGCACATGTTCTTGCTCTTATGCAGATTGAATGAGAAGAGCACCCAAATCTTTCCAGAAATATTTCTATGCAATTTAAATAGTGTCACTGTAGTAAAGTACTAATGTGCTCCATGTTTGTGGGTTTGATCAGGCCTGGAAGAACTATGTACTGGTGTTTGTTAGATTTTTTTGGTGTTTGTTTTAAATGAAGTGAGTTCCCGTGTTAGAGGCAGGATACCCTGAAGTCCAAAGATAATTTCATGACATCCTTACTTTAACTTCCAATCACAACAGTACTGGCAGTCTCAAGAGAAAAATTGCTTGCTTTTGAACTTTGATTGGGGATGTGGGAATGACATTGTTCATAAGCAACGAGCATTCAGTAGGTCTAGTTCTTGCCAACTTCTAGCGGTTGCAAGGAATGAATTGGGTTTTTTACAACTAGAATTCTAAGTTGTATAGCTTAATGACTTTTAAAAATGGTGAATGCTATTTTTCATTATAGCAACTTTCTGGCACCTATGTTTTCCTCCCCAACTATGAAGGAAGTGTACTTTGTCCAATTGTAGGGTTTTTTTTTCCTTCGGAAGAATTCCAGACAATACCAGGCTGTAAAAACCTAAGAGCTGGCACTGTTAACCCAAGTTGTTCCACCAGCAGAGGAGAGATTTGGGTGAAGCTCTCTCCTCCTGGATGGGACTGAGCTTGTTGCAGCTTAGGGGCTCAGCTGCAGTGGAGAAACTCCTCTTCACATGCTCTGGGTCATGGTCGTGCTGGGCCAGGTTTGCACTGCAAGCACCTGTCTGTGGCTGGCCAGGCCATACCCAGGAACCCAACACAGCTGGCAGTAAAACTTCAAAGGAAAGTTGAAGAAAACCACTCTTGCTGTTTAGGTTTGTGTTTTTTTTTGCAATACTTTAATACAGCATTAAAATGCTAGAATACTAGAGGAAAGCTGTATACTATCCAGCAAATAAGGCACATGTCGGAATGCCATTTTATGGACAATCCACAACAGAGGTTTTACAGTCTCTTTAGCAACACAGTCACCAGATGAGCAGGCTGTCGTCTTGACTGCTGAAGCAGAACTGGTACCTCTGAGGCCTTTGTCCATAGGTTTTGTTTGTTTTAGCTGTACAAGTTTTATTAACAGTTACAGAAAAGGAAATGATACAAATCGCCAACTGAATCTGACAAGGTCAATGGGTACAGCTAAACAAATGTAATAATAATTAGGTTAATTTTTTTTTAAAGCTGAAGAAATTAATAAGATACAGTGTTAGTTTTAGCACTAGTACACGACGCAGTGAGTGCTGTACTAAATAACCTTTTAAAGGAAACAAGAATCCAGCACAGGGTTGGGCAGACCTCCCATTTTAGCATGGCAAAACATCAAACTAAAAACCCAATCCTTCATAATATAATCAAACTACATGTAAAGTGTAAAAATGCTTCAAATACGTGCACATGCATATTCTAGATTGCTATGAGTTCTAATTAAAATAAACATAAACCCCTACAATAATCTACTTCAATCGTTTTCTCTTACATCCTTTCATTGATATTATTGCTGTAGCTGATACTGCATAGCTGAGCTCACAGTCTGCAAAGAGTTGTGAAAGTCAAGTTGTCAAACAGTGTCCCAACCAACAGTCTTCCCCTGTGGTTATGGGAAAGGAAAGAACCACCATTTGAAACCCAATGCTTGTGCTTCGGAGTTTCTGAAAGCCGAGACTCTCCGGTGCTTTCAGCATCCTCTGTATCTCTCACAAGGCCATAAAGTGACAGTATACTGTTATTTGCTCCTCACTTGCTAAATGTCTAGTGATAGCTTTTTCTAGTAATCCTTCCCCAAATACACATAAATAAACTGTATAAGCATTTTCATATAAGTCTAAGCACTTGAATAACACATTGGTTACTTAATACTGATATTTTCATCCAAGGATAAGAAAAACAATATGGCTTAAAGAATTGCAAGGTTTTTTTTTTTCTTTTGTCAGAATTATGTACCAACTTTCATATAATATTTTACGTAGACAATATTTCCTTCTTAATGTAGTTCTGTTGCATACTTTATACAAACAAAAGCATTGTAAAAAAAAAAAAAAAAGTAAATTACTTCCATAAATATTTTCTTGAGGATACATCCTTAGTTCTGCAAAATACTTCAGAAAACTCTTACCTCTGTTAGTATCCTAGCTGAGAGGGAGGCCCTTCTGAAAGCTTCCAAATTGTAAAAACTTTTCCCCAAAAAACAAACAATACTTCTTTCTTATTTTTTTTTTTTTAAAAAGGCCCTCAAATATATACAAAAAAGTTACTGCAAAGAGTTTCCAGATAACAATTCAGTATTACAAGAAATATTTGTAACCATTCAAAAATTTTAACATCTAAAAAGGTTTCCAAAATACACACATAGTATTAAAAAAAAAAAAAAAATTGAAAGAAATCTATGTCAAGTATAACTCAAGATAAATACACATCTGCAAGTAAAACTGTAAAATACTTCATACGGGGGTAAACATTTATATCAATCATCTATAGCTAGTAACTGCACACGATTGTCCCTTTGAAATTCATCCTAGAAACACAAACCATCGTCCCTATATCTTAAGATCTCCAGCAGCCCTCTGAGCACGTCAGCAATATAGCAAGCTGAATGGACAGCAGTGGTTTCTGTACATAGGCGAGAGATATGGGTCGAAGCCCAATCGGGAGTGAAGTGATAGCTTAAAGAATGATTTCTCTATGGGGATGGTTCCATCACACTTTAGATTATGTTGGCAAAGGTAAGTGGAATATGTGTGTCATTTCTCTTAACTTGAAAAGCACATGTTCCTGATTTATTGTGTACTGCTCAATGGACAGCTCTTAGGATCCGTGCTAGGAAGAAATAACCCATTCTGTGTGACTGCAGGACAAGGAGAACTAATCTATGAAGTCTGGCACTTCCAAAGCCCTTAACTTTTAATGTTTTAAGTAGTTTTAGTTTTGGAATCACTGCTAGAGCATCACAGGTACGCAACCCCAAGTATCATCTAAATTTCACGTTACACAAGAAGGTGAAATGCAGAGAACAGGTCTCGGTATAAGGCTTCTGTCAAACACACGTAACTTCACATTTGTAGTTTATGAACTAAGTCCCATATAATGGGGAACTTCAAAATACACCTATTTGCAGAAATAATATATACCCTTGTGTATTTATTTGAAATGAAAAAGCAACTTTGAGACCCAAGGGCCTCAAACTTTTGCTTATGTGGCATCACTTTGTATCTGTGGTAGCAGCAGTAGAAACTGGCTAAAATGGGGCCATCCTTTAAACTACAGGCATTTTTCTTCATCACCATTCAATGAAGTAACAACTTCACTGGAGCCTCATCGAGTTAAAGCAGCTAAAAACCTACACCACACCTTTCAGATCACTGATTTCTCTTTTTTTCCAGAGCAGTGCCAATGCCAAAGACAAATTCCATGTGAGACATTCTGACTGTGGAAAGAAAGCTTAAAAATCCCAAGAGGAGGAAAAGAGAGAAGGTGGTGGTGGGGGGGGAAAGGTTTGTGCTGAATGGATTGATAGGTAGACAAGAGCAAGTCTCTCGGGTTAAAAATCCAGTTTGGCAAATAGATGCATGGAGCTGAATTTCTTTGAGGTGCACCATCAAGAATACTCAGTTTAGGGAGGCCTCTATTGATTTCAAACTCCTTTTACTGCTGCTTGCTTCACTTCGGTAAGACTGTCTAAAAACGCCTTTGAGGATGACTAGCTGATGTTCTAAATGCTGAGCTGATTAAATAGAACTTCAAAAAGACCTAAGAGGTAAATAAACTCATCCTCTTTCTAGTAAAAAAACCTGAATCCTTAAGGTTCTTCCTTAAGGTTCTTCCTTAAGGTTCTTCCTTAAGGTTCTTCCTTAAGGTTCTTCCTTAAGGTTCTTCCTTAAGGTTCTTCCTTAAGGTTCTTCCTTAAGGTTTGCAAAGAGTTAAGATCTATAGATGAATTACTTTTTGGGGGGAGGAGAGAAAAGAAGTCTATATTTTGTAATATTTTTTTCGTTTCTTTTTTGAAATAAAAATTCAGGCATTTCCCTTCTGTGCCATTAAGTACAAGCCAATAGTTGGAAGCTATTGTATGTTACTTATGCAGGTGTGTTTTTTCCAGCACCCCTCAAACCACATACAGACGAGCGTGGAGCAAATATACAGGGTCAAATGCTACAATCCTATGAGCAAACCTCATGTTGAGAGGGAGAGAGGAAGACTGCTGCCTTCCCCAGGCACCAGATTGTTAGAGAGGGGACAAAAAAGGGCTACACCACAGTGCTGAGTAGAAATGCTCAGCTCTCGTGAGTGTGCTCTTCAGAATTATTATTGTACACCTACAGATGTTAATGATGTTAAAGTCTGTCTTGTGTATTTTTAGCACAGTCTAAAACTCCCTAACTTAAAGGCATTGCAGCGCAATGTTGAATCCAGATAAACAATTTTTATCAGGGTCCTCTAATGAAAACAGCAACAGATGCATCTAACAGTAACTTTTTTTTATGGCCTTTGTTCAGAAGCTGGTGGTGTGCTGTATACTGATGTAGCTACTTCAAGGGATGTGCTATTTTACTGATCTAGTGGTTATCATAAGATGGAAATTATTTCAACACAGAACAAAATGGTTGATAGCAACATCTTAGTTTCAGGAAGAAAATGAACTAACCTTTTCCCTTATGTTCATCGAAGGAGGTTTCTCTCTGTGCCCTTTAGCTAGATGTGAAACATCACAGTGATTTTGTTTGTGTTTTTTATTTTTGTTCATATACTATTGAGTGCTCAAGAGGAAAAAGTAGATCTGGTTTAGTACACAGCTCTCTCAAAATTGTTTGTGCTTGAGATTAATACTAGCAGCCAGACTTTGAGAATCTGCCTTGAGATATGACTGTGTATTCTCTTTCTTTAGAAAAGTTGTCTCGAAGGTAATTACTGAGTCCGTGCAAAAGAATGTGTTTCCATCTGAAAATGCTAAAACTGCATCTCTCCACTGAGGCAACTGAACTGTTCTTAGTGTTAACTTTCAATATTTTTTTCAGCTATTTTAGTTCACGGAATTCCCAACTGGGCAAAACTAGTTTCCAAGTGATTAATTTAGTTCATATTATTTTAGCATTACATAGCACTTATCATTCAGTGATGTCAAAACACTTACAGACATTAAGTAAGCCTCACAGCTTTCCTGTGAGGGAGGTATACTAAAGTATCACTATCCCCATTTTGAAGCTGGGGAAACTGAGGTCCAGAAGAAACTTGTGTCTTGCCCAAAATCAGGGAGCTAATGGAAGAGATGTGGTCAGAAGCCAGAAGTCCCAATGTTTATCCACTGCTGCAACCAGTAGGCTGGGTCACTTGGGCTACCCATAAATAATGACATTTTCAAGATAAGTACATGATGCTATCACCAGAATAAGCAGGAACAATTCTGCATTGCTTATAGCAAAGCACAGAAATGGCAAAAGTTTCACCTTAGAGCAAATTTGTAATGAGTTTCACATTTCCTAGATGAATACTCACAAAATCTTCACTTTGCTTTACAAGAGCTTAACTGTACATCCTGGCAACATCCTGCTATCACTTGGCATGAAAACTCCTCTGTCTTAGCCTAATGGAATTAATCCTCAAAAAAATATTAATTCATGTCATTATTTATGATTTATATTTCCATTAAATATCATTCACACAAGTCTCTCTAAAGGAAGCTTCATAAATCCCGAAAATGGTGATTAAAAAAAAAAAAACCCAAACAAACATTATCCCTGTAATTTTTTTAGTGAATGCTAGAATTGAATTGCTTGTTGTGTCCTTTTGACAATGTGCTCTTATGTAGACATACAAACAGGCTACTGTCTTGAGGTACTTTCAGTTCATGGTATTGCCCGAACCCTGATGAGATTTTTCTTTGCAGCAGGATGCCCCTGCACAACGTTCTACCTGAAATAGGACAACCAAGTGTAACTCCTATGTTTCCCTTCAGGTATGTAGGCGCTTCAGGAAGACATGAAGAGAGAAGGTTATACAGAGTGTTGTCCATGCTTCAAAACACCCCTATGGCTAACAAGTTTTGTATTATAATAAATTTGTACAGTAGAAACCAGGACATAAAAAATATTTCCAGAAAGTGGCTTTAAAACTATTATAAATAGAAAGTTTGGCTAATCTTTCAATTAAGGGTTTTGGGGACAGTTGTAAGTATTCTTATCCCCTCTTATTCACAGTCAATTTAGTGTGCTTATGGCCTAATGAACAACCCATACACATACAGGGACCATTTCAGTGGGGTTATATGACAAGAGAAGGATCTGTTAGTCGCATAAGCAAGCCAATTTTGTCTCCTCCAAAAACCTCTTGGAACCTTTCCCGATGCTCTGGGTCCCATTATGGCATTCCCTTTCTGCCCAACCCACGCCCTCTAACAATTACTCACTTTTTTTTTGTCACATTCTGCAAAAATGATTTTGCCTAAGCCCTGCCCAAGCAATGGTGACAAATAGAAAAAGTCCAAGAAATCAGCAGCACAAACCTCTCGGACTTTCTAAAACTGGGAAAACTGTTTTCCTTCTTTTATGCTGTGGCTTGTTTCATCTTCCTTTGTCTTGTCATATAATAGGAATAACGTTCGTGTGTGGGCGAGTGCTTGCAGTTAGTGGCCCCACAGTTACTTAACCTCTGCAAAAGTCATACATATATATTCCCTGTGAATGTTCTACCTTGCTTATTGAATAGTACTTCACTTCACCTGGCCACGATATAGGATGTGTGTAAACAATCAGCAGAACCTGCGGCGGCGGTTCCGTTGTGAAGGCTGTCAGTAACACTTTGTAGATGTGTGTGTACGTACATCTATACGGAAATGGAGAGATATATATGTATACAAATGGTAGTCCTGTAAATACCTGTTGCACGCTTGTGCATGCCCAGGAGCAATGTTACATTCCATTAATGGTAAGGCATATTATTAGATAGGCAATATTGGCAGTTATTGGAGCTGTTCTCTTGATTTGTTGAATTGCTGTTGATCGCATGCTGCCAGAGGATCTTTAAGGATGCTGGGGACGGGAAGAGGCCACTCGGAAGGTTTATTGCACACGGCGGCAGTAGTAGCCCAAAACTTTGCATTTCTCACACAGATGCTGGGGATGTTCTTTGCTCTGATCTGAAACATCCAGGCCATCCGGCTTTTCCAGGGGTCTCTGTGGTAAAGGGGAGAAAATTGGATTACATTCAAGGTGTTGTCACTCTTGCTCTTTATGATGCACGTGAACTTTCTCCTAGTAATTATAAAGGTACTACGTTTCTTTCCTGCCTTGGTTCAGAGTCGCCTCACAGCTTCATGTCTTTCTTCTTTAGAAAGGTGGTGGTAACTTAAAGACTAAACTGGGGACTATATTTATAAAAGCAGTAACACCAAAGACTTTATTCTCTTGGCTGCAGTGATTGAGATGTCCCAAAGGCATTAACACCTCAAGCACGGGCATCTCATTACCCTGTAATGCCAGCAGGGATTACCAATGTTAGGATCAGCTGCTACGATGAGTAAACTGTCTTAACCACGCATAGATACTACATAGCTAAATCCAGTTCTCCCAGTACTGGGTACTCCCAGTTCTCTCCTATGTTTCTCAGGTTGAAATTTCTCAAGTAAAGCAGCTTCAAAGCTAATAATTAAAATACCCCACACCAAACCCAAAACAACCAAACAAAAACCCCCAAGCCTCACAACACAACCCTTTTCCCTGAACCTGAGTAACAAATTGACTGTGTATTTGTAATAATGTTTGTGAAATCACAGGGCTGGAGGCATATTTGGCTAAAGAAGGGAATGAAACGGCCTTGGGTTTAGTAGATCTTTCTTCTTTAATTTTCCATGAGATAGAAAAGGGTTCACAATCACTCTGAAAAGAAAATACCCACGTTAAATATTGCAGTAAGGTTAAGTGTTTGGAGAGTCTAATGGGTAGAGAAGTGACAGAGATGTGAGGTAGAATCATAAAGTGTGCCATTTGTTTGAAAAACAATCTTACTTCCCTAACCTGTAATTTCTCTGGCTTTGTGATCTGTACCTCAAAGACTATTTCCTTGCACAGTGCCTTTCCATGAAGACAGCAGTAGTTCTATGGGACTGTGGTGGGGAATCTGAATACAAGCCATAGAGTTCTCGCTGTTCTCACAAGGATACTGGACTCTTGCTTATCTCTTCAAAATATGATTCTTGGAGCAGGGAGTGGATAAATATAAACTACAAAATTACGGCCACTTGTCTTTTCACACCTTTCCTAAATCCTGAAGACTTTATCTGTAAAACCTCCAACTCCACCTGATCATCTAAGTTTTCATTTACAAGTTCTTCATCCAAAGCCACCCACCTGGCACCCCATGCATAGGAAGAACAGAGACATTCAAAGCTTTTTTGGCTATCTAACACTGTAAGAGCAGTTCTTAATCCGGAGACTAGAAGGGCTTCTCAGCTCTCTGAGGAGCTAAACTGAGATGATATATCCCGAGCAAGCGATGTCTGCAAGTTCTTGCTTGGTTGTATTGGACTGGAAGTGCAATGCTCCTAATATATCACACAGCGAGTGGAAACAATACATGGGAGTAATTCAGTGGTGACTGCAGTGCTTTGTTACTGATTCAGTGTTCTTACCCATAATAGTACCTGAAGTCTCATCTGTCCTGGGCTACATACTACATGTCTTTGAGTCTAACTTCACTTACAATTCAACTGCAAATTAGATTCCCTGTGTCAGATGGGTAATAAGGAGAGTAGATGGGACCCCTCATCTCTTCTAAATCCTTTCACCTCCTCCTGCAACCCTACTGAGCTTTGAATGACTTGTTGGACATCAGGATTTGTGACAGGAACCAGCAATCCCACCTCTAGCTTTGCAACCCAGCCGCTGATGCAGGCAGTGCTTCTGCTGCACCACAGGCAAGTTAAAGAAGTTTATAGGGTCAGAAAAACCTGTCCCCTGCCTTTTCTACCACTTATTGCACCACCATCTGCCCCCAAATTTTCTTCAAGAATATGCACTACTTAAATATAGTCAAAAATACGATGCTCAGGTTCAGGAGTCCCAGGAGTTAATTTGTGCTTCTCAGCGGAGAATTGGAGAGTTTTGAAATGCTACACCTCAACCAGGCTATTCAGCTCGACTCTGATTGCTTCTACATGCTAGCTGTGCTCTGATTAAAGAGAAAAAATCCAGCAGTTATCATGTTTATTGATATAAGCCAGATTTTTTTTCTTTAATACTCAAGGCCTTGGGAATCATTTTTCCTGGAAATAGTGCAAAGGACATTGGGAATGCCTTGAAGCGCCAAGAGTTTTTTGGACGGTTTTCAGAAACAATAGCTCTCCGTGGTTTGCTTTCCCCCTGTGTTGATTGAGCTCAGCTTTTTGGCCTGCAAAGCATTTTGATTTCAGAAATGTTATTGTTACCAGCGTGTTACGACACAGAGGCTGTGGAGAGAGGGGTTACGAATGCAGGAAAGCAGGTTGCCAAGGGCCAGCTGGAAGCAGCAGAGCCCAGGCTGCAGCTCTGGTGAGGTGGTAGAGGGTTGAGGCTTTGAAACTCGTAGTATCCTTGTGTGGTTTGTGTCTCAAAACCACTTCAATGCAACTTCTGCATAAAATGAAGTTACAGCTTATCTCTATTTGTTGTTTTCCCTTCATGGGTTTCCTGTAAGGGAAAAAACCTCTTCAAACACTCTGAGAAGCAACTTTCTTGTCCTGCTGCTATTTGTCTGTTACTAATTGTGGAGGATTTGAAAGTAATAATCTAAAGCCATGGAACCTTCCTTACACCCTGCTGAAAGGCTGTGTTAGCCCAAGTGTTTTGTGTCCATCAAGGCTGAGCTTGGGCGGTTCTCACCAGCTTCAGCATGGTGGAAGCAGAGAAGAAGATGCCAGTGCAAGAGGAGTGTGACAGGCTCGGGCTGCTGCACACTGTATATTAGTTTTGAGGATTGACTGAATTGAGCAGGAGATTTGAAGAGTCGACAAGGCTGCAAGAGCTTGGTGATGCATTCCTGTGTTTGGAGAGGGTATGGAGAAGGAAACAGGCTATTTGTCTGAAAAAATATTTCCTTTCCTTAGAAAGAGCTTAAATGGAGCTTGTAAAACAACAGAAAATCCTGCTATGTTTCTCTGGGAAGGGTATGCTTTTTTCCATTAAACAGGGAGTTTAAATGTAATACTTCAATTTTCATTGTTGTTTTTTTTAAATACAAGCATCCAGGATTTGGCAGTCCATGTTTTCAGTAAAAGCTGCAGGGATGGGCACTCTTACATTCTTCAGCTTTGTGCATCTTTCTTTAATTTTCTCCTGGTAGTTGCTTGGTAGAAATAACCTTGTGCAGCTCCACCAGGAAAGCATTTGGTGGTAGTGACTAAAGCTGTTGCCTCGGGGGAATGAAGCTGAAATGACTTTAAATTTATATAGCAATTCCTGTCTTGCAAATTAACTTTTGATTGCGAACTATTGCTGTCCCAGTCGACGTGTACTGAAGGAACTCTATTCCCCACAAGGCAGTTAAAAGCCCCAAACCCTCAAAACAAAAAACTCACCCTTATGAAGTGTTAGATGTCAGAAAATGTCACTGGGACATCCTTGTGGAAAATTGCCTCCACCAAGAAGCAGAAGGAGATAACGTGTCTGCTGATGTTTGTATTTAGGAGACTAATATTTGTTGTTGTAGAATGGAACAATTTGATTGCACCATTTGTGGATAAAGAGTGGCATCAACATTCAAATGTTAACAAACCCACTTAATAAATAATCTTCTACCTCAAGTCATAATGGAACAGGTGAGATTATTAAGTGACAGATCAGATATGTGAATAGACATGGGTTCTACCCATATAACTGGCAGGATAATTGTTGGGTTAACAGTCTTCGCTCAAGGTTTAGCTTCCCTCAAGACACATATGGTATCATGAATTGGTAAGATTTTAGACCAATAATAAACTATATGCTGGGGGAAAAGGATGAAATGCAATGTGCGTTCTTGAGCAGCAGACTCTCTGCTTTTCCCTCTGCCTGAGGGAACAGGGACATTAATGAGGCCCTCAGTTGTCAGTGTGGATCTGAGAGGCAGTGATAAGAAAGCTGCAGGTGAGAGGCGTGATGCTCAGACAGCAAGCAGCCTCCGTCAGCAGCATGCCTCTGGGATGGGTCAACTAGGAATGAATGATAACCTCTTGAGCTAAATGGTGAAAATCTCTTTCTCAAGTTCAGAGATGCAGCAGTCTGAGGTGATCAGTATTCCCGCTGCTGGTGCACACAAGCATGAGCACACTAGGGACAGATTATTAAAGCTGTAGAGTCAAAAGATCAGACTTGTAGGCCTGGAACTGTTGAAAAGCTTGGGCCTGAGTGATCAGACCCATCCTTCCCCACACTGAGAGAGGCAGCTGTGGCTGTACCCAGGTACAGGAATTGTGATGGGACCCCACTGTATTGCCTCTGGAGGTAATAGCTCGGATATCAAGAAGAGCGTATTTACATACCAAATTATTTCCAGTCCAACAGTAAATTCCCGACAGCTGGAAGAAAATAGTGTCCAAGAGGACAAGTCGGTCACCAGATGGCTGGTTCTGCACCAGTGCAACAGCTGTCATCACAAACAGCACTGTAGTTAGCCACAAAGTCAGAGAAGGAGCCTTGATAAGAGGCCAGCCAGGAAGAAACCGCAGGGGCAGATGTTGCCTCTGTCGCGGGCAGGGGAAGAAAATGAGAATTCAAAGCTTGGCATCTGGGCTGCCACAGTGCCAGGAACGCTGGTGAATGGCTCTGAGGACAGGCTCTGTTGCTGGAGCAGGGTAAGAAGGAGCATAAACAACTATCAAATCCAAATTCCTTGGAAGAATAAGAGATAGGTTTAAGTCTCATCTGAGACGTGTGTTTATGTTTAGAGTGGCTAAAGTAACTATCCAGGAAAGTACTTTAGAGTAGTCACAGAGCTGCTTTGTCAGGGTAGTTTGTGGTTCTCCTGCTCCTTAATAGGGCTTGAGCTCAATGGGCCTTCAATTTTTTGCCCTATGTCCTGTGAATTCCTGTAAGCACTCCCACTTGAGGGATGTAGTGAAAATGCAAAAGGAGGTACACAGTGTCACAATTTAGTCATGAAAACAAAAAACCATGCAGAGCTTCCTTGGAATGAGGAACAGTTTTGCAGCTCAGGTGTGAGAGCTGCCTGATTCCCTGATCCATGGCTGAGTTGACCAATGCACGGTAGCAGTCCTGCTATCAAGGTTTTTGTGGTACTTCTCGTAATACATATTCCACCATGTCTTAAACACAGAGATTTAGAGCTGTATTTATAGAGCACTCTGAAGTATATACACAGCTGTAAAATTGCTGAGAAGACTTTTCCTGCCCCAGAGAGATTAAAAGCTCATTCTCACAGATTGGAGTAAGAGCACAGGGCTGAATTAAGATGTTCCTGGTGGGGAATTGGCGCAGGATCATTTCCCGGAGTGAAACAAGCCTCTAGGAACAAAGAGCAGGTGGCAGGGAAGTGTGACTGCTCTCCTCTCCAGGGACACACTAATAAAAGGTATGCATAGGAAGTCAAGATTTGAGCATAGTTGCACAGGCTGTTCACAGCCCCAGCATACGTGTCTGGATGGCTACCCCAGAGCTATCCAGAGTGGAGATGATTATCTTCAGTACTCCGGTATTATTGCCTGAGCCAGTTTCATGGGAGTACTCGGGCATGAATCATCCTTTGTGAGACAATGTGAACAAGCCCTACAGGGCTCAAAATTCTATAGGCTAAGAAAAGCAACTGGAGGGAAGATGAAATAGAGATGAAGACTGAAGAAGAGGACAAGCCTGGCAATGAAGAACGAGCTCCTGACTCATTGCAATGCATAGCAAGCTATCCTCAAATAAGGCTTTTTTTTTTTCTTCTCCTAAACTGGTCAAAAGCATCCTGATCCCCCATACTCCAGGTGATGTAGCAAGGCCTGGTGGCCCGTGAGGTGATAGTTCAACTTTTGAGCAGACTGCAGAGATCTGCAGATCTCTTTGGCAAGAAACCAGGGGAATACAGCTACTCACTTGGGAAAGCTTCCTTGGGGACGGTTGCTGTGTCCTGTCTATATCCACATCTTCTTGTAAGTGTCCTCTACTGCCCAAGGTCAAACATGGAGCAAGGGATCAGATCTGCTAGGAGTTTTTATACTGTACATGCTATTGTGAAAGGAGACTTCTTATAAAATGCCCTCACCAGGGAAATGTGGCACCTGACTGCTTTTAGGCATGGCTTGACTTGTTTGCAGTTAAATAATTTTTGTGGTTTTTGGTGGCTCGTGTACCTTCATTTTTGGATAGTTCACGTTGAGGAACCAACAGTGATTTTCATCTGCTGAAAAAATGACATTATATGTGACATAAAATGACATAATTTTAAGAGTTCAATAATTTCATGACATAAATTTAGTTTTAAGGTAATGTCCAATACACCTTTTTATCTGTTAGGTCACAGTGACATGTTTACTAAATGGTAGGGAGGGCAGTAAGAAAAGAAGATGAATTCCAACAACACTGAAGAGAAGGAAGTAGAAATACTTTCAAAAATTGTTTGGAAGCAGAAATAATTTCTTTAATTAGAGGTAAATACTGTCTGAGCTTGAATGAAGGACAAACTTCTCGTGTCTGGCCGGTTTATCTGGGTTTTGTTAAACTGACAAAAAAAAACCCCAACTATTTATGGATTACTTGTACTATGATCATATCACACAGTGTGGTGAATTTGCAGTGAAAAAATAGACACTACAAAACAGGAATGTTGATTTCCTTTCCTTTAATGGAATCAAAATGGCACAAGAGAAACATGGCTCCTAGGGAGAGACGGCATCGCTTTGTAGCTGAGTTGATGAAGCTGGAAAAACTGTCTAATGGAAGATTCGGATGAGGGTGAAAAGATTCTGATCGCATATGATAAAGGCAGAAGGAGCATATAATTAGCTGAGGACACCCACTAATGCACTGAACAGGGAGGGGAAAAAGTGATTGGTAAAAACTTCCAAGAGCGCACAGGAACTCAAACAGCAATGAGGACTTTCCTGCAACAGGTGCCAACAAAGTAATCAAAGTCTAGAGAACAAATAGGAGATACCTACTAAAAATGTTGAAGTGGTGTAGCAGTGCTAATTAAAAAAAAAACAAACCAAAAACCTACTGAAACAATCATGTGGACAGTAAGATTTTTTTAGTGCGTGTGCACAGGGCACCTCTGGAAGAATGAGAAAAGTTAATTGTCAACTAGAAAAAAAAATCTCATGATAGAAGGAAGGGGTGATCATGTTGTAGTGAAGCACGTCAAGGTTTCTACCACAAGCATGGTAGGCTTCAAACACTACGTTTTAACTGCAATTCATATTGCTTCAAGGTACCAGCAATTCTACATCAATATTTTGGCTCCATACTGAAATGCATTGACGCTGTAGAGACGGAGCCAAATCTTGCCCTTAGAGTTAGATGAATATGCAAGTGTGTACCAGAAAAGGGAGTGCAGCTGATTTGATATTCTTGTGTGGGATAAAGTTTAATAAACTTATTTGTCTCCTCTTTCTGCTTTTTGCAATGAATTTCAATATTCCTCTGTCTCTTCATCATAATAAAGTCCCAGTATCCTTCAGGATTTTCTTTTCCTGACACCCTCCCCTCCAAAACCTCATGAAATGGTATGAAGTGTTCCTTATGAGCCCATGGAAAAAGCTTTTCATAGGAATTGTGCAAGCACTTAGGTAACTAATGAGACACCTAAGGCTTCTGATGGAATTTCCTTTGCACCTATTCCAAGTACATCCAAATGATCTGTCTACGATTTGAGCAGTCTTTCTGAGTGGGCAGTGAGTAACTTGACCCATACAGAGCTCTATGTTACTGAGATTCAGCTAGGACAAAATCCACCTGAGGCAAATCCCACTCTTAAAATAATTCTCACCTTTTCCATCCACTACAATTTTCTGCACTATTGTGAAATCTCATCATTTTTTTTTTCCATGATGGACTAATTTCTTCACCGTGGAGTTGTCAAAAGTGACTTTTTTTGCATGAGACTTCAGCTTTGACAGTCTGTAGCCTGGTTTGTCAGGGAAACAAGGACTATGAGCTCATGCAGTCAGTCTGTCTGCCACTGAAGATTGCTAAAGTGGGTGACTGCTTGTGACCAGTTGTGGTAAGATCCTGACAGTCAGTTTTTCCATCATGAGCTGGAAATGCAGGAAATTACCTCAAGGAATAGATGGAACTGCAATCTGCAGGAAGCAGGAAAGAAGGCTTTGTGGAGCATGTAAGCTATGGATGACAGGATGGCAGATGCAGCTTTCCTAGCAAAGCTAATTCTTAGAACTGATCCTTTCAGCTTAATAAAAGGTTTTCTTTTGAACTTCTTTGCTTGGGCATCACTTGGTATTATGGAAACTGAGAAACCTCTCTTTAACTATCTGTCTTGCTTTATTGTCATTAACAACGGAATTGTGTAGGCAGGAGTCCTCTTATTGTTTTTCTCTTTTTATCACTAATGTTTGTAAACACGTATAGCCCCTTGATCAATTCCAATCTTATTTCAACAAGTGAGAAAAGTAGAAGGTAGGGGAAATAACTCTAGTGGCACTAGTGGAATGAAGCATTAAATTGGCATAAATATGAAGAGAATCATAAAAATGAGGAGGCTCATTGCTTCTGCTGAGCTGCTTTTACTCCATCTCAGGTTATAAGGCCCCGCAGTCTGTTTCTATAATGAAGGCAGGTAAAGGTCTTGGTTTGGAGGTATTTTTACAGAACGGGAAGACACTCTTATTTCCCAGCACTGATTATATCAGTGTAGATTTCCAGGACTGAGAACAGCAGCTCATCTGGGAAACAATTTTTTTTGTGGCACATTGTAGTCCCTGTCAAGTCCCTTTTAAGTCTTACCCATGCTTTACACAGTCAAGAGCATTCTTAATTCCAAGCCTCTATGTCGGCACGTCTGCACTTCTCCTACCTGTTTGTGAGGATAAACATTAATGTGGCACTTGATACATTCTTGTCCCATGTTAGCCCAGGAGTTTCCACTCATCCATTTTCTCTTGCATTTGGGGCACTTATATTCCCCGAAGCAGCGTTTCTTGCCCTGGTATGGAGTCAGGCCTTCTCCTTTTGGACGAGCCTACAGAACAAAGGGAAGTAGCAGTGAATGACCAAAAAGAGATATGGGAGAGGAGTAGAAAAGGGACAGTTTTATGGTTTTAATCAGGGAAGTTTGGGCAAAAGATACTAGAGGCAGACATGGAAGGTCATATCCCCTTCATGAAGAGTTCTTATATTGAAGCCAGAGTTTAACATTTCTGAGGCTTACTTCTGTAGAGCATATTCAGAAGTTCAAGAACACTTGCAAGTGACACTGAACATAGTATTTAGAAATACACCTTATTGAAATGAGTAGTTTTAATATCCGTTTCTTTATAAGGTCCTCGTCTATTGAGTTAATCTTGCTGGTATTATATATATAGCATCTGGAGAAGCAGCTTGCTAGTAAAGGACTTTATTTCTTAGCCAGACCCTTGTCTGTTCCTCACTAGAATCTATCATTAAGACAACTTTTTACAACTCTGCTTTGCACAGTCTGTAAACAACGCAATATTGGCAATTCATTAGTGTGTGGACATGCATTATTACATGGGAGTCCACAAACTGGGACTGAGTATGAAGGAAAGACATATGTTTCTAATTAGTAGAAATCCGTACTTTTAAGGGACTTGATTTGGTTTCTTGCTCCTGGTAAACAATTTCACTGATCTGCACATTTTGAAGGAAAAAGGAAGGGATTCTCACAATAGACTTTTGTGAAGTCTTAAATGTTGAATGTCTCCTGAAGAAAGCCTATTTCTCTAGGGAAGGTAGTAGAGGACACAGTGACCTTGTATGAATACTGGTTTTATTTCCTCTAAATACACACACTAAAACTGAGTGTTGCACTTAACAAAAAAAAAGTACATAACATGTGAATATGTTAAGGTGAAGATGAGAGTATTGAACACAGCTGTCCTGAAGATAGCTGTAGGCCATTTTCCCAGAGTCTATAGCAGGTGTTGAAAAAAATGCCCATCTATTCACTGTATTTTGTTTGTTGTTGCCTAGAGGGAGATACTTTGCCTGTTAAGTGGCAGAATGGTACAATCACCTACCCGAGGATTCTTTGCCATTTATTTATGTCACGCCTCTGTGACTGTTTTTTGAAAGAGTCTCAGATGAAGTTTACAAAAGTTAAATGGCCCACGGTGCCGGGAAAGGGTTTGTTTTTGTTTCGGGAGCTTGTACGATTTCCCAGTGTGTAGGTCCAAATTGCTTTCTGTGTGAAAACACGGGTTGAAAAAGCAGGTGGTTGGCAGAAGACGTGAGCTTGGCAGGAGCTCTGAGACTTGAGCTCCCGTGGCTGATGGAGATGGTGTGCTCTGTGTTACCTCCAGGAGTAAGAGAGAAAGGAACATTGAGTGCAATATCCCCCACGCTTTGGTGGATGGAAGAGGAGCAGAGGGACTCCAAACCTATTCCAGCCTCTTTTTTTTTCCCCCTGTAGTGTCAGTAAACAACATTCTCTAGTGTTCATGCTTATCTCTCGGCATAGCAATATTCTTTAAAAGATCAGATGCAGTTACAACCTCTCTTACAAGCAGGCAAACATCTATAATAATTTGCTTTATGACACTCAATCTGACAAGCTACTGCAAATATTCTGGCTCATAGCAATGATGAAGCTGACACTGGGACACTTAGATTTACAGAAATATTGTGCAGAAGGAAAAAAAGTTTGTTGGTATAATGAGAAACGTTTGGACTTCTGTGACTAAATGGGTGCTGGCAGGCACCTGGAGTGTAATCCTCTGAGTCATGGTGTCCCCTTGATAAGGATGAGAGCCTGTAATTGAATATAGAGCAGGAAAGTACCAATTTATGGAGACATCCTCACTCTGGATAATTAATTTGGCCTTGCCTCTGAGGAATTTGTAGCGCAACTCAAGTCAAAGTAAGAAGGAGCCACGTGCTTTCTTCATGTAGAAATTTTCATGGAATCAAACACATGAAACTTTGGGTACAAAGAGCTTCCATGGCTGAGAGATGTCCCTCCTGAGGTGTCACAGATTGCCTCATTTGCAGTTGCAATTGTGGCTACGTTACTGAACATAAGATGAGTTATTTCTGATTCTCAGTGTCAGACACGCTCCTTCTGCAATCAGACCTGGAAATGCAGGTTCATTGCCCCTATTAAGAAGGAGACCTTTCAGAAACCATGCAGGTCACAGAGTGCATTATTTCCAAAAGTAATAGCACTGACTTTGGAGATGGAGCATATCTGAGAAGTCTTGTAAATGTTTACAAACAGCATTTAAACATCACACTCCCACGGCAATATGTTATGGCAGCCATAAAGAAGATTTAGACACCAGACTCCCACAGAAATATGTTGTGCTAGCCACAATTCCCAGGCAGGGGAGACTCTGAGATGGACACTTGGAGAGGGCTGAGAACTGTAGGTTTTTCCAGGCTGACTTCAGAGCTGCTGATGCCCTGCAGTGTTCTGCCCTCACAAAAGCACAGGAGGGCACTGAAGATGCTAGTCAGCCAAGTCCTCTGTGCCAACAGCTGGGCATCAGAAATGGTGGATTTCCAAATTAGATGCTGCTTTTAAAATTTGACTTCACTTGCTCTGTAAATCGGAAGCAGAATCAAGAAAAGAACATATAAGCCCTGACTCCGAGGGTGATTTCCTGCTATAATTGCTAGACTAAACTTCTGATTTATTTTTATTTTAACTTTTCGGCTGTCCCAGCTCCCTCCTCAGTCACTAACTTTAATTAGTTTGCTGGCAAAGCTACAACATTCTCTGTAGGTGTTTTGCTCTTCTGCTTTATGGATGTTTATAGTTTTCCCTAACAGATATTATTTCCTTTTCTATATCTTCAGTTTCCCCAACTGTGCCCCACAGGGAATTTGGATTCTCAAACAAACAAGCTCTTTTTCTTTAGTGAGAAACATCATTAGGAAGCACTGACAGTGGTGAAGGCCATTGTCCAGCTCCCTCCACCCTTCAGGTCCAAACAAAACAGAAATTTTACAGTATTAGGTGGAAGGCAAAACCCAAGTGAGATACACTAATGGCCTGAGAGGTCTGAGGCTGGGTGTTTACTTTGTTATTATTTTGCATGTCTGTGTCTTCAGCAGCAGCAGAGTTCAATTGCATAAACATTTCCAAGAACCAGGCTGCTCCTTGGCACAGAAGCAGCCAGCTCTGCCTGGCAGGGTGCTCAAGCACCCGGGCACTCTGTGACAGAGGTGTCTCAGTGCTCATCCAACTGGAGGGCAAGAACTGTTTTCACCAAAGGTTTTTTTTTTAACTAAGTGCCAAAAAAAGAGCAAGAAGACACATTTTTGTCTCTCTGTATTTAACCTAAAGACTCTTCTTTTCTAAAATGTGGGATTTACCTTGTTTAAACCATTAACCTCCTATTCCCTCCCCACCTTGGCTTGGTGGGAGTGTCATTTAATACTAAACCTCGGTTGGTAGCATTAGCTTTTCTTACTCTTTCTGCAGATAGGGATTTATTTATGTTCTGAGTTAATCTGGCAGAGTTATGCCCCTATTCATAATGACAAAATATTTTATTGTTAGTGGGACAAACATATGTTGTCCCGTTGCCTTTATGTGCAGGTAGTCTGTGGCCAAGTTACTACCCTTGGCTGCAAAAGCTTGGTGGAACCTCCCTCTTGCCATATTTGAAATAATACTAAAAGCAGGCTACGGACTCTAATGTGAACAAGGTTTTTGTGTTTTCAGTTCTCTTTTTGTCTCGGAAGTTGACAATTTTATGCTTGAAATGCTGATTTGACAGTGTACAGTATTTCTCCTGCTATGTGGCTGTATGGTTCTCCCACATCAATATGTATCTTCATTCAAACACTTCAAAGATGATTTAATGCAGCCAGGACAAATAGTCCTCTGGGGGACAACCACAGGATCAAAACCAAACTGACTTTTCTAGAAGGACCAGAAATTAGCCATTGAAGTATGTCTCCATGTCCAGATCTAAGGCTACATGATAGATTCTTTGTGCTGCTTTGACTTTGGAAATCTGCCAGAGGATTTGCAGAAGGGAGAGCCTTCCTTCCCTACAATATTCTTGGGGTGGGACCTGTGATGGCCCAAAGCTCCTGAGGGCCTCAGGCACAAACTGAAGCTGGTCTTGGACTGTTGTTGAGGCCGAAGGGGACTCCCTCTAGCCTTGAATTCAGGAAGCAGCACAGATTCTACAAGAACTCTCATCGGTCCCCTCTGTCAACTAGCAGCTAAGCAAATAAAAAGCCCTTGTCATCTGATTCATGAGACAGTGATACATCACCTCAGTCTTCCACACAAACGCTAAGACAAATGAAATCATCTTTGAAGGTTTACCTAGCCAGTGCACATTTGCCTTGGCTAGATCCAAGGGATCCAGTTAAAAGCTAGTAAGTTTTATGTGACATTGAGAAAGACACCAATATTTTATCTTTCACTGACACCCAGTTCCCTCTGTTTTTTTTCTTCCTCTCTTCACTCTAAACCACCAATTGGCCATAATTAGATTTAAAAAGTGTTAAAGTTAAGATTGTCTGCTGGTATCTGGCCAGTCAAGCTATCCCTCAACCTATCTGTGCATCTTATGGACGAATCTGCTAAAACACTTGGCAGTGACGGACATGATAAAGGACTCTTTTTAGACAAATCTCTCAAAAGTGTCAGTTTGTAGAGTCAGCAAAACCAAAACACCTCCCCCTCTCTGCTTAAAACTAGATTCATTATAAACAACAGAGGGCTGAGAGTTCCCTCAAAGTGAAATGCGGAGGAACAATTTATTTAATACTCTTTTCCCCCCTAATCTTCCCCCAAGCTTGTTGTTGCACAGCGGAGAGGAGTACAGCACAGAGGGATGATGAAGTCAGCACGACACTGATAGGTGGGTCCCTTTCTTAGAAGAACTCTCTAAGGGTCTGCTTATAAGGATGCTTCATGAAATAAAGCAAAAAAGCAATATTAGCAAACAACAGCCTGATGCACTGACCAAGTTCCCAAGAGGTTTGCCAAAGTAGGAGGGCCAAAGTTGTATTTTGAAATGTGAGCCCCTGACACTCTCAATTGTCAGTCAGTACAAAGAGGATATGGCAATTTTGAAAGATGAAATTATAATGAAAAAGCATACCCAAAATGTTCAATTATAAAAGGAAAAAAGAGTATTGGGGCTGATTTGGTGTGTACTGGGTGTCCTGGCATTCTAGTCCCAATTCTGCAGCAAGTTGTAGAGTGTTGGGAAATTCACTGAAGTCCTTTGACCTTTCTCAGCAATTTGTAGACTGTGTAGAGAATGAGGACACACTTGCACACTCATGAAAAATGGCACATAAAAGAGAATCCTTAGGTTAGTCAACTTTCTTTTTATCTTTGTCCTTCCTGACTTTTGTGTTTATTCAAATCTGAACATCAACAGAATACATAGAGAGGTTATATGCTTTGGAAATTAATTCTAACATAGCTGATCTATTTTTCCTTGCTGTGTGTAGTCCATTTTGCTAGTGTGTGACACTGGAGATTTCTGAGGTATTTAAATGAACTCTTGCTGTATCTGTAATTAGTATATGTAATATGGGAAAGGCATCTAGGGGATACAGAGACCAAATGAATGCTATGTTACAGCAGTATAGTTTGTGTAATAGTGATATGACGAAAGCTCTTACTTGATATGGTTCAGTTAAAGGAGAAGGGGGATAACTGTCAGCAGACTCTTCATCACAGCATTACTATTTAAATAAAAGCATCTATTTGATTTACAGAGCAATAGCTATTATGAAATTTTTAGATGTACTGGATAGTTCAGCTTAAAGATTTATGACAAACAACATTATATCTGAGCAAGACTTGAAAACTGTGCCAGTTAATGGAGGAAGCCAATATGTGTTGTATGTGACTGGGATTTTGTTTAGGGGTCTTGTCTGTCTCGAGGCTTCAGACTGACTGTAGTGTCTACTGCTTAGCTGTTATTGTCACCAAAAGCACCAGGAATTTACACCACTGCATTCACAGAAACAGGCTCATTTCTCATGACAGATAAAGCTTCTGAAAACTTCTGTTGCCCTTGTACGACTTCTGCACTTAAAACCTGATCAAGATAGGAGGTGGCTTTGTACTGAGGTCCCCAGTAATGTAATTATTAGTCAGGGATTTGCTGGTTGTTAGGATTTCTCACTCCTTTTTTGTAGCACAATATGCATATGGTAGCCTTCCTGCATGCCATCAGCATGTTGGGTTGGGGAAAAGAGGACAAAATGTTGATGCAGCTGATGCCTGACCTCCCTAAGGAATGTAAGAGTAGAAGCAGGTAAGCCTGCTTATGATCTCTGCTTGCTGCTCCAGGGCTCACCATATACTGTGTTCTTCCTAGTTGTATATTCTGTCAACTTAAGTGGACAATTATTTCACAGTTAGGTGTATATAGAAGTTTCCTCCTATGCACATTCTTCCTCCCTTTGTTTCATCCTCATACATGTTACTTTCTCTAAGCACACAGTGCTTTCTTTACCTTCCTTGCCCTGCAGTCAAGTGTCTATCCAGTAAAGTGGTGTTGAGAACAGAACACAGTTCTCCAGGAGCAGAGCCCTGAACAAAACACACAAGTCTGAGTGCATGGTTCAAAATAACATTAGTCATTTTATTTTTCTTGAATGAATACTCTACTTCTGCTGTTACAAACATTTTCATTCCCTAAGTCTTACTCTTTTTGAAACATTTACTTCAGTGAACTTGTCAATGAACTTTTATAGGTAAATTTTGAAATGGCAGAAGACAAATTTTATGTTTGTTTTACTATATCAGTATGTATCTCTTGGCTGCTTTGAAAAATCTGTGTTGTCAACATATTGTATCTTAACTGCAATTTTGATCTCGTTTCCACAATGGTAAACCAAGAGTAAGGTTTGGCAGTATTGTTACTAATAACATGCACATGGTTTCTGATGATGATTAAAGCAATAGGCATGATCGTCATGGACATGCTGATCAAAGCCTAGAAATCCAAGAAGCTGGCTTGGCAAACATTCTGACATTTAAATCAAAATCTGGTTTTGCAGATTTTTCAGAATCCTAGCCACGCTTTTTGGAACAAAGGCTACAAAATGCCTCACTGAGCTGATCATTAGAACCAGCCTTGGCCCAAAGTATTATATATAATACTAATTTCTGTGCTAAGACAGTTTGCAGTATAATATTTGCAGAACTGCCAAATATTAATTACTCTCTGATATGCCATTTACTGATTGATAGTGTGGAGTTCCTTCTTTGTGAAGCTAATATAGAGATAGAAAACATGTACAAACTCGGCACCATACAGTCTGAGAAAGCAACTGTATTAAATAGTGTGCCACTTTCATAGGCCTCTCCATACAAAAAGACATAGATGTATTGATACAAGCAAGCAGTGTAACTGAAAAGTATTTGGGAAGAATGGTAACGTGCTGATGGGAGTGATGCTGGACTTCCAACACCTGCATTGAGCATGTACGGGTTTCCTGCCTGCTCTTGGTCAGTTTGTGTAATCAGACTGTACTTCAGCAATTCATTTGTAGCAGGGAGAGGTCTTTTTGCTGTTCCCTGCTGTTTCTGTGGTTGCTGTGGCATTGTGTAATCACTTTGGCCTATGTATATGGTGACGTTGTTTGTGTAGTATAATGGAAGCTTGAACTTTATCTGAGCTATCTAAGCACTTTGGTAACACACCAGGCAAATAACACTCGTAAAACCTTCAGTCAGTCCTCCTAGAAGCAAATTAAAGTGCATAGAGTATTGCACAGAAACACGTTCTCTCTAGATGAAGCTCGTTAGTGGAGCCTTAATAGAAAGTGAAACTCTTCTTGCATTCACAGTTCTAACTACCCTCAGATATTTTTTTTCCTGAATGTTCATATGAGTTTTCCAGGGTTTAGAATGGTTGTAAATTCAGATATATCACGTTACATACAGGGCAACAGGCAATGATCAAGTGCTTAATGTGTTTTGGTAGACTTTTAGAGCTGAAGAGCTCAACTAACCCTCCCTAAATCTGCTATGAAGGAAAGCTGCAAGTAATTATCTTGGTTAACTCTAAGGATTTATTTTACCTATGTATGCTACTCTTTGCTTGTTGAATAACTGTGAAAGAGCTCCCAAACCGACTCTCTTTACTTGCAGCCAATCCTAGTTTTAATATGTTTGTTCCCGTAGGAACTTGAAAACAATGGAATTACTTGAGCATATAAATAGCTGCCTAATAGCTGCTCTTCTTTTCAAAGTATTGCATAACTCAGCCTAACCCAGAACCTAAAATTTTAAGAACAGGGAAAGAATAAGTCTCTGGTCCTTACATACATGAAGATCACTGTCAAAATGCGAACCAAATGTTAACTCATACAATGAAACAAGCATACTGACAACAATTCTCTGAGGGAATTGTGCAGTGAATGTTTTGTTTACTGCAAGATGAAGTAAAAAAAAAAAAGGGAGGGGAGGTGGAGCTAGAAAGTGAGTATGGGTAGTGCCTAAATGAACCTGTCTCTCTACTGTGTAATCTTAATATTGCATATCATATAGAAAACAGTGGTTTCGTATCAAATAGGCCTGTGGAAGAGTTAAAATTCTACTCTGCTGCTGACATGCAGTGAGGCACTTCTTTTCAGTGTTACAAGATCATATTCTTCCAAACAGCTTGAGATAAAAGGAAGTGGTTCAAGTCTTTCTTTCCCCTTCTCTGATACAAAATTGGCCATGCTGAATTAATTATGAAGAAACTAGGAATGTATTCATTTTAATAGTTTCCTGATGTGTGGAATCTTTTGTCCCTCTTCATTTGTTGCTTGAAAACATACAATGGCAATATTCTCCTCCTCCTATCTCCCTCCCCTTTCTCCTCTGGTAGCACAATATTATTAAATACATTGGCCTTTTTCAGTAGTTGGAATCAGAGTTTGGGAGCAGTTTAGGAGCAGTGAGGGTCACTATCATCAGGCATTGCCTCTCTCAAGCTGAGGTCGAGACTTGTATTTTTGAACCTATTTAATTGGTCCAACTCTGATGGCTTCATGTGCGTTTCAGATGTCTCCCAGGGCTAACATGGCACAACTGAAGCACTGCTCTAGTGGTGAGCTGACAGGTCTAAAGACGATGATCTTCTAACTTTTTATTAGCAGTGGAGTAGCCTCCTCACCTCCTCATAGGTCACAGGACCTTTCCAGAGGCAAAACAGATAGGAAGGCAGACAGATATCACTGGAGGTCATTTTATTCGAAATCTAAGTGAGTGGCAGGTGTTTTTGAAGACCCATTCAAAATGTAGGATGTTGTCTTCTCCTTCCTTGCTGTTCTGAGGTGTGCTTATGCAAAGTCTCCACCTGAAGAGAAGTTTTGAACTGAGTATTTATGTTGAGATGTGGCTGCACGTCTCCAATAGATCCTGTGATGGTATTTCTTTCCTTATTAAGTATTCAGGTAAAGAAACTGCATGAGAAGACTCTGTCTACTGTTTCATCTGAGAATTTGAGACTTCTTCACATCAAACTACACACAGAATAATAGTGTTGTCCCTACCACTTGATCTGCTTGTGCAAGCTGCGTAGGAACTTAATGATTTATGAAAACAATGGGTTTATGTTAATTAGAAGGAGGAGGAAGAGGAGGAGGAGGTGTCAAGGCAAAGAATATTGTAACCCAATGCAAGTTTGCAATGCAATATGAAATGCAATTTTATCAATATTTACCACTCAAGAAATGACTCTGATTTGACTTTACGCTGCTTGGTGCACGCTCTGGACTGACACACTCTTTTGTTCCCTTCACACATGTATGAATCATAAGGAAGGATTTTTTCTTAGTCTGAATTAGAAATGCTTTTGCTCTTGTGCAGGTTTCATCTCTTCAAAACAACTCTTGGAAAGCAAAGGAAATACTGTTAGGATGATAAGGGCAAATTTCAGTGGAAAGGCTGTTTCTAGAACTACTCTGCCTTCTTCCTTCCTTCTGCTCTGAAAGGGACAGGATCTCTTTCAAATATCCACTAAATCCTTAAGAATTCAAGACCTGGTTCATGGCATATCCTGCATACTGCATATGAATAACAACAGCAAGAAAAAAATCCAATAAGAGAGCGCATGTCACAAGGAGAATAATGTAGTCTTGTGGTTAAGGTACTGGACTGGGCCTCCACAAGCCTGGACTTTATTTCTGGCTTGTCTGTAGCCTGTTTCTGTGGGTTTGTGGACAAGTGACTTGATCTCTCTGTGCTTCAAGTTTTCATCTGGAGTATGGTCAGTACTACAGTACCTCACGTTCTGGGAGCATAATTAGTGTTTGTTCCTATGAAAGCGAGCAGTACGCATGAATTCTCGAGTAGAGGTTTTGAAGGAGGACTGCTATAGGCCTGTCACCAGTGACTCTGAGCTTATCTTTTGAGTCATTTTTTTCAAAGGCTCTGTTCAACAGATGTTTTCTCTTTCACACATTTTCTGTTTTCCTTACTACCTGCTTGGTTAAAATAGTCACAAGTGTCATTTTCCATTAACTGCTTGTGACACCTCCACTATTACCAACATCAAAATAAGTACATATACAGTTACAAGGATTTCTATCTAGGAAATACTTTATGCAAAAGATAAAGCACGGGCCCTCTTCAGAAATCTTCCCACTGTAATAAAAACAATGCAAGGACTGCCCACACCCCCTCTAACCTCCCCACCCCACAGCAGCGCAACAGTGGAGGCTCCCAGGACACTAGCACACAGAACAGGCTGTGGCCTGTCCTCCTCCAAGATGAAATACCACAGCAAGAGTGTCATTGCTTCTAGCTGGAATGGGCCCTTTGTTTGAACTATTTGAAACTGTTTGAACTATTAAGAAACAGGGAAAGGAAATAAAGACCAGATGAGCAACCACCCTCCCTTTCTCCACCTCAGCCTCCTTCCCTCCACCTTCCCCCCACTAGGCCGTCTCTGAGATGACATACAAAAACACCGATTGAGTCAGCCAGCCTGCTTTAAATTACAGCATTCTTTTTGAGCCTGGAGAAAGGCATGTTATGCATAGCCCAGAAATGAAACATGACTTCAGATGCTGATATCTAAACTGCATAAATGTTTATTATGTTTAATAATGTAAAAGGGACCTTTTTTTTCCTGATGCCAGTATACTTTCTTCTAGAAATATTCTTCCAGGTTACACAGGAGCATAATGTGTAGAAGAAAGTCTTAGAAACCCAATCCTTCTGTCCACAGAAGTCATGTCTAAGTTCATCTACCTCAAGATCCCTAAAATCCTGAGCTGCCTGACTTGGTTCATGTGCATGACATCACTTGAGAGCTCCATGCTTGCTTGCTTTAGACCCATGTGCAGGTGTCTGGGAGGAACTACTTGTTAGAGTTTTCTTCTACTGGAGGCTCAGTCTTTCTATTATAAAAAAGCAGGTCTTTAACATCTTGATCAAAGTCCATCAGAAAAGTCTCATCGTTTTAAACATAACCATTGGCTTTAGAGAAGAGTTATAGGCTTCAGGTCACACTTATACTTCAGGTCACCCAAAGACAACCATCCTTTGGTATGAAGTTTGTGATAACACAGTATGAATCCACATCTCTAATCTCTTCCATCCTTCCTTCTCTTCTCAGTCCATCCTGTTGCTGCAGTTCTATTAGCATGCTCCTTCATTGTTTTGGGTTTTTTTTCCCCACTATGTGCAAGCTAGCTTGAATCATCTGAAGAATCACTTGCCATGCTACCAAAACAGCACCAGCAGCTGCCAAGCTTTGTTAACAATCCTGTGATGTTCATCATTTGATGTTTGTAACATTACAAGAACTTTGAGCATTTTACTAAAACTCTTATGAAAAGGAGCTGAGGCAAACTGATTCCCTCTCTGTAATATCTTTCTTGACCACTTGCAGAAATACAAAGCGCCTTGAAGTTGAGGAAGGTTGGACTGCAATCAATACATAGGTATCTGAAGAGTGAGAGCACAACATAGTCAAAGCATTGAGTGTGGAGGACTGGCTCACATCAGAGTTCTGGCTAGACTGAAAGGAAAGAAGCAGCATCCAGGTGGCTGATGAACAGAAAAGATACAGCATGAAATTTATAGCCTTTTCAGTGATTCAGATCCTGCCAGTTAGTTAGCTGGCTTTATCTCTTCCCTACTTATTATTTTGATCTTCTAATCTGTTGTTAAAAAAAACAAGTCAGGAGGACAATTACGTGAAACTTCTTGGGAAATGGAAAGGTCATAGGTTGAATCAGGCCATGGATGTTGTATGTTTCAGTCCAAAGCTGTGGCTTTTGGGAAAAATAAAACGTCTTATGTTTTGAAATGGGAAGCTTATGTCTGACTCATGAGGCTGCCTGGCTGTACCTTAAAAAATTAAGCCTTTTGGACACCTATGTTTTAGGCTTGTTCTGTGCAGCTGTGTAACAGGAACTTAGAGATTAAGATGAGCATTTTTGAGAAAAATTTTAATTGGAAACTCTGTTTTGACAGAATATAGTCACAGAATTGAAACAGTGGTAACTGTCTGAACAAGTGAGTTGTAATAACAATTTCCTTGAATGCAAGTAGATGACATTTCTATTCCAGTTTTTTCTTTTCTGACCTTTTTGCCTGTTCCTTCTTTAAAAAGCAAAACTATTCAAATATTTGCAGCCTTCCCGATATGTTTGTATAGTGGCCTCAGACAGCATTTCCTATATTTAAGCATTTTATTGTCAAAGACACTCACACACAGCATTTCATTATCACGGATACCTAAAATCTCACTTCCTGAAAGTCACCACTTTCCTGTGTGTGCACTTGTCACCAGAGGAGACTCACACTGGACTGCTCTGAGCATGTGATGTTGGCAGTACCTCAGACTTGTTCCTAGCAGCTGACCCAAAGTGAGTGAGCAGCCTGAGGCCAACTGGTAGTTACATGTTCTTTGGCATATACTGGCCCTAAGCCACATCAGGAGATGGACAGGCTTTGCAGACTAAATAATCTTTCTCCCCAAAGGGAGAGCGTTTTTTCAAGAAAAAACCCAAAAGCTACCACCAAGTTAGTGATCTCTTTTGCTAGTGAAGAACATCCTGCACCAGAAAGCACATCTGAATGACAGCTGCAGTGCTCAGCTACTGAACATGTTCTAGGAGCACTGTTTTCCTAAGTTCTATTTTTGAGGTTATACCCATCATCTTGTTCAAAATATCTGATTCCACTCTTGTCTTAGCAGAATCTTCAATACCCACAGGCAAGTAAAGTGAAAAGCTCGTTATCAATCAATAGAAAGGATGAATACAGGTTCTGATAGAAACCTCATGAGAGCAGAGGATCCACCAAGCAGCTGTATGGCAGAGAACACATGAAAATGCTATGTTCAGTGTTTTTTATGGGAACATGCTTATGACCAAGGCCATCTTCAACATTTCTCAAGTCTAAGGCAGTCTTCCTGACACAGACAGTGAACAGGCCACTGCAAAATGTCTTTACTAGATGCTGTCTCTGTTTTCTCAAGGCTAAAAATTATTACTTTGTGAAAGGGTATTGTGCAAGAGGCATCTGGTGTAAAGGACTTGCCATAGTGTGCTGAAGGAGATGACTGGAGAGATGGGATGAAGATTTGCGGAAGGGAAACATGCAGTCCTTAAGCCTTTCTGGTACTGTTTCACCTTTCCTGTTTTGGCCTGATATTCTTCCACCAAGAGATACTGATCTAAGGGTAGATTGCTGCCTGCTCTGCTTGCAGAGATACAGTAGGAGTGAATTTGCCTTGGTCCTCGAGGAGAAGAAAAAATTCCTAACTATTGAGAAAAGCTTATCAAGAATCCTTGATTTTTGTTCATAAGGCACTCCTCTCTGCATGGCAATATTTCAGCAGTGTTGCTGATTTAAGAGAGAAAAATCAATATGGAATAATAGAAGATGAATAGAAACAAGTGCATCCCACCTGACTTAGTATAAGGTCTTTGAGACTAAGGGTGTTATTTTCCCAGATCAAGGAGTACTGTCAAGGCCATGCTGTTGTGGTGAGCCAGAGATTCAGACCCTTGTGTGGAAGCTGGCACAGGAGCAAGTGTCTTCTAGCCTCTCGATTTATTTATATATTTTTTTCAGTTAACTTTATCCGCTCTGCGTTTCAGGGGGATGTGCGGCTCAGTGTGTGCCTGGTGAGAGGCTCATTATCCTTTCCAGGCTCAACACAAACCCTCGATTTTTCAAAAGCCACAAAAGGGGAGGCCAGTCCTGGTTTCCGGCCTCCCCAGCCAAGCCAGCACGGCGGGATCCTTGTCCCTGGCCCTGGCGCAGCTGCCTCTTTGTGTGCCCGAGCATAATGAGGAAGGCTCGGGAGGAAGCTGACACAGGTGTGCCACGGGGCCGGGGACTTGGCCGGGGACGCTGCCCCGGGTGTGCGTGCACGTCTGCCCACACACACAGGTCTTGTGTTCGCTCTTGGCCGTGGCCTTCAAGGGCCTCCTTGTCGTGGCACAAACAACAGCATCGTGCAGCCTCCCTCATGCGCTGCCTCTCGGCCGGCGCTGGTCAGAATAGTCCCCTGTCTCAGCTCTAATACCACAGCAGAAATGTCATCCCTATTCCGTAACGCTGGCGTTTGTCAATTTGGTGGGAACAAAGGGAGCATTCATTGAGCGGGAGACATGCAGGGAGGGCCTCAGGAAAAGCTCACTGAAGGGACAGAAAACGTCCTTCTGTCCAACTTTGAACTCCACCGGAGCTGCCCTTTGTCTTCAGGTCTGACTGGACTGGAGACAGAAGGCTGCCTTGCATTGACCACCTCTTCAGTTGGGGTCACAGGGCAAAGTCAGGTTTATTTTTTAGGACAGCTACTTAGCAACGAATGGCCTTTCTTCCAGAACGGCCCCATGTTTAATAATTGTAGAATTCCAGTGCTCAGCTGGGCTCACTGTCGCTTGGAAAACTAAACCTACAAGAAATGGTTATATCTTCACGCTTACTTTATACGCAGATGTGCTTATTCTAATATCAGAAGCCTGTCTCTCCTGTCAACCACTTAGCAATACAAGGTCCTTGCCAGCAGCAAGAGACAGCTTGAACTCTATCGGGATAGCGGTGAGAGGCAGCGAGATGAAGCAGGGGATGCCCACTCTTCTTTGGATATCCCAGTAAGCCCTGTAGGATGCTGAGGACCAGTTGACATTTCTACTGGAAACAAATATGTCAATAACAACCTGGGGAATAGATTGAGCCCTTTTGACAGTTTGCTCGATGAGTCAGCAGGCTCCTCCTCACAAAGAGCATTGGCTTCTCTTGCCCTTGCTGTTGAGTTACAGTAGATGGCTCAGGATAGCACCACATAACCAAGAATATTCCACTCTATTGAAAACAAAGTATTTTTCTAAATATTGCATTACTTGCTGGCTGAGCACAAGCACTCAGCTGACTTAGAAATCTCTCTGATCTGAGTGATGCACAGAGATGGTTAACTTTGGGATATTTGTGCTATGGAGACTGCTGCAATGGTGCTCTGGGAAGGCTTAATTTCAGACCATCTTATTGTTCTATTTTAAATTGTCCTCTAATGAGGCATTATCATACCTCGCTGCAGAGGTTGCTGTGTTCTAGTGAAAAGTTTAAATTCATTTTGTGGGCCATATTATATGGCCATATCTAATACCCTTAATAACATACTCTGGGCTATATCCCACCTCCTCCCATTCCAGAGCGCTCACCAAATTACACTGAGTATATCTGCCGGTATGGAAATGCAGCTACCTTTGGGGTGGAGAGCAGTACTAGTCTGTGCTTTGCATTTCCTTAGCTCTTCACAGTAATAAATCTTTTGCCTGAAGTACTGGGGTATGCTCAGTATGTATGGTTTTCAGGAAGAGAAGCTCTTTCTATCAAATGCAAGGCTGTGTTAATGACAGTGATATTTGAATCGGTTTTAAGAAGCTGAAACGATTTTATCCTGAGACGTAATTTCTCTAAAGATAAAAACAGCAGCAACAAGAAAAGGATCTAGAAAGGTAAGAATGTATTCATTAGGTATTTAACTTCCATGTATAAATGGAAACCAAGGAGTATGTTACGTACATTTAGTGTGAGGTATACAATTTGCTCAACAAATGGAGGGAATTTTCCTTACAATGGTAAATGTAACAGTTCAGTCTAATATAATGTTATTGTTAGTTGGATCATCTGTAGTTGAAGCTGTAGTTAAATATCTGAGTACTAAATTTTGAAAGCTGATGAAAACTGACAGAGAAGACTCTGGGATGACGGAATGGTGTCCCAGATGATCTCCTCCTAAAGGCCAGCGTCGCCAGGCCAGCTTGGGAGGAGGAATTTTCTAAGCCATTTCTGTTTCTTTTTGAAGGTAAAGGGAAGAAATATATGTCAAGTATGTCCCTGTTAATCTATTCAGATGGCAGTGGAGGGAATGCTTTGGTTGTACATCAAGATGCTCCAGCTGTCAGCCTGGCCTGTGGGGAGCACACTTTGCGTTGCCAGGTTGTGTTCAGGGAAACATGCAAGAATCCATTTTAGAGGCTGCTCTAGTATTTCCTACTTTTTCACTGATTATTTTGCTGATTTATTTTTTCTCAGTGGTCTCTGTTCTTAAATTGGTACATATTAAAATAGTGCTCTTCTCTAGAAGGGGGAGGGGGATGACAACTGTCCAGTGTAGTTCTGATGTTTACATGTATGTAGATTCTTGCTCTTTGCTTTTTCTGTGCTTCAGTTTGATTTGTGAAATGGCAAAAAAAAGGTCACTGTTCTGAATCCCTTCATCTTAGCAATGTTAAACACATCGAAACTTCTGAAAATATTTAAGAACGGCCTCCAGAATTTATTTCATTTGCCATCATTGATGCTCTAGACAGTAGTTGTTCCTTCCTGTAGGTGTTTGGAAACATGCCAGGGCCATTAAACCCAGTGAACTATGGTTACTCCAGTTTATGATCTAGTTCCTTACTCAGCAATGTTAGGGTAGATGTGTGTGAAATGGGGTGGGATGGAGCCCCATTTCTTACCATGCCTGACTTTGTGCTGTTTTCTTCAGGTTTTGTCCAGGTTACCACATTATTCTTTGATGTTAAACTTGTAAATCTTATAACATAGAAATACTTTCTATAAGGAGGGGATAGGTAGGGAAAACCAAAAGAACACTTACCCAAAACATTTAATTAAAAATTGACTCTCTAATTAAAGTTGGGATTGTCCTCCAATTAGTTTATGCCTGTGACGCCCTGTAGTTAGTGCCAGCTGAGTGATCTGTTATGACTGAACTTGTCAAACCAGAGGTGCTGGGTTTTGGTTTTGTTTTTCATAAAAGCTTTTGATGCCAGAAGACTGTAACCACACAAGGGCTATCTTTCAGTTCTCTTCTAAAACAGATGTTTCATTGCTTCATATAGAGGAAACAAAGACCAGCTGATTACCCCACAGGTCGGCCTGCAAGAGGGTGTTGCTCCCAGTCCGTGACTAGGGAGAAGTGTTTTAGAAATGCACAGTTTGACTTGGAAAAGGGGCACTGGTAAATAACCAGCTTGGAGTAGTACTTGGCAAGAAGGTTGTGATGACATTTTTGAAGGCACCACAAAACAAAGACGTGTTCCAAAAAAGGAGATATGCACAGCAAATTCCAGGGCAGGAGAACAGCTGCAAAAATCTTTTCTGCCTTTGTTTGATCTCTGAGTTTAAACTCAATCGCTTTGTTGTGCAATTCCTGCAAACAACTGGTAGACTTCTAGAGCCACTATTCATAGTTTTTGTAGAAAAGTTGGAGCTATTTGCAGCCATCTCAGTATGTGGATGGATCTGCATTTAACAGGGCTTTGTTAGCCAAGGAGAGGAGCTATATGAAATTCTTAGTTGCGGTTTTCCAGTTGTGGCCTCTGCACAGCCACTGTCAATGGGCAGCACTGTTCTGCAGGAAGGGTGCAGAAAGGCTGTGGCTTCTGCTCAGGTGACTGAGGTGAGCCATGGCAGCCCTCATGAGCCCTCAGAACAGCTGAGTAGTCTGTCTCAGCTAGCACATACACAGCTTTGCAGCTTTTTGCATAGGATGCTGCTTTGGAAAACATTCTATCTGTATTCACTGGATACTGTTTTGGGACTTCAGTGAAGGACACATCCAACACTGTCTAAGGAGGAGAACTGTGCTGGAAATGGAAGGCAGCCATGTTACAGCAAAGTCACTTCAGTAAACTTGCAGAAGAAATCATTTTCAACCACAACATTGCAATAGTCTGCTGAACCGTGTGGGGCCAATTTAGGATATGCATTCCCCTCCTCTCTCAAACAATTAGCTCAGCTAAAAGTGGGTTATACTATGAATGTTTAACCAAGAAGAGAATAAGAATGTCTCCTCTGCTAACCAGTGAAATGGATTAACCGAGAACAGAAACAAAATTGCACATGAAGCTCCTGCCTGGTAGTGAGAGCTTTTCAAACTGCAGTTCAAAACTTGCCCCCAGGAAAGCAGTGATGGAGACCGCAGGCTCAAATGCTGGCTGTGCCTGTGTCGTGCACAGTAACAGCTGCCGGTCCCTGGCTGGGAACAGGACTGGCAGGGGGAAGGGGACAGTGCAGGGCTTCCAGCTGCTGGGAGTAGGTCCTTTTAGTATTTGCACTGGTGAATAGGAAGGATGAAAGGAAAGAGCTAGACCTTGTCAGCAAAAGGGAATATAAATAAAGGATGGGGAAATTTTCTTCAATCCAGGAACTAGAACATAACTATTCACAAATCTGTTTACTACAATAAATTCAAGTATTAGAGCACAGAGTTTCGTACTCATTCGAATACAGTAATTATCTTTAGGTCATTCAGATAGAGATTATTCTCACCACAAGCAAAGGATGTATTCATTCCCTTACATGAAGAGACAAACAGCCTGTTACACCAAAGACAAGGTAGAATTTGCAGAAGGCATTAAGCACCCAATTAAGCACTGACTTCCTACAGCTGGACTAATGATGTACCACCATGGCAAGGTATATAAGAGGAAAGGGCCTGTGACCATTCTGGCCAGTGTGAAGAGTAACTTGCCTTTGCAACATGTCCACAGTTTGCACGTTTGCTTTCTATAAGCCAAATGTGTTGTTATATAAACATGTTTCCAAAACCAAACAAGCCCAGATGCTAGTTGAACCTGAGTTAAAGGGAGGTTGTTCAGGTGGCACTGTCTGAACCAAGGCCCTAAATCCCACTGCATTCTGACTCCTGACTACAGAAGCAGCAAACTGAAGGCTGTTTTCTCCCATATTATGTGTAATGTGTTATTCCCTCTTTGTTTCTTTGGCCCTTTCTTGGTAGAAATTGCAGCGTGCAGTACTGGATTTTGAAGGGAATATTCTGAAACCCTGCATTGCAGACCAATGTCACAAAACAGACATAAAATGTACAGCTGTTGTAGATGCTGGGGAAAACGGAAATAAAGAAGTCTGTATATCCCATGTAAGAGAGAAATAGCTGTTCAGGATGCTGACTAGTGTTTGGTGCCCCTGTCTCTCCTCAGCAGAAACAGTGTGAGCAATGCAATCAGTTCTTTCAGCCTTGCCTACAAGTCCACACTTCTTGATGATCAACTGCCTGAAATCAGTTCTCTTCCAGAAGACAGAAGACAGGAGAAATGACCATTGGATAGAGTATGTGCTTATTAGTAGTTAAATTATCAGAAGAATTATGTGTAAAATCTTCTCTCAGTCATTCTCTGCAGAAAAGCAGTGCTCTGTGTCATCTGCAAATGAAGCATTTTTTCCACTTACACCTCTCCCCCTCAGCACTGTCCTCCACCCTGACTACTTGCTCCTTTTAGTCACATTATGATAAACAGACTTCTCTCTGTGGGGCTTGCTGGTTAGTAATAACTCAACCCCATGAGGCAGAAATATAACTTTATAGCCTATGCCATCTGTCAGAAGTGGTGATATGTAGGACTGTACTGTAAGTAGTTGCAGGAAATGCAGCTTGCGGACCTATTTATTAAAATCTGTTGTAGAAACAGACACACAAACGGCAACAATTAATGAAAAAAAGTCCCAGAAATCCAATTGTATACAACTGGCAAATTACTTTTAAACACAGAATTGCACCAGTTTTCAATTAATGATTTACCAGTTCCATTTAAAATTGAGCAGAAGATCATAGCTGAGTGTAGAAACTGAAGTGGATGGAAAATATTGCACGTTGGCTTTGGGCACTTTTGTATTTCAAACAAAAAAGTGAGCGTAGATGAGGGGTTTGTTTAGAATACTAACAACTTGCTGGGAATTTAAAAATTGCCTTTTTACCTCTTGCAGTTATTACAATGTCAGAATTGCAGTCACTTCCTCTGACTTGACTGGAAACCAACTAAAGTGCTCCTGAGTGATGGAAAAAGAGGTTGTCTCACTTAGGGAGCAACTGCAGACAAACATTAACTCATATTAAACATCTTACTAATACATGTGAAGAGACCACAGGGGATGAGATGTTCTGCATGCTGTGCTAATTCAAAACCAGTGAAAAGATGTGCATCTTTTACACACATAGAAAGATTGAAGAAAATATCCTAGAAAGTTGATTTTCCCAGGATAATCGGCATTAAGACCAAAGCACTTCCACGCACACCTATATGCAGAGAAGCTTATGGTAGTTCTTAGTTCCTGAGGGCCCTTATTCCTGAAGTTAAGACTTGCCCATTAAAAAGGTTGCTGCTCTTCAGGACAAGTGCTACGGAAATCATTGGTGATCCTAATGAGGGAACTGTAGGTGGCCTTAGGTAATATGGCTCAACTCATGGAACAACTTGAAAGTGAGGAATTTATGGACATAATCAAAGATCTTAAGAATATCCTTGAACAGGGTGAAAGTGTCTGTAGGATTTCAGCTTGTGATCCAGCCTGTACTTCTGTTTCATGGAAAGCCACGGAAAACAAGCTGACTCTTGAATTGCTAGAGTTCCATTATTCTTGAATACCCTTGGCTTCCTAGGAGGTGTAAGCATCATATTCAGGTACAGTGTTACACTTGAGCAGAGGAGTGAGGAAGATACAAACAAAGAAGGCTAGATAGTTTCCTGCAAAGAGAGGCTAGGCTGCAGTATTTGGAGACAAGTTAATCTTAGGGTACTATAATAACTCTAAAAGACTGACTAAGTCTGACCAATCTTGAGATTACATTAGTCCCAAAAGCTCTCTCTTCAGTCTGCCAGTGTCAGCTCTTGTTTGTGTTCAGCTTCAAGCAGCTGTTTTTCATCCATGAATTCATTTCACCCCACTGAACGTGGGCTCACTATATAGAAGTGATATAGTTTCAGGCAGTGAAAACTGTGTGTCACATTACATGTATCGCTAGCATTCAAAATGCAACCATCCTACTTGGTAACTGCAACCATGCAGGTATTGTAAGAGACCAGAGAAAAAGCCGAGTTCCAAAACTGAGTCTAGGAAAGGGGACAACTATTGGAAAAGTGTTCCTGTTGAAAAAGATTGAAGCCATCACTCTGCTTGTCTGCCACCTCTTCTTGGTGCAACAGCTGTAACTCATGGCCAGCAGTGTCAAACACTAAAGAGGTGCAGGATGAAGAGAATGGATGTGTTCTCTCTTCATTGCCAGAACGATGTCATCCATCAGTGCCATTATATTGGTTTCATCTGTGTCCTGGCTTGCATCCAAGCTGTGCTAGGACTGCTTCAGCTAGCTAAGGCACACTCTCTTAACTCTTGTAAGACACATATCTCTTGCCACAGGCAGAGCATTCCTTCAAAGAACTGAATTTTTATCTATACTTTTGTGAATATCTGTCAGCCAGACAAGAAGCTGTTCAGGATGTTCATATGGAGCAGTAGTGGCGTGATTTGAACTTATGCCATACAATTAACCAACCTTTTCATAAATATTAAATGATTAAGTATGCACTGTGCTGTTTTAAGTTGCTACTGTGTTGTCTTAACCCTCCCCTTCCCATTACCCGCCTCTGCCTTTTCAACATCATGCCAATCAATTCTGCAGACACTTGGGATCAAACACCACTGGCAGAAAAGGGGAAAAGTCTTCCCCAGTATCACTGCTGAGCTATAGGCTGGATCTCGGATTAAAACAAAAAAATATTTATATTATTGGCCACAAAATGGCTTCATGCCTAGATATCCTACACTAGGAGTTCCTCCAGCAAGCCCATTAAGTGATTCACCTTCATCTCTCTTAAAAGCAATATAACCATAAAGTTGTACACAAAATATACATTGTACTTCACTGAAAGGGAAGCAACAAGATCCCACCAGTTCCAGGCATCCATCTCATTAGTCTAAGGCTCAGCAGCATATCTTTAACAAGCTTGCAGGTAACATTTTAAGGCATTCCCTGCTTATTATCTGAGCAGCCTTCTGGTTTCTTGGCCATTTAAGTTTAAACTAGTCAGCTTTCGTGATTATAGTTGGTGCCTACAAATCACAACAGATACTTGTGTATTATTACTTTAGTCTATTTTGTTTGCAGTAGCTGGGTTGTGTTTGAATGTGAGGTCATTACAGTGAAAAAAAAGTTTTATGTATAAGTCCAAAGTGAAAGAAAAAAACCTGCAGGAAATGGAAATAAACTGGCAGGCCCTAAGCTTCTACTGATTTCTGTAGTCTTCATAGAAATTAGGTTGTGTAAGTCAATATAGCACCTTGGAAATGAATAAAGTGTGCTTAGTCATGATGTCAGGGCTTGAAAAGTGAACTCCTAGAAAGGCCTTCCTGAAGCCAGAGGCAAGGCCAGCCTCACCAATCAACCTATGGATGTAGGTTGGGCCAACTCAAGAGTAATAGGTCTTTCACATTGGCACAGTGAATCTAGTTGTCCTGAACAAGTCTCCTGACCCATCCTAGTGCCAGCTCCCTGAACTTGCAAACTGATACAGCTGATATATCTGCAGATAAGCAATCACCTGCTTGAGGTTAAAGCTGGGGAAGCTAAGTGCCAAAAGTCGAGGAACAGCATATCTCTGAGTGCACCACTAGCTTCAAGGATCCAGCTGCATGAAATGTCCTTGCTTTATCCCTTTCCTCTAGCATTACATATGTACTTATTTTTTCTCCCAGGAATAAATTGTGAATCTGGGAGCATGCATGATTATTTCTACATGAAATGTCAGCTGCTTTTCTTGAGCGGGTGCAAGGAACATTCAGCAGCTTGAAAGGTAACTTAAAGAAGAAGCCCTAAATGTCTTGTGCAGTTCCTTTCTGTTCAGCCTCCCCGCTCTTTGGAGAGGGGTAAAGTAAAACACCCATAACAAGATGATGCATGTGTGGTCAGTTACACTGGGCTGTTTCACACAATTCAAAGACTGTCTGTTGAAACATAAGTCTGGAAAGAACGAGGATCTGTCAGCCTGCCACCCCCCCTGGGGACCACCAGCTTCGGTCCTGGAGCTAACATGGTTAACCCAGAGGAAAAACAATTATTTCACAGCACTCAAAAGGGCTGGTTCCCTCAGCAGTCTTTGCTTTTGAGATGACTTTAGGTCTTTGCAGTTGCCAGTACAGCACCTGCACTGGAACAAATATTAAGAAGTAGGTCACGACTGCACATGCAATTATTGATTGCACAGAACAGTCAGGCTATAAAAGTGACCTGGTGTATCTGCTGGCACGCAGAGGCAGGAAACCCAGAAAACACAGGACCACCTGTGGAGTCCTCAATGCGGTATGATCTTGTTAATACTCTGGAGCCTCTCTGCTGACTAATACAGGCAAACATTACAGCCAGCCAGGATTTTAATAAGCAGGACACTTATACCTAGGGCACATGCCAAGCCTAAGCTTGCTGCGGAAAGCAAGCACAAAAGTAAGCAAGAGGTTAAAAAAGAAAATGTCTGGCTTTTTCAACAGCTGGGTTCCATTGTGAAAGGGTCATGTGGTGCCAAGGAAAACAGAAAATAGGAAGGCACACAGATTTGTTAGTTTGAAGTAATTGACCACATGGTGTCCAATGGTTTGTGTTCTCATGTTCTCCAGAGCGAGGTCCCACGGGAGCTGAGGCAGGGGTTCCAGTTCCTAGCACTCTATTGTTTACCCTGATGGTTTCCAGATGCTGGAGACAAGGACAGTGAAATCTTTGGGACTCTGCCAAAGAATGAAAAAGACTAAAGAAAACAGTGAGGGTGGTTTTTTTTTCACTTTATTTTTAAAGAGACAGTACTTCTATTCACTGGAGACCACCTTCACTTACAGTTCCCCTGCTCTCTCACGTACACATGCACACACTGCTCTTCTCTCTGCCCTCTCTCTGTTTCTCTGTAATTTTGTATTTAAACAGCTCTGTAGTGCAACCAACCACAGGAAAGCAATGAAGGGGTTTTTTTCACTCCTTTCTCTAGCTTGGCATCCATAGCTCATTTATCTGTAACACAGTAGATGAGCAAAAATGGTCAGAAAACCCCAGCAAAAACTTCATAGCAGGCAGATCACCAAGAGAGTGTCAGCAGTGATGGGAAAGCCTCAGAGGGCTGTGAGTTCAAGTTTGCTTTGGCACGGCTGGAAGAAGTTTGCAGAACTCCACAAAATGTTTCCAAACATCTGAACCATGGAAATTAGGGAAGGCACTTCACTGGCAAAGCCAGAAAGCAGAGAAGAGCAAGGGTATGTAAAATAATGAAAAAAACAAACCCCAAACCCTCCTGGTACTTAATTCTCAGCTTCTAGAAGGATGAGGTGTAAGAGCAGGATTTCAATATTTGGAGACTTGTATTCCTGTCAAGTTTGGCTGTCAACACTCTTGAGTCAGAGCAAGTTTCTACATTGCACCTACGTGTATTAATGTACTTGGGGTTGGGCAGAGACTGTGGAAATCTATGAAAGACTTCCTGTTGTTGCCTTCAGAAGTTGGTGGATGAGATAGTGGTCGTGTTCACATGTTAAAAATATCAGGTTGTGCCTTTTCTTTCTGTTTTAATGAAGGATATCTGCTATAGTTATGTCTCTGCCACAGTCTTTATGTCTACTGAGAGGGATGGTAAGTGCACGGCTATGGGTGTTTCGCAGAAAACAGCTTATTTAAAGTAGCCTTTGTAGAGAGTTTATTTTGCTGAAGTAAAACTTTAGCAAAAAATGCCATTCAAAAGAAATAAAGATTTGGAACAATCTGTAAGTCTGATTCTAGGCTTACTAGTAAGTGTAAAAATCTACTCATCCCTTGTTCAAACCACACCTATAATAAAAAAAAAAAAACTTAGGCAAACCTGGCCAGATTTTGGGTGCCTTTATACTACCATCCTCTGCTTATTCAGTCTCTTCCAAAGAACCTCTTATAAAAGCCAAAGATGCTGAAATCTGACGTTCTGGGCCTAACGTAGGATAAAAGGGCACAATTGCTTTTCCTTTTTTTCCTTTTCTGTCTCCTGGACAGGCTGAAAGGACCTTTAGATTTCTTCCCCTTGCGATTTGGTAGTCCTTGTCAGGATGATAAAATGCATCACTCACAGAGTGATGTTGGTTTACTTCTAGTGTCCATAAATTTTTAATGTTAAATGTAATCTTTTTCTTACTGTATGTGTTGACATGAACACAGCAGACCTGAATTGTGACAGCACTTAGATCAAAGAGGGTTAAAGAAAGGAACTTCTCAGAAGATGCTATAAACAGGACTTTCAGTGTGAGCTAATACTTCAGAAACAAAGAGCAGGGCATGTTTGTACGTTGACCTGTACATGCCCAGTGGCTCTGTGTGTCAAGACAAGAAGGACCATGCTGACACATCTCAATGCACACATTTGGCAAATCCATTCAGAAACAAACCGAGAGGCTCTTGATGACTAAGTTTACATGTCTCTTTGATGACATGCTAAAAATACAAACTCTCGTTTTGTCAAAGAATTGTGCTGTCTTCCAACTGTAAACCCAGATCAGCCCGTGCTGAATGCTCAAACACTGCAGCCTTTTTATCATCCCCAATGTGATGGAGTAGTTTCAACCTTCTTATTTTCCCTGTTTAAGAAAAAAACAATAAAAATCTAAACTGTATTTGAAAACAAAAGTTTCCCTGTGAATTTCTAATTAACCTCTTCCCTTGTTCTCAAATACTGTGTAACAGATGAGCTGCAAGTCTTACTTCCCTCTCCACAAACTATGAAGGGTTCTGAAGGTTGCTAGTACCTAATATTTGAATCACATCTTGAACGGTGCCTGTTCTCTGCAACCGCTCAAATGGTTCTGTGTCAAGGTTCTGTTTTACAATATAGCTCACCTAATAGCTTAATATTTTGTTAATGTAGCTCTAATGGTAGCTATGGTAACTGTGTTGCCTGTTCTGCAGTCAGAGCTTTTTAGATTTTTCTTGTAGCTAAAGGCAGTTGTTTTCCTTCATTAAATAGTTTCATTTTGACCAGGCGTGTACAAGCCAGAATCGCTGTACTGGGCCAAAAGTGTTTTAGTCCTGTCCCTGGTAGGGCCAGCAGTGGATGTCAGAGGAAAGCAGAAAACTAAGCTAAGCATAAACCGCTCTGCCACCAGTTTGTAACTGAGGGGTGCCCTGAACCAGAGGTTTCTCCAAACTCTGTTCTGACCATGCCTCTCAGAAATATGACCGGAGAGTACTGTGTCTGATAGAGTACAGCTGACAACACTGGAGTAACTGTAGTGAGTGTGCTAACCAAGTGACAGCGTTAGGTGGTAATTCACTTCCACCAAAAAAACCCCATGTGCCTTGACATTCTGTATTTCTTGTTTTGGGTGGAGATAATGAATAACCTAACTGTCAAATGCTGTCTGAAAATCCTTAAGTGCCCTATACTTTGCCTTATAACTTGAAAGATGCAGATAGAATCAAAATGTGTTACAGTCAGCACAGGAAAGATTTTTGTTTTCAGATTTGCAGTTTTTAGAGTCTCAAATGGTATCGAGTAGATTAGCAAGAATGTTTATATGAACAGCTTCAATTTCTCTGCTGAAGTGTCTTGCTTTAAACATGCTGCTTGGACTGGTGACTTAACAAGACATGCTTTTCAGTCCAGTTCCTTCTTCAGACAAAAGCCATTACCAGAGCTCCCTCTTTTCCTCTGCTATGATCTTAGAAGGGCAGAGAGAGGACTCTAGGCAAGGTCGGGCAGCTTGCACTGACTCCCCTCAAACCTGGGCTCAACTGTGGCACTGCCACAGAGATTATACAGTCTCTGCTGACAAGCAGAAGAGCTTTCCCACACAGAGAGGCTGCCAATGAAAACTAACAACTTCAACCTCAACCAATTTTTGATCTTGTTACTATGATATAAACAAAATACAGGGGAAATGCTTTGAAATAGAAAACACGACTCTTGCTTAAATTAATGTGCTACGTTTGTTTTTTTCTCTTCCTTTTCTTTTAAGGCTTCATTTACTGCAAAAACATAGAGACAGACTTACAGTCCAGTAGAGAAACTGTGTCAGTTTCTGAGTTGCCTCCTTGATGTTTTCTATCTTAGTAGACAGAAATCGAAATGAATAGGGGCATAACTGAAATTAATTCTTAGTATACGTGTAAAGAATAAAGTGTATTGGATGACAGAGGATAAAGTGGACCAAGGGCATTTAATATATGGCTTTTCCTACGTGTTTTCATGACACTAAATTCGGTGAAGACGGTTGAAGACTGATTCTGAGCTAGTCTAAACAGTTATATATGGATAAATGTGGCTTGATGGCTGTGGATCTGTCTCCTAGTATTTCCTTCTTAAACTGTATTTTAGAGATGGACTGTACGGCAGGATATTTACTGTGATCTCCTAAACACAGGGAGTGCAATTTTGACTGGCTTTTAGGTGCTCCCTAAGGGGTATGTTACCAGTTCCCTTGTACCTTCTGCTTTTTCAGGCACCCAAATGAGAGTTTCAAATGCTTGACAGATGTGAATACTCTCGGGGTTGCAGGTCTTTGCCAAAGCAGTATGAATACCTAACACGCTGTGTTAGAGCTTAGTGGCAAGATGGAAACCTTTCAATTCCATTACACTTTCAACTGCTGCCAACCTGGCACTCCAGCGTGCAAGTTTTGAATGGAGCCTGGTGTATTTTTTTCCAGGCAGATTTTTTTCCTTACCATAAAAACTGACTGCACTATTTTAGAATAACATTTCATTTATTGTATGTAAAAGGTGGCTTGAAGGAACTGTAGGACAAGCCTTTGGAGGTGTAAAAACAAGAAATAATTCTTACTAAATGTGTTTTTCCTCTTAATCTGTACGTGCATTTTTGTTATTGGAGAGATGAGCATGAATCCTGGGTATTTGTCTTCTGCTTACATATGCTACTGAAACAAGTGAAACGTTTTAAGTAACTGATATAAGAAGGGTCACTAAGTGCTTCGTAAGCAGCTAGTGCTTCGGAGGATCTGTGGATTTGGATGTTTTCAGTTTCAGACATCAAGAAGAGGTTTGGCTTCGACTAAGTACAGCTGATCAATCTGTCTTTTGGGTGCTCAACACATTTTTTTCCTGTATCTGTACTTCAGTGGTTTTTCAGACAATTAGAAGGAACACAGGACGGAGCAAATTCAGTGCCCAGTGCCAAAAGTGAAGGTAGTGTTTTGATTTGGAATGTTTTTAATGATTACTGTAGCTTACAAATCAAACATTTAAGAGTTTGAGTTCTTAATCTATTGCTCTGCATCAGCATGGAATATGTGGAGATATACATAAAAATATTTGTATGTTTTAGAGAGATGGAAAAAGGAGGGGCACCTTCTACATTTGCTTGCGAGTCCAGCGTGCTAATGTACTTGCTGCAAACAGCTGAATCTCTTCAAGTACATTTGACCTAGCAGATGTCTTACAGCTAGGGAGTTATGACCTCAAGCACTGGCTTATGGAGAGGTTGGCTCCCAAAGAGGAGCTCCCAAAGAGATGGCCAGAGAGAGAAAATAAGAAATAGAAATGGTTTTATTTGTTGCATCCGGTTAACTGGTAACAAAACAAACAGCAAAACGTACACAATGATATCCTGCGTTTCAAGAGCTTCAGTTCCAAACTTTGTTTGACCTGCTTACTCTGGGCTGGCTTTAGAAAATGAAATGCTGTCTTTCCTCCTAGGCTTGAAAACTGTTTCCTGCCTGGGATTTATAGCTAGTGGTGGACCTCAAAGGACTGCATAACGTTCAGTATCATAGGAAGTGAAGTAGATTTAGCTGCGAACATAAACCAAGAAGGGGGATTATCAGCAGACTTCTGCAGCGCTTGGCTTTATCACATGTAGCGGACTCCAAGGAGTTTTCTCCCCTCTCCTTTTGAGTTGTTTATACTCAGTAAATTGCCTGTCTGGAGACTGTATGCCATGGTCAAAGTGTCATCAGTTAAATGTAAGCAGTTTTAAGCTGGTTACACTACTCTAAAATATTCGATGTTAAGATACTATCTTATTCCCATACAAAATATGGACATTGGCTGTTTCTGCTGCAACTGGTTCACTTTAACTGTTTGGGGTTTTTTTTAGATTGAGGCCTGAAATAGTGGTTTCTCTTATATGCCTTTTGAGCTGTGCATTTTCTTGTCAGAATGCATGAACAGATTCTGGTCAAGGCAACCCACGTGTCTCATAATCCATGGGGAAATCAGAGACCAGAGCACTGAATGACCCATGTGGTTTCAAGTCAGGCTTCACCAACAGCACCACAAGTTGTGGTGTAGAACTAAGTATGAGTAAGATACAGGGATGAATGTTAAGTAGAGGTGCAGTAACATTTTCTCACTTGCAATTGGTGTCTGTTTTGAGGAGAATTGAATATAAAACGCTAAAAGATTAAGACTTCTAAACTTCCTTCCAGTGTGAGCCTTGTAACCGATGCAGAACTTACAACTACCAGTAATATTTTGGTGGTGGTTGTTGTGTTTTTCTTGAAGTACTGTGCAGATATCACTTGGAATTCCCAGTTCTCCTGTGCACGCAGCACCTCACCTCCTAAGCTCCGTGTTGTCAGACCTTCCAAAGAAAGACTGATTTTTTTGGAAAGTCATTAAGCATCTTCTTCTAGGCCATCTTAAATTTATGTAAAAGAGATCAATTCAGAGAGTGTCTGGGAAGTATCACTGGTATATCTTAGTCCCTGTATATTTTTAAGACAGAGGCTGCTGCCAGGAAGGAGAGGACACAGCTTCTTCATCATGTGGAGCTGTTTGGGTGGTACCAGTGCCAGGAGGGGTTCAAACTGTGTAGCCCCTCCAGAAAATTCATGCCTGTGGTCTTGTTACTTCTTTAGTCCTTTGATTGCCTTTTTCTTTCTTGATTTTGTATCTATTCTTTACTTTTCTAGCAAGCCACTATTGTTTCTATGATTATATCCCAACACAAAAGCCCAAACTTTTACTCAGCAAATATTTATGCAAAATAGTGAGTAGACATAATTTTTTGCTTCTCACAGTAGGCCTCTGCCTATCTATATTTTTTGGATAAAAAGCACAAAACATGGATAAAGGAGAGGGTGTGTTAAGGGAAGAAATCTTTCCAGAGCTAGACTGGGACTTGGAGGGAAGAGGGCTTAATTCCATTACAGCACTTAGGACACGTTATTCCCTTTCTTATTCCTCACACTTTCTCATGTATTATTAGTTACTTTTCATTTAATAGGAATATGATAAGACAAAGTTAAGAATTTTAGGCTCTTCCTATTACAGCAATGTGGGTCAAACAGAATCAAAAGAGAGTCTAAGAACACAAAGATAAGAAGGAAAATGGATTAAGTTCTGTTGCTGAACAAGGAAAGCTCTCTTTGAAATTAAGCATTAAAGACTGCAGAATATGGCAATATATTTGAGACTCTAAAGGCTATGTCTTTGGCATTTGATACCTAAAGCTGTAGGCATGAGGACGGAGATCGAGGTGTCTGTGTCCACCTTCTGACACAAACCTAAGCACACAAGTTCTTTAATACAAAATTAGCTTTGAAAGCACGTGACAATTTACACCGAAATCAGGTAAATTTCGCTGGATCATGGTCTTATGACTCCCATAGCAAACTTAATTTGAAGGAGCCTGAACTTCATCTGTTTTTTTTTTTTTGTTAAAAGAGAAAAAAGATATATATTTTTCTCTTGACCCAGTTTCTTTCCTCTGAGTCATGTATGTGGGGAAAAGTTCAGTGCTTGTTACTCTTAAGCCCCAGACTATTTTAAAGCAGACAAAAGCTAAAAGAACCATTGCTGAATGAGACTCTGTTTCCATCGCTTGAGATGGCTCTCATCTTGCTGTAGAAATACATGTGAAAGCAAAAGAGACAGCTGCCCCTAAGAGCCCAGTAACCCAGAAATTTCCTGTCCCATTCTTTCCTACAGAGAATGTGGGGATTGGGGAGCTCTCAAGACAAACACGCATCTATATTCCTGTGTAAGACGAGAGTACAGCTGCCAAGATTGCAAGATGCCACAGAGTCTGTAATTGTTTCTGAGACACGCTGTGCTAGGAATTGGATAATCCTGTCTTTTCTTTCTACATAAAAATATATTTAAAGAAAATTCTCCCTGCTAGGTTATCCATTGAAGCCAAATGGATGCTAAGGTAAACAAACATGAACACGGCTCTACAGCTGTTGCATCGAGACTGAGATTTTGTGACAGTTTTTGCTGTAGTGCTTTATATAGTGCTTGTTCACTGCACCTAAAACACTGTGAGAAAAGATGGATTGGTGAGGGTGGGTGCTGTTTTTTTTCTTCTTGTGATGCACATATACAGTTACAGAAAACTGAAGGTAAACAGTTGTCCATTGCTCAGGACAAAGATGTTTTTCTGCTGAGTTCACTTCAGATGCAATTAAAATCAGAGCTGGGATGAACAGTCTTAGGAGACCTAGAACATTACTGATGTAATACAGACTTTCCCTGCAGCTGTGGAAGTTAGAGACTGTATACCTATGGCTTTGCTCTCATTTAGCTTTGAGAACTGGCAGGCATCCTATTTTTTTTTTTTGCTGCACAGCACCCTGATGCCAGCTGTGGGTTGTTCTCTGCTGCAGCCACAGCCTGTCCTTCGGAGCTTTTCCCTCTGGAAACAGCGCCTGTGCTCAGTCTGACTCATTTACTTCTTCACTTTATCTTAGCTCTTAAGCTATGAAAAAATAACAGCAGGTACCGAAATACTATTTCAAAGTGACATTTCTCTGTTTACTGTGGAGCCTTAGGACATTGCTCTCTGGATCGTGACTAGAGATAAAACTCTATATGCAAGATTGACCAGAAGAACTCTTTGAATGCTCCTGAATTGAACTAGCTGCTCTTTCTCTCTCTCCCTTCTTCCTCTGCACCATTGTAAGTCAATAGTTTAAAGAAGGAAAGCAAACGAAAGGAATACAAATAAAAGAGCAAGGAAGTTGATATGGTCAGACTAAGTCACTCTTTTTCTCCTTTGTATTGAAAATCCATACCTTCAAAAATGCTGAAAGTGTAAGTGTGCAAACATGGCTGCTGGCTGCATTGACATAAACTGAGGCACTCTGTTGTGACCTGCTGCTGGTATTTCTGCATGGGAATACTCCATCACTAGCAGAGACCAGTTCAGCAACCAGTTCTGATCAGAAAAAGCTGTTTTAAATATCACTTTATTAATACCTTGTGCTTGCCTTAATAGTTTTGGGGTTTTCCTTCTCTCTTATTGACAACATAGCTGCACTGTTCTGATTTCTGAAAACATACTTGTTTTTGTTAAGGAGCACTTAGATTCTGCAATTGAACTGCACTTTCTCTTTCAGAAACTAAAACCAGTCAGCTAGAGTTTTTGTGGGGAAAAAAAATACACTAATCTTAGATTCTGGTCTTGCAATTGGATTCATGCAGCATGACCTATAGTACAGTTGGAAATTCCCCTGAAGTTTAGGGAAAATCTTCATAGACACAAGGCTTTGACTGTAAATCACGTCCTTGAAAACATACGTTTTGCCACTTACAGTGAGACCAGCTGTAGCCACGTGTCTTGATACTTGAAAGGGAATATATTGAAAATGAAGTAATTCTCCTTCAATGAAATACCTAATCATTGTTTATTTGGAATTAAACATCAGCCTTTCCTCATGCAAGTACCGAGGCAAACACATGCAGTCAGAAAGGAGGCAAAGAGGAGAAAGAAATTTGCTTTTTTTTGGCTTGCAATCATTTGTACTAGTTGAAGTAACCAAAAAAAAACCCCATCTACCATGTCTCCAAGAAGCAGGCATGAATCTGATAAAGACATCTGCAGCTGGAAAAAGTACTGTGTTCTGGCCAAGCTGTCTCTGCAGAGTGAAATATGGGGTAAGTGAAAGTACTGCCCTGGAAAAGTAAGTAGTAATAAAGCTATACAGACAGGAGAGAAAAGCTTCTCCCTGCTCAGTGATACCTCGTGCCAATGTAGGCCAGTGGAAGAGAAGAGAGAAGAAACACTCAGGGATTAAGGAAATATAAGGAAGAGAGAGAACAAAAATGTGGCAAGCGAGGAGCTGCAGAAAAGGCTATGAAAGCAAGACCCAAAATAACGTTTCCTCAGCATTCAGGGGTTTTTCCCTTACATCTCTCAGAGCACATTGCTAGCTCACACTGATGTGTCAGCCAGACAGTTAGCACTCTGTCCTGGAGTAAGCTAGCTGACAAAAAGGAGGAGAATTATGCATTTCAGCAATGGTTGAATCAAGCACGATATGTGTAGGCAAAACTATAAGGCCATCTCCAAGGAGTACATTTAGCCTACAAATTAAACAAATGTAACTTTTTCTTCGCATTTATGATGTTTGAGTGGCCCAGCACAGATTTCTGTCTAATTTGGCAATGTATTTCTGGTCAGATCCTCCCGAGAGGGCTAAGATCTGCATTGGTTATTCTGCTTTGTGTAGGTTAGGTTTGCAGAGACCTTGCTATCTCTTGATTTGGGCTGTGATGAGGCCAGAAGGACGGTCTGCAAAGTAAAGGCTGATTAGCCTCCCTTCAGTGTGTGACAAATCATGAGACACGTCCTCTTGGAAGGCACTTCTGGATATATGAAGGAGATGACCAGGAACAGTCAGCATGTGATTGCCCTCTATGATAAAATTACTGGATTTGTGGATGAGGAGAGAGAATTGGGTGTCAATAACTTGGCTTGAAACAATCTGTAGACAGGCAACAATTAAATGTAGCGATTCAAATGACTGATTTGAAGGCCAAAAAACCACTGGGACTGCTTAGATGCAGTAAATGAACAAGTACATGACAAGTCCAGATTGGGAAAACCAGAAATTCTCCTATCTCTTTCGCATGGAAGCTATTAAACAGAATTAGACAGTAACACACTGAAAAGCTTTAAAGAAAATATCCCTTATGAAATGCATAGTTCCCATCACTCACTGAGATTAAGAATGGAATTGGATTCAAAAGCAGAATCAGAGATTTATAAAGAGTATGAACAATGAGTTAGGCATGGTAAAAACTCTTCTGCAGTTAATAAAACCCGTTGTTCTGCAGGGCATGTGGCAACTACAACTCGTAAAGTGCATCTTTGTCCCATTGTTTGAAGAGTTTTAAAGTAAGTAGTAAGGGTAGAGGATTTAAAAAAAAACTTTTGGAAGTATCTGTACAGTGGTTCTTCTTTCCTAAGACTGTTCTTTGGAAGGCTGTTCCTTTCTAATAGTCTGAGAAAAGGTATTGCGCATCCCCAGGCCTTTGGCAGAACTTAACACAGTAGTTGTGAATCTGGTGGTGCAAGACGACTCAATGGAAAGGGTTGGAATCATTAATCAAACACCACAGAGTGCAGGGTGCTGTAGGGGTATAGTTAAAAGGAAAGATGGGTTTGTGGAGAACTTGGTGAAAACCAATATGCTCATAAGAGGGAGGACACTGACAAAGACACTAGTGTTGGAGGAGTGACAGAAGAGGATGTGATCAGAGTAATAGAGAGAGATCTGAACGTAACTGAAGTGGCATTGAACTGCAGGCGTGCTGCTATTTTAGTCCATCTCCTGGAACTGCAGGGTTATTTACTGGAAATCTAGCCTGAAAATGCATTCTTTGTGTAATGCTCTAAGTGGGAAGCCACCCCAAGGGACACAAATTACCAGATACTGTGACGCGCTGGTGTAGAACATAAACCCAAACAAACCAGGACTTTCAAAGGCCTATAGCTAAATATTTATTTCAGAGTCAATTTAAAATCAGCATTTTCATCCAGCAAGAGCACACAGTAATCCAGGTCTAACTCAGCTCCGCTATTTGCTCACGCCACCTTCCCAGCCTGGACAGACTTTAACGTAGGACTCGGGGTCTGCAGTGGGGTCAGCCCTGTCTACGTTGGGTAACAGAAAGGGCATTTTTCACAGCATTTCACAGTGCAACACCTATTCAACACATACTACAGAAAGTAGTAAGAACTATAACCCAAGTGTATTAGAAAAATTACATGAAACAGTGGGGATTTCAGATTTACACTAGATTTACTCCAGTGTTTATTAAGTAAAACATCATTTAATTCTTCAACCAGCCTCAAACTAAGATACTCTGGCCTTCAGCCTGTAGTAATGTGGCAAACTTACCTTTCAGGAATTTGAGGGACACATTTTTAAACAGTTATATTTCCTTAGGGAAGCCTTGTGAATGTTCATACCACTCAATGGTTCTTCATTCATGAACAACCACAAGGATGCAAATGCGATAGTTTTTTGATCATGTGTCCTCCTGAATGGGTAAATGTGGGTATCTGTAAAACTGTGGTCTCTCCATTATGTGCTTTTTTTAATACGTCACGGAATTTCTGTGTGACAGGTTAAAATGCTATGACAGCTGCATGAAAGTCCTCTGGTACTCAAGTGAGGAACAGTAGTGGACACTTCTGTTTGTGTGATTTGGTATTTACAGATGCAGCAGTGATAGTGCATGGAAAGATGGGCCTTTTAAAAAATCATTCTTATTATAATGAACTTGCATAGACCCAGAGGCTACTTTACAGAGGTGAATATCATGATCCTCATTTTAGAGGAGAGAAACTGAAGCATGGGTGGATGGAAAAGATGTGCAGAGCAGAGTCAAGGCTGGGAGGAGAACCCACGTGTCAATTCCGGATTCCTAGTGTTCTGTGTTTCAACAGACAGACATGCAAATGCCTGTCCTGACAAATTGCTTCTTATGCCTATGTTGTCCTTATTAATGCAACCCTGAGGCCAGATCATTTAGTGAAAAAAACTACGTTTCTCTAACTCATCTAGATTTGGGGCCTGATTTCTTTGCCATGGAGCAATCACTTTTGTCTTCCTGTTAGGACTGCTGCCACATGGCCCCTGACTCTGCTGAATCATCCCCTCATGCTCATATTCACTGGAAATATTTATTAAATGAAATGCTTATGTCAACAATCAATGCTTGGCAGAGCAGAAAACATGACAGGAGATATCTTTGGTATCAAAAGAGTTGTTACACTGCACGATACATGCACTGCTTGAAAGTAGAAGTTAACGGCTGTTCAGCTGGGACTTTACTGATATGCATCTAGAGAGAAGACCTAGTTGATAGATAAGGGGCCAATTGGAGTGTTAACAACCCAATCTACCTTACTTCTTTAAAGCTCTGCAGATTGTTGTAATACTCTCTGCAACCACAAGGTTCAGACATAAAATCAGCAGCAACTGCAAAAGCACACGTGCCATTTCGCTTACTAACAAGTATCAGGGCAGTACAGGAAAACAGAGATGCATTGCTTGAACACAAGGAATAGGACACAGATAAGTGGAGTGCCTATAAACCAAAAGAATTGCAGGCAGCAAGCATGACAACAGCTGTGGGAAACAGTGTGATTTGAGTGCCCAGTTCCCTAAGGTTCCTTTGGAAATTTTAGTGAAGGATGGGAAGTTTGTTTCTTCTGAGAGCCAGCGTCTCATGGAGGCTTTGTGGGGAATGAGGAGTCAGCTTTCTCAAAGTCAGCTGTCTAAAAACTAAGAGCTACAGGATTTGGGTCACGATCTGATTTTCAGCCTTGTCCAGGGGGAAGAAAAGAAAGGCTGAGAAGCTACCTCATGACCAACCTTAAAAACAGCTCTAGGTGAATTTTCCTCTGGAAGCTCTGCCCTGTGCCATTAACCAACAGGACTTCCTGCACAAAAATACTTCTTTCTAGGAAGCCATGAAGCAGAGACTAAATGGAGAGAGAAAAGGCTATTTTAGCTACTTTAGAGCTTGGATTTCCACTAGGGAAGTGATCTTTCCCAGAGAAATGCTTTGTTTGAAGGGAAGGGAAAAAAACTCTTCAACAACAACAAGCCCCTTGGATACAAAGCAGTTCTGCTCCTGTTCTGTCATACTAAGCTTCAGTTTCTAGTTTGTAGTCCTTGAGTCCCCAAGTGACTGACTGCAAGCTCCTCCACATATACTCACGTGCATTTCTGCTGTTTGCCTTCCCTTTTCTTCCACTGGGATAAAGAACTACTATTTTCCTGAGAGGGAAGAATGTCAGTGATTATGTGCAAGAACTTGCTTACTCGAGGTGCAACACCTTAAAGATAAACATCCTGTAATTGTAAATCCCAGAAATGCTTTTCCTTGAGCCTGCATTTGGAAGAAATCTCTTGGTGGTAAGATCCAGGCTCACTGCTCAGGGCTTTGGTTAGAATTGCAAACGTTTCATAGCCTCCTGACATTGTAAGTGAGCTCGTGCCAGTAAAAACCCAAACCAAAACATTCAGAGATGTCTTGTATAAATAATTAGGAGCAGGCTCAGCATACCAAAATATTGGATGCCCAAGATCTTATGAACACCCAGGTCCATCATTTGGATTCTGCTATTCTTATAACTGCAAATCCAGAGTTGGACTGGGCTCAGACACTCAACAGTTGCTCAGGCAGGTTCAAAGATTCTCTGGTCTAGACCTGTGGATCCAAATCCTTCACAAGAATAACTTGCATCTTTTTCCCCTTGTGCTCCGAGGGCCTAACTGTATTGCTCTTAGCTTATAGAACATGCACAGACATCAAAGGGGGACCTTCTACAGTAAGACAACATGTATCAGACCCTACACAAAAATAGAGAAGGAAAAAGTCCTTTGCGTGATTTGAAATGATGGTTTACATTTTCAAGTGAATTCTCTGGATGTCCCAGGCTAGTGCTGCTTGCTGCTCCATGCTGCAGCGAGAACTGAACTAATATTGGTCTGTGTTTTCCCCGTCCTTATTTACCATATTTCCTGGGTTTCAAACACTATTTCCTGAAGCTAGAAAACTAGCATAAACGATGGGACAAAATCTAGACGTAACAGTCAAGTTATCAGACATCTCTTTCTCTCAACATACCTACACCACTTGGTTCTTTACTCAATTTTTAGCTCAACCGGGCTGAGGTGATAGTGGTGAAATGTAGTGAGACTGCAGAATTCTTTTCCTTAGTTGCTGAGATATGGTGAATAGGTGTTAGGCAGAATATATATTCTTCCAGGCGTGTCTCAAAGGGCCTGCTCACAGAAGTGTTTACGTGGAAACCACAACTCCCTGAGGAAAACAAAATCAGGGAGGAAAATTTCTGTCCACTTGCTAGAATTTGTTATAACCTCTGGCACCAGATTGTGTTCCAAAAAGAGATTTTACTTTTTTTTTTTTTTTTAAATGATACATTAGAAGCTGGGGAAAGCATTGAAAGAACTTAAGTGAGGGCTGTGCAGCTGCTAAGGATGATTTGCTTAGGTATCTTTGCACAAGGGAGACCTGAAAAGTTATCCATCCCAGCTCGTGCTTTTTCATGCTGTCGAAAGAAAGGAAGAAAGCGAGGAAATATCTTTTCCTTTTTTTCTTCTCTCTTTAGATGATGAGTGTGGGATGAAACAGTTCTCTCTGGAACCCATAGGAAAACACAGGCAAGAGCAGATGTTCCTGGGAAGTTCCTGGATTTTAGGGAAATGGAGAGACCATCTCCATTAGATCTCCATATTAGAGGACATCTTGGTGCCTCCCCACTCCTGCTAGGGAAATGGCCAGTAGAAGAGGAAATAAAGGACTTGAGCAAAGCTGTGCACTGGTAGAATTACACTGGTGTGATGGCAGCAATAGTGGTTTCAAATAGTGTGCAGCAGCTGGCTTGCCTGCAATTCCAGGAGAGTTACAGGCATTATAACAGCTGGCATTTTGGAACATGGCTTACAAAATACACTAAAATGGTGACTCACCTCAGATTTCACTCAGACGTTTCACATGCCTATGCACACCCATGGCAAGTTGGCTGTTGTCTCCCATTTCCCCCTTTGCTACAAACCCAGAGCCCAGGTCAATTTACCTCAGTAAGAAATTTACATATTTTCACAAGCAAAGTGATGGAAAAAGGCTAAAAGCCTGCTACAAAACCAGAGCTAAACAGAGATTTCTTTTCCAAGGGCCCAACGAACACACACTGTGAACGGTACAGCTCCCCACTGCTTAGCCTGCTAATCTTCCAGGGCTCTGAAACCTGAGACCTGGTAAGCTACAGAGAGATTTAGAGCCTGTACATTGAACGTGCCTTAGCTCCAGCACAATGACCTGCTCTCCTAAAGCTGATTCTTTTTTTGTCTCCTGGTTTTCATATTTTTTCTGTTGTAATCACGTTGAGAGACCTCTCTTTCTTCCTGTCAGACTCTTCCCCTTGACACACAGATTAGTTCTACTTCTTAAAGCCTGAGAACACACAGGCATGTCTCTTAGACAGGTGAGAAAGAAAAGGCCCAAGTAATAAAGCCCAAATCCAGCTTGAAAGATGGATTTCAGCCAGGATAGTGGTTTAGCCTTTTATAATGAGACCCTTAAGTGAGAAAATTCCAATTCAGATAAAAGCTGCACCATTGTTCTTATTTTGTAAGAACACATCTAAGTGACTTGAGCAGAGGTTCCATGCTTGTAGGTAAAGAAATTTCAAGGCAATATCCTTCCTTCGAGTCATGTCACAAAAGTAAAAATGAATTTAACCAAAATATTGGATAAACTTGCTCTCAGCATGCAGAGCTGGGTCTCGGTTCTATCTCTGGCTGCTTAGAATCATTATCATGAAAAAAGATAACCCAAAAAAGTCCTTGTTATAGGAAAGACACATCGCAGAGTGCTGTTTCCTGGAGATGGCTTTGAACCAGAATCTCTTGTGTGGGTGAGACTTTAAAAATTCCTTTAAACACAACTTGGATCATTAGGCATCTGCAGAGCATTACTGCTCAGATCCCTGGACCACCACTTCTGGATGTGGACAGCTTCAGTGAATATAGTGGGGTTTTGAGGGTTTTCTTTTCCCCTGATTTAATGTTGTACCATCCTCTCTTCACCAAGAGAGTGTTTTCCTCATTTCTGATGTGGCAGCTTTTGCCAGTTTTGGAAATTCCAGCTTGGAGGGTAAAAAAAAAAGGCAGCAGTGTCTGCAACATGTTGTTATAATTATGTCTGAACCAAAAACTGTTTGCACTATCTAGTCAGAGGGATGTTCCTACTCTGGTCTGTGACTGAACTTTGCAACTTGACTGGTCTCGTGTCTTGCATTGCTTTTGTATACTCAGAGCTTCTAGGGGATTAAAAAAACCCCATCTGACATGGAGTAAGTGTTGATGGAGCTAGCTGCGTGTAAATAGCTACGAGCAATGTACTTAAATGCATTGTAAGACCCGACCAGGCCCCAGGAACAGGAGGCATGAAGCTGCCCACACCACCACATTCATCTGCACGTTTGTGAGCAGGCTTCCTTTCCCAGGGCAGCTGCACGAGCTGTGGAAAGAATTCCCTGTCTGGCAGCAGGCGGGAAGGCGGCAGGAAAACACAGCAGCGGCGCTCTGGGCCGCGGCTCCTGCGAGGCCCAGCGCGCAGATCAAGCCCCGCGCCGTTTCGCAACCGGGTTCACAGTGGGGACTGCTGTTGTTTACTGGAGGGGAAGATGGAGGCGTGCAAGGGAGAAAGGAGTCACTCCACCATGTGCTGCCAACTGCTCGACACCCCGCTGCAGCCCTGTTCGTAATGATTTACGCAGCTGCTGGATGGGGTCTGGTTTCAGGGGATGTGAGCTGCAGGAGCAGGTGGGACTGCCAGGCAGGGGCTCCAGACCTGGGACAAAACAGAAAGGGAAGTTTGTCCTCTTCCCAGGGTGGTGAGGGGTCTGACAAGCAAGTACTTTGTGAGCTTAACTTTCCCCCATGACGCTAGCCCCAAGGATCCTTGCAAAGCCACCTGCCTCTCCCATGGTAATAGGAGCCTGCATACAAATGCAGAACTAGTCTGAAGTGTAAGAGCAAATGTAGTTGGGCTGCTCAACACCTAAGATAATTACTGCAGTAACTTTTCTGTGTTGGCTGGGTCTGCGTATGTGCACATCCTTTCAACTCATCAACTGACAAGCAGAGCTTGCCAAGCAAAGAGTTTTACATCTCCTCCCACATTAGCTGTGACCTAAAGAAGGACAGGATGCTCTTTATTTACTGGCATTCTGGGGATCCTTCTCCAGGGTTTGCTGTCAATGTTTTTACAATTTAAAGTCCTTTCTAATTTAAAGCCACAGTACCCAGGCCAACCATAACAACAGTTCTCCTCTTGAGCTCTGCAGAAGTTTGCATCCTCTGCCTTGTATTCCTTCTCTTCCCTGCCTGCACTTGATGCCTTTTGCCAATAGGCTGATATCAGATGGAATTTTCAAAGAACAGAAGCTTCTGTGATACTCGTTTCAACTGCTGCTTTTACACTGAAGCATGTGCATAGGGGAGGTCATTCTGGGGCAAAACCGTTTTGGTTGAAGATAAGGCTAGGAAGGGCCGACTTCCTGGGAGATGCCTGGGACTGATCTGGCTTCTCAGTGCATGCCTTACTCCTCTGTGGGCCACTTCATAGCCTGTAGCAGGCATCATGCTCTGCACACCTCAGGTAGGGGCTGTGAAGTGGTTAATATAGATAGAAAACCCTGTACCTCAGTTTGGTTGGAGTTAGTGAGACCCTCACACGCTATTGGGGCTTTAGGGCCCTAGGCTTATAATCAAGGATTTGTTGGTATCAAGTTAATCTCTTAAAAGTCATTATTCATTTTCCATGTGGGCTATAGACCTTCATTTATGACATACTTCTTTAAACTTGGAGGTTTTGACTGTTTCTTTTGGAAGATGAAATGTTATTTCAAGGAAATCTGGGCTCAGAAGGAGAAAGAGGGGGGGAAAAACCTTTTAGACCACAATTTCATTAGCCCCTCTAATTGAGCAGCTCTCCAAGTCATGGCAGTGAAAGAACATAGGACACTACTACATGTCAGGCCTTCTTGGCCTCCTGTGTGTTATGTGTATTTTTCCCATAGCCTTCTTTGCACTCTGGCCAGGCCAAGATTTGTGTTTGGGAACAGTCCTCGGGACAAATGGAGTCTGCTTTAGTCCAACTCTGAGCTCCTCTTTGCTCTGTTAGTTTCGCCGACACAGATGCCACAGAAGTTCACTGGATGAAACTTGTGAAAGGAGTGAGGGACACTGAGAAAGCTTCATCTGTGTGTGAACAGAAGTTGCAGCTCCTTTGCCTGTTCTTACGCTGAGGACGTAGAGAAAACTGTCAGCTTTATGTATTCATTTTTCTCACCTATATGCACAAGTACGGGTTGCAGTGCACTCTCAGCTACTTCAAAGAGCTGGAATTCCTTGTTTCTTAGGGGTGATGCATACTTGGTGATTGGTCCCTAACTGGCTGAGTTTTTAGAAGAATTTACCATGTGTTATCCTGGTTTTTTATTCCATGCTGGCCCCTTGCCCTCTTAGCTACTCTTAGTGCCTGAAGAGCTCTGCCTAGCCATGAGTTGTCTGCAGGCATCAAAATATCCCCGTCTACACATTTCACTGTTCAAATGAAGAAATAACTGGGACATGGAGGGCAGGAAAACCATCCTTCTGCCTCCAAATAGACCATGTTTGCATCATATCAGGTTCTGAAAATTCAAAATCCACTCTGCACTAGTTATTTTCCCAACTGCAATGTAAAGGATGGGATCTTCAATTCTCTTTTGTACAAGTGTTCTGAACTCCTGTCTCTGCTGGGTGATACCTCAAAGAACTGAGTGGCTAAGAGGACTTGGAGGGGTGTGTCTGGCCTTTGTTTTCCAAAACAAGAAATTCCTTTTGAAAACTTAGTCTGTGTTTGCCTGCATCCACATCATGACTTCTCACCCTTCACCTTCCTTCCACTGTCAGGCAATTCCATAGAAAGCAGAAATCCTTAGCAGGCATCTTTTGTGTGGTAGGCAATGGGGCTGATGGCTTTTGAATCAGTTCTTGGATGCATCTGAATTTCCTATTAGAATGGTGATTTCCAGGTTGTATCTTTTGGGAAGAGGAGATATAGATATAGATATGTATCAGCAGTCAATAGTTACTTCAATGAGCTAAGTAACTGTTGAAAACACAAGCTACAGGGGCATATGAGTAAACGACTTTGAGATGCTCTTTCTAAAAAGGCTCAGTAGAACATAAGCTGTCCACTGAAATCGTTCTCGGTCTAGTTCAACGACCTTCAACAGCAGTTTTTGTTATACTTGTATGTATGCTGATTATCTTTTCCTCTTAACTTTGGAGCCATTAGCATTCAGTTTGAAGAGGGCAGAAATGTCTGTTTATAGGACAGCCTCATCAAAAACAGGAAAGAAAGGAAACAGAAACGAGTTGTGAATATCTGAAGGCTTTACCTACTTGGGCCTTTGTCATGCTGTGTTCAGTTCCCATTTCTAAATATGCACTGTCAGAAATGCTGTTTGAAAATCTGAACATTTTACTTCATGAGAATGTCAAGCATAACAGCCTCGATGAACACTCTGGAAAAATGAGGACTTCTTGTATAGCTTAATTCCCTTTTAGTTTTCCAGGCAAGAAACATGAAAATCTGTTTGGCCTGTTTGCCAGGAAGAAAACAAAAGTCTAGTTCCTCACCCTTCTAGACGATTCTTTACTACTCATCTTCTTCCATGTAACACAAGCCATTTGTACCTCTCTGATCAATAGTATAAAGCATGTGCTGGGTTCATCCCAAAAGCATCATTCCCTGGATCCATGCTCTGCACATCATAGGGCTGTGGCACCTCAGTGCAGTACTGACCTGGGCAGGCAGAGAAGAAACTACCACAGGAGGATAATTCTGTAACATTTCCCCTGGGTTTTTTTGTTTGTTTGTTTGCTACATTGAAATTTAGGAATTATAGGGGTTACTTAATTCTCCTTTTTACAGTCATCTGCATATAGCAGTGAACTTGTATGTTTCCGGCAATGTTTGTTTTCTGTCTCTTGACATTTATTTGATCTCTGCAGTCAGATCAGCTGCACATCTTCTCCTGAGACCTTTTCACACTGTGTGTATTTCAGGATTTTCTCAAAGAAAATGAAATTGAAAAGCAGGGACTATCTCCTGCTTTCTCTATGTATTTTAGTTCTGCAACTGAACTTGTTCCCACCATTACTTGCTTAGACCAAAATTAGCACAGGTGTAGCTGAAGCCAAAGCATAGGCAGAATGAGTATATTTCTAAGCTTCCTAAAACAGGTAATTTCCAAATGAGCCATTTTCCTTTTTTATTGCTTTTCAGTATTTTCCTTCTGTAGCACAACAGAGATCTTGCTCTTGTTTGCCGGGCCAAGCTTCAAACAAATGCAGAAGGATAAAAATTAGCCTAAATGTTTTTAAGCCAACAATCTCTTCTTGTTATTGTTAACAGAAGAGCAAACATGCAGCAAACATGAAGTGTTTTAGCCAAGGACTCAAGTCTCACATGTCAAATAGAGCCTAAGAGGCATAAGCCGAGGTTCAGTATTAATGCCTTAGCCCATAAAACACGTCTTCACTCAGCCAAGGTTCCACATTCAATTCTGAATTGAAAATGTTTAGCTCTGATATTTATACATGAGCAAGGAGGCTGACACAAGTCAAGAGAACATGGTACAATTGTCTTCACTATGCTGGCAAAAGAGTATTTGATTCTGGATCGCCGAGACTCACAGCCTTCTGTAAGCATGTTTAGGAACCGTGGACTGTGGCTCCTTCAGCTCATCAGAAATGCACATAAGCAGTTTTGTAGGACAGAGAGGTAGATCTGGAGCATCACTGTTGAAAAGGTAGCTTCTGCTTCATCTGCAGAACCTATGCTTGATGCTAGTTGATTTTATTTGAATCAAAATTAAATATTAGACTCAGGGATGACATCAAGGTCATGCCACTCAGAGAAAAGGAAAATACTTCTAACCTCCATCAAGCTCCTTAATTCCTCTGAACAATGGCAACATTGTCTATGTTCATCTGCCATCATTCATGTAGTATAGCTATTAATTTAGCTAATAGTATTTAAGAGCTAAACATCTTCCAAATTATGAAGTGTTGAAGATGATGCACTTCATTCACAGGAAGGTCATTTCTCTCATCTTTTAGGAAGCTTTGTGGTTTGTGGCATCTGAACATTTGTAGCATTCAAGCCTTAAGGTTATTGATTCTTTATGAATGTGGCTAAAACAATAGGTTTACAAGTGCCAACATGATTGACAGAATACTTTACGTACGTGCTTAGCCCATTATAACATGATATTGATATTCTTGCAACGCTGTCCATTAAAGTGTGATTGTATTATAAGGAACACATAAGTAAAAATTGTATCTATTCAGTATGCCTGAGATCCATCCAGGCTCATTTTGGAGCTTGCTGGAAGCCAGAGGACTTTCCATTGCCCTCATTCAGACTTTAGATTATTCCTCACTGGTCATTCAGTGGAGTATGTGACCACCGTTGTACCAGCAGTAAGAAGTAACCTCCATGGGTATTGTTTTTTAATGATGAACCAACACATTTAGGATAATAGAGATCTGGATTACAGCCTTGCTAGCAAATCAACAATACTGATCCTGATTTACATGTGTGTTCCCTTGGAGTGAGTCTCAGGCTAAAAACATGGATGATCTTGGTCCTTCTAGGTGGCATCTTCTAGGTGGTAACTAAGCGCAAGTTTTCTTACTTGCAAGGAAGCCTGATAGCTAACTCTTTTCTGCCTAACCTCAGTTATGTACTATTGTATTCCCGAGACCCAGCTAGCGCTACTGCAGGCACATTTGGCAGCTTGTGTAACACCTTCAGTGTCAACCAGGGTGGTTTCTGCATACACGGCCTGTAACCAGCCCTGAGGGTTTGTCTTGTAGCAGCCTCTCCCAGACAGACCTCTCCTGATGGGCTCTCACATGCGCCAAGCCAGCAAAGCCCAATGGCCAGCCAACCCTCTTCTATTTCTAGCAAAAGAAAATGGGGAAGGCTCTCCATATGCTTTCAAGTCACCTTTTTATAACTTGCCAGGTCAGTATCAGCAACTGCGGAAATAGGAATTGGATCCATGATCCAGAGACAGATCTCATACACTACTAACACTGCCCCTGATGTGGGATTACAGCTGAAGCAGAGACAGGGGTGGAAACAAAGATGCTCCAAAGAGTAGTGCTGCTGTCTAATCATCAAAAGTTGAAACTGCAAATTCTTCACAGACTCTGGTTTTCACTAGTGGTTTGTTCTGTATACAACTGAAAGAAGAAATATCCATACACGATACTGAGGCTTGCAGTGACCGCGTTCACAATTCAAAGACTTGCTTTGCCTGATCATGCCAAGAGAGGAAGCTCTCTTACTCCCTAGCTTTGATGTCAGGAATCACATCACTAGATTTAGGAGACAATTTGTTGAGCTATATATATATATATAGGAAAGGACTCTGACACAAGAACTACAAGTGGCCGCTTTGGGCTTCATGGTTTTGGGAGCTCTACATTTTTTGGTGACGGTGAGAGACAGCCTGTCCAGTCTGCTGGCAGCAGCTCTTTCAGCAGAAGTAGCCACTTCCCAGACCTCTGGCAAATTGAAAGGCCAGACTTAGCCACGGCTGTTCCTTAAAAGTGACATAGCCACAGGAATGGATTTGTGACAAGATGGCAAAAGAACAAATCCCACCATAAAAGAACAACAATGAAAGGCCATAAGGGGAGGAGAGACAAAAAAAAAAAAAAAGAGAGAATTCCAGAGTGGGCTGATGTGCTTACGCAAAACAATTTACACAATCACAGCATTGTACACAGAAACAAAGATATGGCCTTGGGGAAGCCACTGCCATTTTGTAAGTAATAGTTAAAAAATGCTTGCACTGACTGTACCAAGAAACGCCTGTAGAGGCAGGGGCCCTAATAAGGAGGAGCAGGCAGCACCCCAGTGGGTAAACAATAAGACATGGCTCCCTGAGCAAAAGACTGGCCCCTCATAAACACAAAAGGCTTTATGTGGAGTTGCAGGCTCTGGCTGTATCTCTGAGCCATGCAGCCTCGCACGGGTCTTCACACTGGCTGGGTATATTCTTAGAGATGCACAGGGACAAGAGATTTCACAGCAAGAGCTTCCATCCTCACTTCATATTATTGTTTGCGTCTCTGGTGCGTTGGGAACTCAGCATACTCAGCTGTGTTTTTAGAGCAAGTTCCTCCAGCATGGCTTCTTTGTTCCTCTTCTGCTCCAATCTGCTTGTATTTAGGTTTCCTCAGCAGGGTGGGAAAACTCCACAAGTGTCAGTAAAGTATTAGGTTTTGTTTTCTTCTTCCAAGCTAAGAATCTAGCAAACACTAAAAAGCACTTTGGCAATCAAGTGTGGTGGGGAAAAAGGTGCTTTTGCAGCTAGGAATATAAATTGCTGGTGACTGATTTGGAGGTTTGGTAGCTGATGTTTTAAATAAGCAGTAGGTCCTCAAGATTATCAAAGCAGAAACACCTGCCTGGATGAGGTGGCTTTAGAGTGCTGCACTGCACCGAGTCTGCAAAATGCTGCTGATTAGGACCATGACTACACGATTAGACCATGGCAGTCCCAGTTTGATGAGGCAACTTACAGCTGTTGCTGCTCAGAATTTGTTTTCTCTCTGTGTAAGTATAGACTAAGACATCAGCAAAGAGGGATTTTTATGAAGTAACAAATGGAACTTGGAAAAAAGAGCCGACTGGTTTCTAAGGGAGCCTTAATGTATTGAGCACTCAATTTCATGAAACTCTAGTCTGATTTGGTAGCAAAATCCCAGTCTACATGATGTTTTGCTAGTTAATAAGTAAATATTCTGTAGATTTCAGAAGTAACATGATGCTTCTGGAGATATATCAAACACAGCTTTAAAGGAAGTAAAGAATTGTGGGTGATTTTAAGTGAAGAGTGTCAGGCTACTATAAAGTAAGTGGTGGTGGGTATTGTTATGCTTCTTACTATTATTATATGTGAGACTTCAGTTTAAGTGTCTGAGAAGTGAATTCCTAACAGTAGGGTACAGCTGTCGGGGTAGGAAATGGCAGACATGCCACTCTCAGCTAGCTGAAGTCAGGCTGCAGAGAGCACTTCAGCACCGCAGCATCAGTTGAGGAACTGGCAAAGCTTACTCAATGAGCTACTCCATTTTGGGTTGAGATTGTCTCTTTCTCCAAGCCTCTAACAGTATCCCTCCTCTCTGTCCTGCTCTGACTTTCACTTGCAGATAGAACGGTGTAACTATCTATTACAGTTAACTAGTGTGAAATTTCATGTGTGACTCTACTTTCTGATTTCCTCACTTTCTAGTCAGAAGGGACGAAGACTTGCCAAAGTTGAGATGACAATCCTTCCTATGTCCTTAGTTGGAGAAGATGCACAAACAGGTTTCAGTATGTTCAGCATCAGAGGGGAGGAAACAATCTTGGCATGGATATATATGTGCAGGTGAAGTGAAATTTAGGTCCATGTGACAATGTAAAAAGAATCATTACTTTAATGCTACCAATAGCACTTTAAGATACCTATACTGATGTAGACTGAGGTGCTTATGCAGATCCCCAACAGCTTGCAGTTTGTCAGATGTGTAAGTTTAAGCCGCTGCTTTCACACCATGTCATCCTGAGCAAAGAGTTTGCTGGCACAGTGCAGCACATAAGGAAGAGCACCGCTCTCCTGGTGCTCTGACTTCTATCATCTTCATCCCGTTATCCCAACGGGATAACGCTCCCTTTCAAACACACAATGCAGACAAAACCTTGGAAACATTTCTTCTTCTCAACTGTGTTTTTAAAATAAGACAGATATTCCTGTATGTGTCTGTTGAGGCTCTGCAGATTTGTTACTGGCCTGCCTGATAAGATACTCCAGGTTGTACTAATGACTGGTGATTACACGTGGTGATTTTGTTTGAGGTTTTTGTTTTTCACTTAAATGTAAATCTTCTAGGATCAAAAGGATCTATAATCAGAAAGAGGTTATGAAAGAAATGTTTCCATGTCTTCCTGCCACGTGCCTTAAGGCTACAAAAGCAGTTCTCTTTCAACCCTGAAAAGAAATAATAATAAAAATGCAATCCGCTAATGAGAACGTGGAACTGACTTCAGTGTGAAGCATGGAAGCTTCACCACTGAGTCACTTCAAATGGGACAGCAAGGGGGGGAAGATCTTGCATTTGGGGGAAGATTGTGCTAACCTAGCTGGCTCAGCAGGCATTCTCTGGCAGGATTTCTAGGGGTCTGCTGCAGAGCAATAAACCCAGGAGGCAGTTGTACCAGCTGAAATGTTGACGTGGACTGTGATTATGTAGAAACAGATCGTATACTCTGAAAAAAAAAAGTTTTTCTGGGAGTTATATAATTGTTACAATTGTTGATGTCTTAATTCCATAATGGGAATTTCAGGTTTGTGTATAAACAACAGGAGAAATGAACTAAGCAACATGAAATAGTATGCTACTTTATTTCGAGCAATGTTTTGTAAAACTTGATGTTTACGTGACAGTTAGCATGCCCTCCTGCCACAAACACTGAAAAGAAGGGAAATGAACTGCACTGTCAGTTACACCCCACAAAAAGATATTTGATAGCTTAGATTTCTTGGTTTCTCTAAGTGACTTGTTTCTAATGTAAGCTTGCTGTCTTGATATTCTGGTCATGTACAGAGCAGCACTGAAAATAAAAGAAACACTGTAGGGCCAAATCTAATGTAGCTTCATCACAGTCAGTGGAGTTAAGCAAGGACACAAATTGTCCCCAAGACTTTGGAACAAAAGAGAAGTATTAAAATGAAGCCTAATACAGTATTAGAACTGAGAAGAGTAACAGGAATTTCTTTGCAATTAACTTTCACCCACAATATAAAGAATATAATGAAAAATGGTAACAGGAAAACTTTCCAAAGCTGTAATGAGCACGCACAACCTCTGGCTTCTCTGTCAAAGAAATCAGCCTTTCCAATAGGTTTCCATAAATGTATCTCCCTATAAATATACACTGCTATCTCCTGGGTTTGATCAGCTCACTTGTCCAGTTAGGCTCATGCAACTGTTAAGTTTTAAAGCTGAGTCCTTGCCAACGCTGTCTTTGCTCTCAAAATAAAACAAAACAGTGCACATGTAAAGAGGAAAAAAACCCAATAAAGCGTCTTGCTGATGAAGGCAGCCATAAGAATGACCTACCAGGGCAGATGCACACACATCACATAATAAATACAGCATTGCTGCATGTGGTGAGTCATCACAGATGTGCCTGAACACACTTGATGATTTAGCACCTTTTACTGTGAGATAAAGCTGTGCCAGATTAAGGCAGAAACCAATCCAGGCAGCTGAACTATGAAATGCTTTCAGAAAGACTGTAAGTAAATAATTTAATAAGTGTTTCGTCCTTTTCAATATTGCATGTTCAATACTGAAGGACAACAGGTGCTTCATGATCAAAGTTCTCTAGTTACAAAGATGTGGAGGATATAGAACCAATATTCAGGCTTTGGCTGGGGGTTGTGAGCTTTTTCTTTGCTTTTATTTTTTCCCATGTATCCTGTCAAGAGACTTTGGGCATTTAGTACAACTCCTTTCCACATAATCAAATAATTTGCTGTTCTAGAGTAAGGATTGAAGAAACTTTTGTTTAAGCCCATCCAGGGCTAGCAGTTAACTTGATAGTCTTCATTTTGATCTGGGCTGTGTTATTTCTCTTTTCTAATCCTATTTGATACTTGGCAGAATTTGCAGGCATTCACAGAAACATTCCCAGGTTTATATTTCTACCAAAAACTTTCTAGGCCTGCTAAAGTGAATTGGATATATTTAACTAGACAAAAGACTTTCAGTATCACCTGTACCCTGATTGTGTGGAATAAACCCATCCTAACTTTTCCTGTCCTATTCAGCATGCCTGTTCCTGTCCCTCTGTAATTCACCTTAGCAAAGGTCTACAAACATGCAACAGGATAAAGCAACGCCAAATATTGTTATTTTAAAGCTCCATACAAGGTTAGCTGGGATCTGGTTCAGTACAGACTTTTGTAAATAGTAATGGTTTATCTTTTTCAATTCAATCAACAGTTTCTAAATCTTGGTGAATGTTCTCACTCCTGTGACTGAAAACAGTAGCCTCTTGTGCTGCTTCCACAGACTGCACCTAATGATGCATGAAAACAGCACAAGCTGTTGTTTAGGTCACTAATCAAGTTTGAAGAGTGTAACTGTAAGATTACTTGAGCCTCTCTAGCTGGCCTCATATTCTTTCCTAAATTATGATTGCTGCTGTTGTCCTGCACCACTCCAATGATCTCTAAAGAGAGTAACACCTATACTAGCTAGAGGTGTTTGAGAGCAAGTACAGTATTGCCACTGAAACTAGAAGTCACCCAAAATATTGTTTTCAACATCTCTTGAAGGTATTAGGCAGATGCCAGACCTGAGTCTAGCCCTTAACTCCTCCTGTGGTGTATTGACAGTGATGCAGAACTATGCAGTGCTATTTTGGGCTTGTCACAGGGACAAGCAAAGATGAAGCGTTGACTTCCCCATGCTGCTGTTTCCATCGTGGCATGTACCTTTCTTCTATTAATAAGTACTTAACAAATTGAGGTCCTGAGGAAGCTCTGTAGTGCTCTATACACTGCAACTTGCAAAACCTAGGAAAGGCTCTTCCCCATAATATTGCTATAAAGAAAACCTTGTTTCACCTTTTCTATATTCTGGATCATATGGATCAGAGCAGGATGCAGTTGTGAATCTTGTTTTAATCGAAATAGGCAGAGATAGCACCAGCACAGGAGCCTATTTTTATCATCTGAGAAACAGCTGTAGTTAAAGCAAGAAATAAATGGCAGACTAAATGAAATTTCAGTGGTACAGAGTATGGTTATCACCTGTTTCCAGAATGCAGTCCAAGAACACATGCAATAGGTCCTAATATACATACATGTGTTCTGGGGTGAGAATGATTAGGTGAAGACAACGCTCTGTGCTACTCTGAAGAAAAACTCTGAGAAGCTCATTCCATTCATCTCCTTTTCCCTCCTACTCCTCACTCCAGAAAAAAAAACACAAGAGACAAGAGTTCTTACTCAAATCTCTCAAATTTCAGCTTTTGGTTTGGACAGATGATTGCGCAGAACAAATATTTGCAGATAAAGAGGGTGAAAGAGAAATCAGGCAGGCATGCTGGCACAAATGGCACTGTATTCAGAGCAATGCTGCAAATAGCCATAAGCAGGTTAGATAAGAAGTTCGTGGGGACAGTGTCATCAGAAAAATTGGGGGGAGGGGAGGTGTGATCTTCTTTTCTTCTCATTGCCAGACATAGCCAAGATCATCTCCTTTGTCAGAGAGAAAATGCAGACAGTCTCTGTTCGACTGTGTAGACACAAAGCTTCCTGGTAAGAGGGCCAGAGATCCTTTCCTATTAACCCTTGTGTGTTCTGTGATTTATTACATTATATGAAAGTAAAAGGTCCAAAGGAGATAGGCCTGGTATTAATATTATTGTTCACTATCTGTGCAAAGCTGCCTGTCATGCTGGACCTGGGAGAAACTTGTGGGTAGAGGCAGTCCCTGCTCCAGTGAATTTACCCTCTAGGCAATGATAGAGACTGAGGATTGGAAAAGCACTTAGAATTATTTCTGGTGTAAGGATCTGTGGAGTATGTGGTATCAGCTCTTGTGGTCTTGTCACTGACTACAGTGGTTACATCAAGCCCATGCTCAACTCAGCAATGCTGTTCTGGCACAAAAAGTAGAAGTTCTGGGGTAAAACAGACATCGGTTTTTAAGGTAGTTTCAGGGTTGGCGTTATAGACAGTACATTTTTCTCCTCAATTCAAATTCATCTCTGTTAAGATGCTTTTGGTTTCCACCTGTGGAGAACGATTAAGCTGTATGTGAGGCTGCAAGTTTAGAGCAGCCAAGGAAGGAGGCATGAGTTAAAAAAACTCAACATTTAGACCCACAAATAATAGCTGGGCATAAAGTATGAGTAAAAACCTGAATCTTTCAGGCTGTAGCTGAAGATCAAACACATTGAGAGAAGTTGGTTTTTCCATTAGTGTTTTCACAAGGCTCTGCCTCCAGGCTTCAGGCAAGACCAGAAGCAAAAGTGCCAAAACATCATGAGAAAAGCTGTTCTTGCAAAATTTCTGGCCTGACTAGAAGTAGGAAAATCTCATGAAAGACTGTTCTCATCTGCTTTCCAGCCCTGCTTGGCAGTCCAGGGGGCTAAACCAGGTTCCACTTGGAAGTTTTGAACCGTATTTGAATTCTTCTTTGGTTTCTCATGCCTTTTGTAAATAGTACTCTATAAACCTGTGGTATGTCAGCTGTGCTAACTTGATACGCTTACTCTCAGACCCGTACAGACCAGCAGTGATGAAGTGTCTTTCAGCCTTTCTCTAAAAATTATATATCATTTATTACGAGCAGAGATCCTGAGGCTCTTGATGTAGGAGCTGTCTGAAATGTTAGAAAAATACTTTGGCTACAAGGGCTTAGACTGTAATTGGTAAGATGGGATTTTGCCAGAGTTCCTCATCTATAAAACATGGGTAGACAGTATCACTAACCCAGGCACATACAACTAGTCAGCATTCAACCTAGATTTTCTGAATCCCAGTCCAGAGCTTAAACCACAAGGCCATTCTCTCACATCCAAATGAATGTGCTACACATATAAGAAGTCTAAATACAACCAGAAATATCTTAAAACCTGTTGTGCAGGAAACTGTCTGGGATTCAGTCTGTTGCCTCAATGCGTCCACAGTCAGCCTAACTCACATCGACCACAAAAGTTTGTATGTTCTGTTGTTGTGCCTGTGGTAGGCAGTAGGCAGAGCTGATTTTAAAGTCAATGTGCACAATATCTGTGCTTATTAAAAGACAAAAATTCTTACTCCCAAGTTCTGCAACTAGTAAAATTAATGATGACCTGCAGAAGAAAAAAAAAGTGCTTTTAAGAATACCTGGCTGTGAAGTTGAGTGCTGGAAATACTGAAGAGAGGGAAGGAAGCTGGAAGAACTTGCTGACTCAGCAAGCCTCCATGGAAATCAAGTTCTCCAGGAATTTCTCCATGACCTCAGTGTCAGTTACTGAAGGCCATGTTACTTTGCTCCCTTTAGAGCTCACTATTTTAGTTGCTATAAGGTAACCAAAGTAGTAATGTGATTCCCATTAAACAGCCACCTTCCTCAATGCAATAAGCAATAACGATTGACTTAAAGGAACTACAGACACATAGTCCAGTTACTCTTTAGTTTGAGGAAATAACACAACCCCTTCGTGCTGTTCCCAACCTGTATTTTACAGCTATGACACGTAGCAATATGCTGGACTGAAGTTCTAGGGATATTTGCATTTACCCAGAAGGCCCTGGCTATGGTTTTGAAAAGCATAAATTCCCTGGAGAGAATATCCAGGGTACTGCAGCACCTCAGGGCAAACTGGTAGAACCAAGGAATATATTTCTGGCTGTGTTAGAAAGATGCCCCATGCAAAGCCCATTAGGCAGAACAAACCCAGCTCTGTCTGACGCCATGCGAGTGGATTCTAAGGGCACATTACCGCCTTCTTGTAAAAAAGGATCTTCTTTGTGACTGAAATTCCTGAGCATGCTGCATGCTGCAGCTAAACTGGGGAGGTCCACACACAATCTCTCTGTTGTATTTCTCTGGTGAGTATGTGGTGCTGCAAAAGACAATAGCAGATGGGACAATCCTCGCTGAACAGTAAAGAGGATTCTCTTTCTTTAGGCTTCTGATATTTTCCTAAGTTACTGAGCAGAAATGGACTGTCTAGGCTTGAATATGTGAGGCAGTGTCAAAGAGCACTGGATCAAAAAATATTTGGAAGTCCACAGTTTGGCCTGAAGAAGCTGTGCACTCTGCACTCATGCAGTACAAAAGCAAAGCATTCCTAGTGCGTCTTGTATGCAGAATGCCACAAGAAAGGCCAGAGCCTGACATAGACAACCCGAGATATTTATGTTCCACCTTTGGATAAGGGGATAGTGGTTGCAACTTGTTAACAAAAAAACTCCTTTGGTAATAGCTTTTGTTAGCTGACCAATGCATTCCTCGGGGTATCACTATGTTCTTCATTTCATCTAGTTCCTGAGATTTACAACTTTCCTCCAAAGAAATAACAATTAAGATCTAACTTGGATGGCAAAATAGCAAACTGTTGCCTTCCAGAATCTGTCCTGTTTGTTGGTCAACCATCCCCAAGTGCTTTAAGCACATATTCTTTGAACTAGTAGGGTTTTAATTGCAGAATATTTTCCATAGAGCCATCATAGTTATCCACCAGCTGTGCTGGTCCTCTTTCCAGAAATACGCCAGGAAATAAAATTACATGATCAGTTCCAAAACACATACTGTCTGAATGCTTACTACCCTCCCAAAGTATGCAATCAAGTCCTTAATGGGCAGGGCTGCCACTACTTTGAATGTCACTGCATTTGAACATGGGACAGAGAGCTTTGGACCAGACTAGGCCTCTTAGAAGGATGGGACAGCATTGATCTCACATTTCAGCCTGCAACTATGCCATGTAAAAGCCAGTGATGCTATCAAAGGGCCAGGCACACATGGGGAAGATGTAGAAGTACTTAGCTGGATTTAGTTTGCTGAGATTGATTAAATCACAAAAAAATTGTCAGGCATCTGTTTTCTTAATTTAGATTTTAACCACTTTGGCCTGTCAAGAGAAGTATGAACAAGAGTGGGCTGTAAGGCAGTGCATTTGAAGGTTAAAGTTGGATGTCATGCAGCCACTGAAGTTTGTATTTACTTGAGCCGTGACAGATTCTGATCCTACCAGTCAGTCTTAGAAGATTTATGTTGACTTGTGCCAGGGACAACGATGCATTCCTGGGGATTAGGTACCTTAAGGGACGAGCACTCTTTTTGCTGTTTGCAAGTAACAAAACATGATATGTAATTTGAGACAAGCAATTAGGGCACAAATTTCCTTTTCTTTTTTGTCTTTTTTTTTTTGATGATAGTATAAACGCAACACTGATTTAACTGAAATTATGCTTGGGTTTGAGCTCCAGACTTGCCAAATGCTGTGAACTGCTACATTATGCAGAGTACCGAACAATAAGAGGAGGAAAACATCACTAATACATTTAGTGAAACTAATAGAGAGGCTCTTGTCTCCACAACCTCAGTTCCTTGTTTCATTTCTTGGAGTTACAGGGAACTCATGAGGACAAAGTCTGGGAACAGGACATGCAGGGATCTTTTCAACAATGTAAGAGGAGCAGTGGCTATTTTTAGACTCCACCAATTCATTGATACCTCTAAAAGATTTAAAGACTTAGCACCCTACTTTTCTAACAGGAAATCAAAACAAGAGGCGAGGCATATTTATACACAGGGGATTATTCACCAGGAGGAACAAAGATAGTGCTTTAGAAAGATGGCTGATAAAACCATCAAGCACCAAAAGTGAAAGCTGTCGGTGTAGCTTTTCAGATTGTCCCTAGCAGGGGAGTACAACAGATCCTGCTTCCACCTCCTCTTCTATAGCAAGATAATGAGCTATTTCAGATCACACTTCACTAGAGATAATATATGGTTATCTTCTCCATTTAGGCAAGGTACTTACTTTCGATTCTTTTTTCTGTTGTCTTCCCTCCTCCATCTTCTTGTTCATTCAGAAGAATCACCTTGGCTCCTCCCTCCAGGAAGCACAAGATCAGTCAATTGCTCGTGTTTGCATGAGGTCACCCTGCAATGGGTGCTCCACGCAAACAGAGCAGGCGTGCCCTGACCAATTTGGCCTCAGGAAAAGATCTAAGGAAAAATTACTATCATGACATCTTGTGGACAGGAGGAATTGAGTAGGAACAGAATAATATAAGAGGAAGGTGTTTATTGTACCCAACTTTGCATGAAGTATCTGGCAAATGTTACTGTGGTGTGGTAAAACGCAGCAGGTTGAGGTTTTGGTGAGAAACAGAGTTTTAAAACAAATGAGAATACTGCTGCTTCGTAAGAATGTCCTCTTTGTTCACCTTCCAGAAAGATGGAAGGAACTCGCCCGTTAATGCCTGTTCTTTCACTGACAGATGGAAAGGATATGATCCTGTGACATGAGAGGCAAAAGGTGAATGAATATCTGCAAGAGGCATATGAGGAAAATGTGCTGTGACTCTGACTAGCATCTCTAGGCTGGAATTTTTCATAGGTGGGCTTCCATCCTGAAGCTGGCATCTTTAGTGACCCCTCCAGACAATAATAATCCACAACTGCATCTTCTGTTGAAGGCATTCCTTTGCTGTTGATGACTACAGTGGTGGAGAATGTCTTCTAAAGAGTAAAGGTTGTGAGAATCCAACTCATAAAGGAGCATTCATTCAGACAGCTGTTCAAATGCACCTGCATCTGTAGGCTGCAATAGGTTTGTTCCAGTCCTGCAGTCCATCAAGTTATTTGCTTTTCCTTGAACTTTGGCAGAACATTGGTGTGTGTGCTACATGTTGAACTTCTCTTTTTTGAGGTAGCCTTCTTCTGAGTGAAAGTGTTACTTAGAGGTGAAGATAAGATAAAAATACCCTGATAAGTGACTCTAGAAGGGGGGTTATTCACTCTATATTGCCACCATGATACAACTCTCACCAAAATGATGTGCCAAAAATATGGATGTTTGGTGTAACTGATTCTTATTCCCTCCTGGTTATTAATTCCTGTATGTCTTGACTAGCTTAAGCCACAGCTCTTGAAAAATACAAAGTTGAAAGGGAAATCATAGTTGGGTTGATTTAACAGTGAGGGAGAAATTAGAACAGTGACAACAACTTTTGTTGGCATTTAGAAACCATTAGTTTGAGTGATGATGTATACTTGTGGGTGTGAAAGGTGTTCAGGATTGATTCGTGGGACTTAAAAATGAAATCTTGGCCTTAGTATAAGCTCGCAGATGGTGATTTGAAAGCATAAGAAGCAAATGGAGAAGGAGAAAAAAAGATATCAGAGAAACTTCTGTACAAGAATAGCAAAACGACCAGCATCACCCAATCATCATAAAAGCCAGTGAAATAACTTTTCTCCAAAATTATTTGAATTAAAAAATTGTTTAGGAAATAATATTTGAGTTTAGTTCTAAAAGTTCCATTAGTTTGATAAAACAAGAACTATGTTGTTTCAGCTCTAAGTTCTTTTCCTTAGATTTGCTATTTTCACCAAAGCATAAAAATCCCATGATTTTTTTATAAAATGCAACTTCAAATTGCTTTTCATCTAAAATACTTTTTTTTTCCCAGAGATTTTCTGGGATTTTTATTTACCTGCTCGTGATTATATGATGTTCCTGTAGGACAAGGGACCACAAGCAAGTTTTATCTACAGTAATGCAGTTGTATAGATATGGTTAAAAGCCAAACATTCACAATTATAAAGCCTTTTCCATTTTGAAAAAAAAAATAGCAGAACAGCTGTGACTCTTATTCATAACAATGACTGGTAATTCTGTCTCTCAAATCCATCACTTCCTGAATCAACCCCGTAGTTGAATTGTTTGTCCCAAGGTGCTTTTCACACTGTCAAAAGCAGTTCAGAGGTGAACTGAATCTGAAAACAAAAAATCATTACTTTAAACATGTGGAGGGTGAAGCAATCCCCTTCTCTTGCTTCAGTTTGATTAGTAATAGACTGAGTTGTAGCCAAAAAGAAGAGCAAAGATAAAATAAGGACTAAAAGTCTGCAGAGGATGGAGTGTTTGGGGTGTGGTAAATAATGAAGAGGCCAGCTAACTGATACAGTGATCTCAGTCATTGGCTAAGTTAAGTTGCACATGACCATGTTTTAGCATGGCCAAATGTAAAATCAGAGTGGTAAAACTTGTTGACCTTGGACCACTGCTTGTTTATCAGCTAAACCGAAGTTTATCTTCACTGCAGATGACTTTGTTTGCTACGACAGTGTCTTTGGGTTCGTTTTTTAATCAAGACTAGTCATTAAAAAACAAAACAAAACCAAAAAGTATTCTGATTCAGTTCTCTGAGCAATTAGGTCACTTGTGCAGAAACAAGCAGAAAGTTTACTACTTCCAAGGACCTAAGTGGGCGGTGAACTGCTCAGAGCACACATCAGCCGCAGGCTGTAACACTGCTCGTATATCTGTCTCAAGGGGCTTGGTGTTGGCTGAGATGCAGGTACTTAAAACTTTTATCTCCAGCCTTGGATCAGGAAGAAGTAGAGAGCTTTCTAATGAAAGGTATTGTAGGGAATGAGAAGAGTTTGGTTTTGTGTGGAAATGCCAGCAAATGTATGACATACAGTAAATGGTGGAAGGACTTGCCTTGTCACTTCTGACTCAAGATTCACGTACTCATTGCAAAATTCCAGTTCTCTCCACCACATAAACAGGACAGCTAAATAAAGTCAGAATGCCACAGTCTGAAATTCTCAGTTAACAGTACTACCTGGCTTTTCCTGTTTGTTCTTGTGGGCCAGATCGTTCAATATTACACACAGATGAACCCATAATGACTTGAAGAGAATCACCCTGCTTTGTTTTTTGAGTGCTGACTACGTTAGGCTTGCCTGCCTGACCCTGTTAGGCCTTTAAGCCTAACACACAAAACACCTCTGAAATTTTTGGAGGGGTTGTGAGGTAAAACCCAACAAGGACAGAGGAGAGGGAGTAAAGAGTTTGAAAATCCTACTCTGTAATTCTGTTTAAAACTGAGAATTAATTGCAAACTATTTAACTGCAACACAAAACCTGCAGTTGCGAGAGTCATCCTCTGTTAAGAAGCTGATGAAAATACTGAAGCCAGTGCAGCCATTCTGGCTTAAAATGGAGTTCTGATTTTAGCTTCTCTTTCTTCCCCTTCTCTCCCATTCAGCTGGGGCAGAGAAAGTGGAATTTGAGGTGGTCAAACCTGTTCATCACAACTAATAATTCAAAAAGCTCCCTAGATTCTGCTTTGTGGAGCTGGTATGAAGCATGGGAGAGATCAACAAGACAGGCCTAGACTCTTTGGGCTGATGCCCAGTGGCAGAGGAGATGAGGTCCAAAAGGCAATGGGCACAGCCTGAAATACCAGATATTTCCTTTAAATATAAGAAAAACTCTTTCACTGTGAGAGTGACTGAGCACTGGTGCACATTGCCCAGAGAGGTTGTGTTGTCTTCATCCTTGGAGATACTCAGCACACACCCTAGTGGTGTGGAGCAGAGGTTTGGAGTAGCCAATCTCCCCAGATCCCTGCCAGCCTCAGCAGTTTTATTGATTCTGGGATTTGATATTCCAGAGTCACAGGGAAGGTTTTCTGTAAAGTACCTGTGCTCTAAAGAGTAACAGGGAGAATAGAAGTGATATTTAGTATGAACTATGGGGGAGTTTGCAAACACCAGTGCTTTTTCAACAGTAAAAGTTTCATATGGATGTGCTGAAGACTCCATTTCTTGATTTATTTGTGACTGCAAAAGTACCTAAGACTTGGTTTTAAGAGAGATGGAGTGTGTGATTAATTATTCTTTAAATATCTACTGATCTTTAGGGAATTGTCTTCAACCACCATCTTCACTTTTCACAAAAACACATTTCCTAGTGTGATATTTCTGGAGGAAAAAGAGAGCTGTAAGGAACAATATAGTGTGAGTTCAGTAACCACCCGTAGTTAAGCTACAAACCTGAATGCTAGAATACTGGTAACCTAGCATTGATCATAAAGAACATGAAAATAGGCTGTTGTATTTTGTGTTTTGTAGAACAGTTGTCTAGCTCTACTTGTATGAAATGACTCTACAGTAGCAGAAAAGGCTCAGCTATATATGGTGAAACATCAGTTCTGTATTTTGTAGGAGGTTGATCTCATCAGTCCATGTGATTTACTCCAACAGAAAAGTCAGGGCTGGCTTAAAAACCAGCTCTAAGAATATTTGTCTTCTGGAGATGTACAGTATGGCATTTCCTACAGTGTCCACAGTTACTCATCCCTGTTAGAAATGCAGTAAGTGAAGAGCAATCAGGAATTGGGGAATTTTTAAGTAGCTGTATAGGATATAATTTTTTTATAAGGAGTCAGTGAATACTGCTGGATATTCAGCTGCTATCTGACTTACGGAGTCGTGCTAAAACCTACTGTGGGCTTTTTCAGGATCTTCAAATTACAACATGGATCTAAATCTAGCTTTTAACTCTTGGAGGTCACTGTACCTTGTTTCTTGTTGTAACATAACCACTCAAGCTATGATAAAACAGCCAGAGATGAAGCCACTGAGTCTTAACTTGCAAGATGTGCTGAGCAGATAAACAACATGTTTTCTAGAGTGATTAATAAAATGACAGTGATGAATGAAATGACAGCCACTGGAGATTAAAAGAGAAAAAGGTCAGAAAACAAAAAGGTTGAGTTTGGAAAAGCTAGATAAGGCTTGTGTCTCTGGCAACTGTGTACAAGGAATACAAGAGCTGGGCTTTCCCTTTTACATCTGTTTCAGTGTGTCAAATATCCACTCTTGAGCCTTAGTTCTACATCAATGGAAAGCACCTTGGAAAGGAGATAGAATGGGTCCAAATATTGATCTGAGATATTCTGGAAAAGGAATGAGAGATTTAACTGTAGCAGCTGGATAAGGAGGGGAATTGATTAGGAAAGAATCTCAAGAATGGAGGTGAGATAAAGAGAAGGTATGAAAGGATGCAGAACATGGGGTCAGCAGGGCTAGACCCCTCTGTACACGCTCCAGTAATTCTGCTGGAGCAACACAATGGCCTGTCTCTGAAGGCTGACCTTCCAGAGTTGCTTCTGTCTGTCTCTAGATCCTGCTGAAACAAGTAGGTGTTTTCCATGGACATAGATGGGATGGAGGCCTTATTGAACTAGCCTTAGAGTGATGCTCTAGAGTGCCCTCTTCGATTCTTTTTCAACAGCTGGTAGTCTTCAGGCAACAGCTGTATTCTCACTTCTCACACTTCTCTAGCTCTTATCTCCACTAGCTTCTGCTTTTGGCCCTTATTAGTCATCAAATGTATTTGGGCCTTGTAAGAGCAAAGACTATGGGATAAAGAGAGAAGACATGATAAGAAGTGTTTATGAAAAGTGATGCTTTCATAAGATAATATTCTTCCTCCTGAGAAAGACGGGCAAGGTCCAAGGGGTTGCATTGAGGTGGTTTGATCCTTCATGGAAAAGATTGCCCTCCCCAAGAGCAGTGACTGATTACAGCTCCATCACTCATCCCTGCTGTGGTTTCTGTGCACACTGATCCTGGTGAATCTCTGTGTACAATCACCAGATGAACTGGTTAAAAGAATGCAGGCTCCAATGCAAAGTCTGCAGACTGTACCCAGCTCTAGCCATCCATCATCACAAGTAATCACTGATGTGAACCAGAGTTCAGATAAGACCAGCTCATGAATAATGAACAGCTGAGTAACCTGGGCCAAGTACACAGTGAGCAAGTACTTTGAAGTGTCTGTAGACACAGAAGGCACAAATATCCAATAGCTGAGTTCACTCTGACAGCAGAGAGCTCTGGAGTCTGAGTGAGTGCTTGAACTACCACTGAACAGCACCCATGAGTAATTCTGCACTTTCCTGATGGTTGTAAGATTTATCTCCATCATAATGGGTATAACCACAGTCCTCCATGGAAAATAATACTACACTGACAGAAGGGAAGCTGTGGCATTTGAAAACCCCAAACAGAATGCCATATTACGTCTCAACAAGTATGGCTACAGGACATTTGCATCAGAAGTAGCCTGGCTCAGCTGGCCTAGAGCAGAGGCAGAACTTGCGCAGGTCTGCAAGCACCACAGTCAGACGTGTCTGGGAGAGGTGCAGCCACCAAGAGAGAAAAGGCCACTTCTGTTGGCTGCTCTGCTTTCTGGCACAATGGAAACTTCTTCCAGTACTCATTAGTAGGCAAAGGGGAGCTTTCCTGTGTTACAAGCTGAGCTGAGACAGTGTTACATGCCTAAAGCTCACCAAGACCTTTCTCTCAGTCCAAGTGCAACGTACGTACATCTGATCTTATTTTTCTGATTCTTAAGGAAAACAGTTGCTAGCAAAACCACTAAATTACATGCACTAGCCTGACCCTGGGAAGAGACTGGGAGGGCAAACCACAAGTGTACGTGGTTCTTGAGAATGCTCAGATGCAAAATTATATGAAAGGGAGACAGAAGTGACCAGAACAGACTGGAGTGACTGAAAGGGAGCTTTTCTTCACAGTGAGGCCATCAACCCACCATCCACAGGTCAGCGAAGCGCCTGTGTGTAAGAGAAGTCCATTGTAGCAACAGAGTTGGCACAGCAACCCATACAGCTTTTCTCTCTATCTTGCCAATCTAGAGGAGCGTGGCTGTGGAAATGTAGATGCAAAAAATAGCATAAAACCAACTCTGTGGCTTGTTTTAGGTCAAATATAGTTGAGATGAGGAAAGCTCACAATGCCTCACAACCTGTGCCTACAGAAACATGCCTCTTGGAGTTAAAGCAAAAGCCCTGATGCACCTTAATGTTTTTGGAAGTACAGAAGACACCACTTTTATTTCAATTATTCACTTGTCTGAAAATTACTGGGAACATTCCTTTGAATTAGTCGCGTAAAATCTTGAGTAAAATTGATTTTTGTTGAATATTTCCTCTAAAAACGTAACAAATTTCCTTTTCCAATTAGCTACTCGTCCCAAATCTTTTGGTACAGAAATTTCTGACCTCTTCTTCTCAGACCTAAAGTGTAATAGATTCCAAGGGTTATGATATGTTCCAAAAATGAAAAACACTAGAGAGAAAGAAAAAAAATGCAGTTATAGGAAGGACTGGAGTGCTCTGTGTAATGCTTAGGTTTTATGGTCAGGGTTAGGGCTGAGAGAAGGAGAAAGCCTAAAGCTACAGTTAGATTTGGTTTGGAAAGAGGCTGACGAAGAAGCTGAGAGGTGTGAAAAGCTTGTTTCTTGAGGACAAGTCTTGGTCTTGGAAAAGGCTTGGGCACACCTTGTGTACAGTTCAGTTTTGGATTAGGATTAAGGTGAGGGTTGAAAGAGAGGAAGCCCAGAGTAACAGCGGTGACGTTCTGCAAATAATCCCCCAAAGTACTCTGGGGCTCTTGTAATTTTTCCTCTCAGGTTTATTGAGTGTCTGGAGAGGCTGAGACCCTGGAACACCAAAGCCAAGGTATAAACCTATTTAATAACTTACATCACACTACTTATTCAGAACAGCTCTTCATGATGCTCAGAGTATTTTTTCAGCAGCAGCACTGAGTTTGGGACATACTAGATCTGTTTAGGGCTCAGAGTAACTGATAACCACTCAAGCTGTTCTCACTTTTCCATCAAGAATCTTGACTTGATATCAATTTTACCTCCAAGTCATCCCCCTGCTTCCATTTTCTCTCTGAAAACACACTGAAATCTGAAGTTTGAGACATTCTAGGAATCTTTCCCGATTCCTTTTTTCCAATCTCTGAGAAACCTGATCCACCAGATGGGTGGGAGAGCTTATTGTTTTTTTGTCTGACATCTGGGTTTCATTAGCAGACTCATGCGTGCTTAATCAGGAATGGGAGCTCAGAAGAAAGCAGATGAGAGTTAAAATTATGTTAATGCTTTTTTTTTTTTTTTTTTTAAAAAAAGGCCTCCTTCTTCTCCCCAACTTTGCAAACAAACACAAAATGTGAGTCATGTTGTGAGCTCAGTATAAACAGTACAGCCCTTATTAGCTGTACCAACTTAGGCTCATATTGGATATATTGTGCCTCGTGCAGCTATCGAGGAGGAAGTTGCATTGTTTGCTTATATATGTCAAAAAAAAGTGCCTTTCCAGTAGTGTCACATTTATACCACCACTTTTCAGGTTTATAGTATACGTCTCCTGTCTTCTGTTTAAATAGGTTCAGTATAGTATTCAAGGAAATAATTTATCACAAACTAACCATAAAATTGCTGTTAGGATTTGCTGCTCGGGAGGCTGCTATAAATGATCCCAGCAAGAATTCTATTGTTTTTAACAGTATTTTTTTTAGCAGTGGCCTAAAAGTCAGACTGTTATTACCCCAGATCTCATTTCTGAACAACAGAAAGGGTAATTCAAGCAGTTAACTGTCAGGTTTGTATGTGGTGCTGTGCTAACAACCTGTGGATGACAGTTGGATCTCATATGCTAAAGCTGATGGTTGCAGGCACACAACATCCACCTTTATAGCCCACCTTATACTTCCTCTCCCTCCCCAGCATACATGGACCTCTGGCTATCAGTCCTCAAGTCCCATGTTATCTAGTCAGAGATCCCTGTCTTCTGACCCTAAGCAGAGATGAGGAAATTCAATATCATTCGTAACTGGGCCACGTAGAAAAAGAGGTATCAATGAGAAGCTTTTGGTTGTGTTTTAGAGGATCAGGTGGGTTGAGGAAAAAGAATCAAAAGTACAAAATGGTGAAAAGCTGAGAGGGCAGAGTGATCATAGACACTAGAGACAAGCTGAATGTGGAAGTCAGGCCTTCATGCTTCCCTGCAAGTCACCTCAAGAAAGCTTCATATGTCATTGAGACAGGCCTCTGCTCCCTCTTCGGAGCTTGAGCCTATACATTTGATGTCCACGTTTCATCATGTAGGATAGAACTGTGTAATAGATTAGTAGAAAACTGAGAGAAACTTTTGTTTACTAACACAAAAAAGACCTAGTGCACTCTAAAATCAGGGTGTGGTTAGTTGTATATATGTAAGAGCACTCTGTGCTATTTCAGCAAATATGGCTATCACCCATCCTGAGAAAGTTATACACAAAGTTATACAGGTGAAATGCAGGTGGATATAGGTTTCAGGAATCAACCCCTAAATTTACCTAAGTAACATTTTCAAGGAAACATGAAAATTCCCAGGCTTAATTTCCCATTTTCTCATGAGTTTTTTTTGTGCAAACCTTTTGGCAAGTGGCAAGCACAGCACAAAAGCCCAGGGACACCTCATGTTAGAGGAGGAATTTCTTATGATTCTTGGTAAAAACGATGAAGATAGCAGTGCAATTTTGTCATTTAACTCCCATCTATTAAACCTTTCTAACTACGATTTACAGAAATCTGTTTTAACCAGCAGAGCTCCAATGTGGATTAAGAAATATAGAATCCAGGTCTGGAATGATACTATTTTGGTTTTTAAAGCTATTTAAACCAAAGCCATTTCTATGATGGCTCTCCTTTGATCTTCTAGTAAAGCCTTTTTCTTTGCCATTTCTTTGAAAGGCACCCTTCTCTCCCTCACTTTTTGCTCTTCTAATTTCCTCAACTGTGTAATCGGGTGGTTAGGAGAAAGAGAGACATGACTGCTATATAAAACCATCTCAGAGGTTCTCTCTGCTCTTGTGAAGTCTCCTTTCCTCAGCAGGGCAGTGTTTGGGACGGCTGGGTGTTCTTGGCTGCCAGGTGCTAGTGTGGTTTGGTGGCTCAGCTGGAAGTATTGATTTCTCTGGGTTGTTGCAGAGTTTTATCTATGGTTGCACACCTGCAACATGGGTTAAAATTAGAAATGGACTTGAAACCAGTATTTTGTGCATGAAATCCTTGAACCTGGGAAAAATGTACATTGTTACTCTGAACTCATGTCCAAAATTACAGCTTGAGACCATGTCTAGGTCTAGTTGAAATGTGCTCTTTCTTTGCAGAATGAAAAGGGTGTTATTTACAGGGTTCAGTAATTCAAAAAGATCTCAAAAGGTGTTGCTGTACTCCTGCACACATTTCTGCACAGATAGTACAAAGATTAGCAAGTATCTTGTGGAAAATCAGAGGGAAATCTGAGGATGAACTAGTAATCAAGATTGTGTCATTTCCAAAATGTCTGCTGTTGCAGCTAAAACCCCCAAATGTTTCAACTTAAGTGCCTGTCTGTGTGCTTTATTGCTTCAGCTAATAATTTGGCACTGACCAGGCTCTGAAAAGAAAGGCTTGTTCTTTGTTTTCTCTAATTACTATACAAACATTTTAGCTTTTCTGCCCCATGAATGAAATTTAGAAGAAAAACCTTGGTTTTTAAGGAAAAAACCAAGCTACTACAAACCTGGGAATGCAAACCTTAAATAACAGTCTCCTATCGGTAATGTGACAGTTTCCAGTGTAAAATACAAAATATTAAGAAATGAAGTCTATAGCAAGCTTATCCCAAGTTTGATGTCCATGAGGCTGACATATGTGTATCAGTATTGCCCAGAGACTTGTGTTCCTGATCTGTGCAGTGCTGCCTTCTTTCCTGCTCCTGATCTAACTTGCTCAGCCAGTCTGAATCACAGAATCTTAAGGGTTGGAAGGGACCTCGAAAGATCATCCAGTCCAACCCCCCTGCCAGAGCAGGACCACCTAGAGTAAGTCACACAGGAGCTCGTCCAGGTGGGTTTGGAATGTCTCCAGAGAAGGAGACTCCACAATCCATCTGAGCAGCCTGTTCCAGGACTTCCTAACCTGAACAGTGAAGAAGTTTTTTTCCTTGTGTTTCTTTGGAACCTCTTCTGTTCCAGCTTGTACCCATTGGCCCTTGTCCTATCACTGGACATCACTGAGAACAGCCTGGCTCCATCCTCCTGACACCTACCCTTTACGTGTATATACGTGTATATATAAAATTCCACAAGGTATAGGTGAGCATTAGTTACCTGAGAAACTCTGTTCACATCTCATGGTCGACCTTTTTGTAGCTACAAAAGGGGCCATTATCAAAATACATCAGGCTTCTTTTACATTTATTGACATAAGACAGATATGGCAGAATAACACCAATACTTGTGCTATACCAAGGAAGTGGAAAAGGGATTCATTTTCTTTTAGTATCTTAATTTTGAGGGATGTGACAAAATAAGAGGGAAAGGCAGGACTGACTGGTACCTCTTGACAGCAGGAAAATGAGAGGGGCCCCCGGGTTGAATCGTCTTGAGCGATTTGCTCTCACTCTTGACTGCTTTTGCTATCTGTCAGTTTCCTCTTCTGCACAGTAAGTTAAAAGGAAAAGGGAGGGCGAGAAAGAGGCACTTCACTCCCCCAACAGTCACTTTCTCCTTAACATTCAGAGTGTGCCTTTTTTATCTTACACTATCCCAACCTCTCAGCTCAGACCTTGTAGGACTTCTTTAATCAGGCATAAGAATCTTCAGATCCTTATGTTTTAATTGTCAAGAAACAGGGCAACGAGTGTCTGTTAAAACTGTGAAGGGGAGTTGAACTAGTGACATATTTGGCAGATGTGTAAAATATTCAACATTTCAGTCAGAAGTGCCAAGCTGTAAATTTTCATTTGGCTAAATGAAGCTTCAGAGACACTGCAAAACAAATTGTAACCATCGCAAGGTGGTTTCCTCCACCTTAGATGTCCACTTCAACTTCTTCTGCTTTTGCACCTGAAAATCTTGTTGAAACGATTTTCTAAAGAAAATTCCTTTTGGAAAAAAAAAAAAGGGTTTTGATTGACTTCTAAATATAGATTAAATGGAGCTACATTTTAACAAGAAGTGCTTGTGCATGGCCATTTTGATAGGTGTTATTTCCAAGGTTTAGGGTCTTTTGTTTTCTGTATTTGTTGTAATAAATGCCTGTTGGCTTCAGCTTTCATGGTTCAGCAGTATTGTATTTTGCAAGAGTATTCTATTTAAAAACACAGTCAGGAAGGACTGTGGTAGGCATTAGAGCTGGGAAATACAGAGATCTCGAAGAACAGCAATCTCTTACCGCACAGCATGAATGTTTAGTTAATTATCATAGAATCACAGTATCATTCCATTTGGAAGGGACGTTGGGAAGTCACCAAGTCCAACCACCTGCTCAAAGCAGGACCAACATTGAGTTCAGGTCAGGTTTCCCAGGGCTTTTTCCAGTCACATCTTGAATGCTTCAGAGCAGGGATGGAAATCCCACAACCTATATTTCACACTAAACCAAAACACTTTTATGAAGTGAGAAATGATTCAGATAATCTTCCATTATTCCTTTCTTATCAGTGTAAATGAGGAATTGAACTAGGGTGGGTTTGAGCTGGTATTTCTCTCTTTACCTTATCTATAAATCAGCTTCTTGAGGGCTGGAAACCAGACCTTTCCCTCACAAGAGGAATGCTCACAGTATTCACTTCCAAGTTAAGCACTTAATTATGGTTTATCAGGAGTTTTACTGCAAACTAAGCAAATACCAAATTGTTAGTAAATAGAGTTCAGGTTTAGAGCAATGCAACAGCTATGCTCAGACTACTTCAAAAGAGTTTATAAAAGTCTCTCGGTGGCCTATCCAGGATTCGGACCTGGTCTGTTGTGCATGATCTTAATGATAAATAGGGCATGTTTAAGATAATGAGTTGTAGTATTAGTACAAAGATATATGATAGTACAAATATAAAGCCGGGAGATAGTTTGGTCTGTTCTTTTACTTGCTGCTGGACAGTATCATCAGTGAAAATCCTGATGTGTGTTTATCTATACTCTTCTGAAAGTGTCTCAATGACCAAGAGCCTTCCCAGGCACCCTGTTTCAGTGCCTCAGAGCAGCCCAGTTGAAGTACAGTAATGGGGACTTTTTAGCTGTGGGTCTAGAAAACGAATTGTGCCCTTATACAAGGTTTCTACATTTTTGCAGATGATTAATGTGCCTTTTTATGTGGGAGCAAACAACAGTAGTCTTTAAGTCTTGCAACAGAAGTCACGTTTCAGAGACTCCAAATTAATTTTTCACCGTAATTACTGTGCTCAACATGGACTCAGAGGAGGTTTTATCATTGCTGAAATCTTATCCACTGTAAATGGCAGGTATCCATAAGGATTTATATTTAAACAATGTTCTTCTCCCAATTCTCTCAAGCTGGTGGGTAACCAGCTTGAAATTGCCTAAAGAGTAAACATGCAAATGAGATTCAAAGGTAAATAAAAAGAAGCTGGAAAACCTCGGTGCAATGAAATCAAATGCTGTGCTGGCTGATCCTCAAACACCTGTCACACAGTCCATTGGTAACTGTCACACAGGACTCTAGATTCCAGTCCAAGGTCACTGCAAAGACCAAGCAAGTTGTGCCCTCTTACAGTATTTGCTTTATCACATCTGTTTCCACTGGACTTCCCACAGAAAAAAAACCTCAAAGTTTTAACTTGTATCAATAATAAAGCCTGAACCATAGTAACAAGGGTTTAACGTTGATGCTGAAGGAGGAGTTTGGTTATGGTTGCTCTTCCAGACTTTTTTGGGAATGTAATACTGTGCTAGACAGGAAAGGGGCACAGACACAGTTCACCAGATATGTCTGTTTGCTTTTTCACTATCTAACTGCTCTTATTCTGGTATGTTACTGTTCAGTATCTTCCTTCCAGGCACCAAGTTTATCAAACAATTGGACATAAATGCTACATATTATAGCCACAGTTTCAAAACTATGATTTATCAGAGAGGCAAGCAACTTAGCTGTATGTGAGTGGATGAGATCCAAACAGTCCTGCTTTGAGAGCATGCTGCCAAAAGCATTATGAGGGGAAAAAAAAACCACCTGCAGTAAATTCTGTAGTATATTGGATATCATGGAGTTGTCAAAGTGGCTGCATGCAGTAAAGAATATAAATGAAAACACTTCAACAAGGCCAGATAATCTAAAATAATTTTATGCACATTCTGAGTGGAAAAATATTCATAAATTCATAATATTCAAAATATTAATAAATTAAAGTAGTACCTTGTGTATAAATGAGACTTTTCTGAGCCTCAAAATGTTCCTATATATTGTAATGTGGAAGTTTAACATGTGTATAGGTACTTCATAGAACAAACACCTAAGAATTACAGCTTTTATATATATATATGTGTGTGTGTGTGTATATATATATAAAATATAGTCGATACAAAATGAGTTAATGTATCAGAAAGTATTTCAAGGCTAGAGAACCGAGGGACTAGATATATAGAGATTTATTTTCTGGAGTGCCACATGCAGTTTGAAACCAATTACATAGCAGATATGAATAGCTTTTTCCTCCTTGTAATACAGGCATATAGGATCTCTCTCAGTAATGGTCTTGCTACAATCAGTGCCGCTGCACCAGAGACAAGTTTAGCTATCAGTTTCTTTTATTATGTGCCCCATACTTTCATCTTTACCTCTGTAAGAGGAATATGAATGTTGGTGATTCAAACACTGCTTTACTCAAATCAGGGATTCCACTGTCAGGCTTGCAATAACTCTCTAAGCCAAAAGAACTGACCAAACACCAGCGAGTATACTCCAATCACAAACTATGGTGCAACCTGCAAAATTGAGCCATATTGAGGGTTTCAGTTTCCTGAGAGACTGGGGAGATTGATCCATTATCCTATAACTGTTAACAGTACCGATATTTCACCCAGTACAGTGGAGGGAAGATGTGTTTGTTTGGAAGCCATCAGCCAGTATCCAAAAGACTACTGTAAAATGGAGCAACTTTCACAAAGTATTCTTTTCAGAGTGAAATTTAAGATTTTTTTTCCCTATGACCTTCTTTAATTCCAGAGCTGTCTGAAACATTATCTTCCACTTAAAAAGAAAAACACATTTCAAGAGGTTTGCGTTTTGTCTGTTTTTATAAAACATGTGAAGACCTCTAAGCTAAAAACCAGACAGGTAAAATCTTTCTGTCTTGTTCCTCATTGCCATTGAATATTGTGGGCATTTGAGATCTTTGTACAATCATAAGGCACAAGGCAAATCAGATTAATGTTTCATGCATGAGAGTCGCTGCAATCTTGCAGCTAAATAGCTGCCGGCTGAGCCAGCTCTACTGCCAAAGATCCACTGTATCTGACCACAGGGAGGGACGGCTTCAGGGCAGCATGATCTGGCAGACCAAGCTATGGACTAAGAAGAAAGGATTAAACTCAGCTTGACACTGATTTCTTCCACATCCTGCATGAAACCACAAAAGCAAATCTAGGCAAACTCAAGCAGCCACAGTAATTACCTACTTCTCCCATTGACATGAATATGTGTTCTTAATGTACTTAGTTTTACAGGATCTGCTTCAAAGATCACTGTTGGCAATGGAAAGACTGCCAGTGGTGGTCTCATTAATATGGATCATGCCATTCATTTCATTCACAGATTTAAAAATGCAGTGCAAAATGAAGCTAATATTATTTCTTATTACATATAGGTCTGTGGTATCATGTGTGGACTTGTCTGAGGCTGCACATGAATTTTCCTCTATGACTACAGTGTAAAATTGGGTTACAGTTCTGTATCTCCCAGGGATTGGGCTAAATGTTGCAGTGCATGAGGGATTTGACTGCAGAATGATGATATTTGCTTATTTAGAGTTTTTTTTCCACCAGATCTCCATGATGTGAGAGTTCCTTGCCTGTGTAGAAATTTACAGGAATTGTCAGTAAGATTTATTTTCAGAGAGTTCAGCTTTGGCATAGAGATCAGAGCAGCCTTCTTGTTCAGCATTCAGAACAACGTGGCTGGAGCCATGTATTTTTTGAATGACTAGGCCTGCACATCTTTTGACAAAAGGATTTGACAGCACTTGAATAAAGCTGGCCAGAGAGACCAGTAGATGGAACTGGTGCTTGGCATTTAGAGCAGTTTGGAAACCTTCATCACAGAGATACTTTGCTGGAGCTCTGAGCTTGGACCTCTACAAGTACCAACATTGTTGCTGCTTTTGATTTGAATCTGTTACTGCTCAAACTGACAAGAGGAATGACATAAGTGATAACTGAGGTCTAGGACCTGTGTCCACATATTTCCTTCCCAAAGAAGATTTTGAAACATGGTAAAGGTTTGATCATTCAACAACTTCTTAGAACCTGCACTAGGTGTTTTATCCACAAATGTCCATATATACAGTATATACATCATACCCATTAAATGGTCCAAAGCTCATTATTATTTGCCCTGGCAAGGAAAAGAAAACCTATGGTGTAAGATGTATGCTGGGACAGTACTTTTGAGTACACAAGAAAATGAAGTATTGATGAATCTACATATATATATAGTTATCATGCACCTAACTGCTAGTAAACTAGATAGGAAAAGTACTCACACTCCTTATCTTCCTTGGTACTAAATGAAAAGTGTTTTCTCTATTTGATGGCCTTGTCAATGATAATTTAAGAACATCACCCTATTAAGTCAAAGAGCACAGCTTTTAACCTTTATTTTCTGATGTTTTTCAGTTCCTTCAAGTCAATGAGAGCTCTGTATGTGAAGGAACACCAGAGAGGTACGAGTAAGATGTTACTGTCTAAGCCACTGAAACTCACAACTTAGTTCAGAGAAAATGGAGGCATGCTACAGAGATGACACTAAAGATGAAACATGCTGAGCTTTTTACAGATGTAATAGTTACAATAAAAAGATTTAGCAAATGTAGGCAAATTGGAAATGATGAATGGCTGTCATAATATTGCTCTCATTCCTGGTAGTTTCTAAAGCAGAAAACATTTTATATCATTACAATCACAAAAACTATGTGCTAAAATAATACCAGTTTGCTAAATCCCATTTCAATTTCCAAACAGACAACTTTGGACAGGGTATTAGACAAACTGCAGGTACCTGAGGTACTCAAATACTAAAGCCAGCCTTTTTGTTTATAATTATTTAATCTCCTAGAATATGATCATCACTTTAAGATATAAATCTGAACAGGTATTTTCATTAATACAATACACTACCAACTTTTACCACAACAGAAAAAACCCACATGCCTCTACAGTGCTTATAACAAGCAGAATTAAGGGAGGACAGAAAGTCTCAAGGTTGTTACACAATTGCTTTGTTAAGAGGAAAAACTCCATAAAATCTGTTTCTTATTAGGTTGTTGCATAAAAAGAAAACTATAATAGCGTCTGATTTACTGATTTGTATTTTGTCCAAATCAGGTTACTTCATCTCTTTACTCTATCTAAAATCAAGTCCTTTGAAATGTATAGCTGCAGCTCTTTTTTTTTTGTTAGGATTTGCAAAACAGTCATTTCTGACAGCACTAGCAAAAACAAGTATCAGACTTTAAGCTGTTAAGTAATTCACGTGATGTTCACAATAAGCAATCAGCTCCTGTCAAAAGCAGTGGGTGGTAACAAATGGGGTCTTTCTGACAAAGGCCTCATCCTGCCATTGGTGCTCCTTCTTGTGCACAGGGCTTCCAATGCTTTAAAGGTAACTCAAGCACACAAGGTCATTGCCCGTAGCTCGGTCCTCAAATTTAGATAACATAAAGGAACTGCTTTAAGTTTTTGGTGAATGCTTAAGTCTGTTCTTTTTCAAGAGAGCATGTGCATGTTGACTGGACCATAAAACACTTGCTTGTGTTAGGAATCTCCAAGAAACCAGAACTAATTTCATATCATCTGGTCCTTAAGTAACTTAAACTTTGATGTGTAGAAACAGATGCGTGTACATACAGCAAAAGGCACTGATGAGATCCATTCTGGGATTTCATACGAACATGCAGTCACACATGCATGAGAGAACAGGCAGAAGGAGGGCTGAGGAATACAGAATCCGTCTACTTTTTGTAAGGAGACTGAGAAAACCTGGCTCAGCTAGTCCTACAGCATGAATGCTGAGAGAGGATATGATTGCAGTCTATTAATACATCCTGAGATAAACACCAGGGAGGGAGAAGAGCTATTTCAGGGGAGGACAATGTTGGCAGGAGAACAAATGACTATAAAATAGCCATGAGTTGCACTTATCCTGGAAACCAGAGGATTTTGAATTAGGAAAGGACTGTGGTTCTGGAGCAGCTTCCCACATCAGCAGTAGCGAGGGCAAAATACTGCAATACTTCCCAACTAAAACTTCATCAGATTACGAAAGGAGCTGTATGATATGGCTGCCTGTAACTGTAGAAGACCACGTGCAGTGAGAAAACAGATGCCTCCTGCCTGTGTTCCTTCGCTCATTACTCACTAGCTCACAGGCCAACCACACAGTATACTCTGTAGGAAGTCTTTTCATACCTTGGTTCACAGAGAAAGACATTACTAGGGAAAACATATAGGATGTGCAATTTAAGTGAATTAATCTTCCTGCAAGACCTTTAATTTGTTTTCATATCCTGGATTTCTATGGGTACACCTTCCATTTGCACCAACTGTTCTTTAATCCTTAGTGCCTCAAGCTGTAAAAATACTTATAAACAACACGTTATGGCTCCAACACCGACGCATTCACTTGGGAGCACCTGTGTGCGCTGCAGCTCGCACAAATCCATCCTCAAGAGACCTGTTGAATTCATTTGGTTTCTTAGGCAGCACGGCGCAGCCATCTCCCTCGGTTCAGCACTCTTTCAGTCTGCTACATCTTTAGTAGCTGTAGTTTTCATCCCTTTCTCAAGTAATGTGTGCTATTATGTGGTCCTTTTTGCTGTAGCATGCTAAACTAAGTACATGAAACACAGAAGCGCATGAACCAGAGTGTTTTTTATGTCCTAGCAAAGGAAATGTCATAGTTCTGTTCATAAAAAGAACTGCCATACTCAGTGTGTACTGAAAAAGTAAGAAGCGCGAATATTTTCAAGTGCCACACTCAAGACTGCAAATGTACTTTACTTCCACATCTTCTGTTAGAATTAAAGATACACATTTAAATGAAGAAAACAGTTTAGTCTACATAAAACAGCAGAAGGGATGCATTCAGTTAAAGCTCATCTGACGTTAGACTTGATTTCATACTGACTTTGCTCAGCTGTCAGGTGCTTTTCTGCCTGTGTTTTGACTCATACACCTTTGACATCACTACCTGTGAATTAACTGTAGTTTATTTTATGCAGATAGTTCTGCTGTAAGTCACACATTAAAAAGGTAGGAGGTTAAAGTCATAGTGAAGTGGCTGCTGGTAATGTCTATGCCTGTATTGCTAGAGTACTGGCAGTACTTGAATTTCCTTGAGACTCTGCATAGAATATTACGTTGTGAAAGTGTAAGCCAGACACACATCGGCATCCAGCAGAAACTTGAGAGAATGGAGAAACCTTGCACACTGTGGCTTGGAGCCTCAGAAAGACAAAGTTTGCAGATTGGTGAGTGGTTTTAGTGCACCCTGGTTTATACCTCTTTTCTAAGAAAATAAATATTGCCAGCTTTGACACTACAGAAAAGTTCCAGGAGTCCAAGGCCACTGCATCTTGCCAAGTACAGCAAACATTTTCTATGAGACCAAAAACATTTTGCACCAGAAATACTTGGACCTGGTGTTACAGCAACACTGATTCAAACCTCTCATCCAGTGTAACAATTTCTTCTCCTTCAGCATGTGTAACTTGTTATATTTTAACTAAGTGCCATTGCCAAACTGCCTATAGGGTGCAACGTCTGTGATAGAAAATTACATAGTAGCCGTTTTCAGTTTCCAAAATCTACTTATTCAGTGCCCACATCAGTATCTTTTGTAGTGCTCATTAGGCAAATGAAATAGTGTCTTTTTTTTCTGTTGGCATTGTGATAAAGAATAGATTAAAAGAACACACAGCTAGCTTGGCACTTTGTCGAGGTATTTCTTCAGTTCTATTCACTCTAAAGAACTATTTCAGTCAAATTCTGTGTTGCTGAATCAAGGAATGGTGAGAATTTTCAGAAAGAATTTTCCAGGATATGGTATATTCCTTACCTGGGGGCAGTCTTTGATGTAGTGTCCCTTGTTAAAGCAGAGGTGGCACAGGTAGTTAGGAGGTGGCCTCTTGCTGGGTTTTCTGGCTTCTGAAGAAAGGGACAGGTCAGAGAAATGCTCGGTGAGGGAGCTTAACCCATCCACAATGTTATTAAGGGAGCCATAAGGTGATGCACTCTTGTACAGACTGCTGCTCAGAGCCTGTGAAAGACAAGAAAAAACATCATATGAAACATTAAGTACTGTATTAAGGACTGTTCTAAGACTGTTCTGAGTAGGGAAAGGATGAAAATAGCAGAAACTAGTTTGGCTTTTGTTTTTTGTTTGGTTGTGTTTTGGTTTTTTTTTTTCATTAAGAGCATGGCTACTCTTTGAGGAAAGCAACATACAGATCATTACTAGAGGTTTCATGAAGGCTGTGCAATGGGGCTGGTCACCCCACTGCTGAGAAAACTGTCGAGTTTGCCATGGTTCACTTAGCCCAACTTTCTCACTAAGCAATGATTGCTTTCTTGTGTTTGATCATACCATTTTCATGGTACAGTTAGAATATGCAGGCAGAAAGCTGAAAGAGCAACCTGCAAAAGGGAACATTTTTGTGTCCAAAGGTACTTACACAACCAATATTGAAGTCAGGGAAAAGAGAAGAACACCAAGAGAAATGTAAGGCTATTTTTAATTTCCAGTCTGGTAATGAGACAAGTTTCAGAGTCCTGTGTTCAAGCAGTAACAGGAAAACATTGACATCTATATCTGTCTTGAATTTTCTGTGAGGAAATCTGCAGTGACCTAAGCATTTCCTGATAAACAGTAAATATCTAGTTTTTCTACTTCACCGTAACAGGATTTTCTCTCTCACAATCTGCAAGTCAAAATCAAGAGCTCCAAATTTGCCATTCAGTCATTTTAGAACAGCAGGAATCCCTTAATCACCTAAACAGCTAACCTCCCTGATGGAGATAACAAGGATTCCTTCACTGTAATTGTTAAGGCTTAAAAAAAACCTGCATAGTAGGAGTTTAAAATGTAGATAATAACTTACAGAACAAATAATTAACATGGTATTGAACAACTGTAGAAACTATTGACACTCCTCTCCACCCTGAAATGATGAGACACACTTCACAGGATGTTTCTTTGCTAGGTCTGATACACCTCACAGTAATTATGATGCTCACATAATTCTCCTGGCATCAGAGAATTACTCCTGGCTTATTGGAAAGTGAGGGAAGAAGAAGTCTAATCTGTGCCTTGGTTTTCAGTGCTATTAAATCCAAATCTTTCAATGGAGTCTTTATAAGTCCTATGTTTTCAACATGTAGATAACATATATAGATGTGCATTTAAATTGACTTAGAGGGTTTGTGAAATAGATTTGAAATTGAATTACATTGACCTCAGAGACCTCAAACATTCAGGACATTTGCCCAGTGTGTGTTTTCTGAGTGACAGTCACATACTGAAAGAATCATACTGAAGCTCCAGGCACAATTACCTGGATGAATCCCTACTATCCCTGAATCTCACCTCACTGCAGATGGTGTATACTGTAAAGCAAAATTCAGCCTAAGTGGCAGGCCACTGCCATACAGATAATTCACCCATCCTCACTACAGTCAAACACGACAAAGCTGAAGAGCTGCACAGCAGCAGGATCAATTCAAAGGGCCACAGAATTAAGTCTGATCTCAGGGGGGACTTCATGCATGTCCTGACACAGAAATGGCCATCACTTTACCCTCAGCGTCACATAGTTCTGGTACAAGATGTTCTGGCTGCTGAGAGAAGAAACGGCCACTTTGTTTCAGGAATTAAACCTGTACATTTTAAAAGGAAACACTATTTCAAAAACTAACAAAAGAGTTTTAGCTGCTTTAGCCATCAAGCAACCAAAGATACCGTCACTGGAATTTACTTTCTAGGATTTATTGGACACTATTGGAATGAGAAATTTTTGGCATCAAATTGTTAAAAGGAAGGGGAAGTGCTATGGATACCAAAATAGTATTAATTAAGGGTCTTTGGGAAGTTCTTGTCTCCCTAGGTACCACTTTCTCTTACATACACTTGGAATAATACAAAATCTCCCTTTTTAAGAGCCCCTCCTGTTGCCAACAGATTCTCAAAGTGCTTCACGTGCATTAGACCCATAAGTAACTTTGCAAATTCCGTATTATCTGATTTTTATAGACAGGTGGGTGTATGGATAGACAGAAGGTGTGAAATCCCAACTCCTTTACTCATTGCTGAAATCTGTAACATCCCCTGAGGTTGCAGAATATATAACTCCTGCCCATCAGGAGGCTGCTATTTCTGCTCTCAGGGCCAACTCAATGACAAAACAAAACAAAACGCATCTATCTGCTGCCTTCAGTGGGCTTTAATTTGGACACATGGCTCACAGTGGTGACTATTTTCTTTTCTACATATCCTTTACACTGAGCTATGACCCTCATTATAAGGGAGCAATTTGGCACCATGACTGGATATTATGTAATATCCTCCTCCACCAGCTCTGCTTGGCACGTTCCAGGTCAATTCGGAAGCGTAACGGTTGCAATGAGCACAGTTTTGCCCACTTTGTCAGCAAACCTTTACAAGTTTTTGTTTGTTTCAATCATAGCCAAGAGAAGCCTTTTGAAAGGCCAGGATCTCATCAGACTAAGGGCTGTACTGGCACTAAATCCTAATCTTAGAAGCCACCAACGGTTGTGCGGCCAAAGCGTGGTACGTAGCTCTGAAAGTAGCCGCTTGGTTCAGCTGGGAGGGCCTTTGTGTGACACGTGCTAAAGCTGGACACAGTAAAATCTCCAGTCTACATACACCACCATGAAACACTTCGTTATAATCATCTTGAGTCCTACTGTTAAAAAAGGAAAAGACACAAAGATAAGAACCCAGAAGGTGACAGTAAAGGAGAAGATGGACGCTGCCAACATCACTGGTGCTTCAAAGAACAATGAATTCATGAAGGAAAATTCCTAGACAATTCCAAGATGCAGCCCATCCCTCCTGGGGAAGGGTCGGGTTTTCCTGCTAATCTGACCTGGAAAACGGTCTTAAATCAGTTTAACTCTGCATCAATGTGAAAAACACATCAATCTAGCTCTTGAAAGATGCTATAAAGAGCAGCAGTACGAGCAGTGCTACATCCTGTCACTAGCTGTGGAAATCTCCAGTTCTTGCAAAGGAGATGAGGAAAAAAAGCCATTCCAAAAAGCTGAGTTACGTAAGGGTAGTGGTGGGAAAGTTCATCCAGGCCCCTGGAATCAAATTGTGAAAACTCAGGAACATGTAACAAAGGTGATGAAAGCAAATGGTGATTTACCCCATTTTGTTTTTGCAGAAGACAAATATTGCTGAGATGCATAAAGCAAAAGGCATTTTTTCATGGGACACTTAAGCAAAGCAGCAGTTCAGCCCTTACTAAATATTTGCACTGCTGCAAAGAGGATTTTTAAGAAAGGATTAGAAAAGACTTTTAATTGCCTTCACACTCAAAGGGGATGTCCAGGGGATGATCAGAGCGACAGAGTGAATGTTGATGGTCTCAGAAAAATACCAGTAGGAAGGAAAATCAAGAAGAGGAAAAGGCATTCTGAGTCATTCTGGTTTCGAGTGCCACATCTGAGAGGTGGCAGCAAGACTGCTCCTCTGATGAATTCCACCAAAAGGAAACTGAAGTTTTGTGTTCACAGTGTGCCCCTAGCAAAGCAGACCTATATCTTTAAATAGGTATTTACAAAAGACCTATAGCTCTAAAAAGCAAGCAACAAATATGGAGTCTCAATTTGAGCTACCACAGGATAGAAAGGATGTGGTAATGAAAGGGTTAGTGCTCTCAAGAAGCTGAAAGACCACACTGCATGCCCTAATTACAAGGCTTGTCAGGCCAGCTGCAATGAATTCAGGATTTCCTTATCTTGCTGTACTGGGAAGATGGGAGGCCTGGTGGTAAAACTTAGAAATTGGCTTGCTGGGAAGTTGGAGCTGATAATGTAAGTTTGTTTGATTGTTTTCTCTTCCTACAAGCTTGTTGACTTAGCTGAATGTGAACCAAACTGAAGATCTGGTGGTGTACTTTTCAAAGGTAATGTCTCTGCTCCCTAGATCTTTAAAGCCTATCTGTTGGTGGTGCTGGGAAGTAAGGCTTCCTTTGTTATTTGTTTGCTAAGTGTTTCCAGTTAAAGCAGACTGTGAAGTTGCAGTGGGATCCTTTGTGAAAGAGGCAGCTATTGTCTGTAGCTTCAGCACTCTGATTTCTAGTTGGGTAACCTATGTGACTCAAGAGTTCCAGCATCTAACTCACCTCTAGGAAATTCCTAGTTAAGTGAATAATCTGGCAGATGTTCTTGATTCCCTTGGCTGGTTCCCACCTTTCATAAGCCGCTTTTGGGATTGATGTGCCAAGAGGGGGATAAGGAAACACTGAAATATAATTTATTCTTCAGCTTCTTTGCTAGCAATGGTATGCAGCTGAAAATAAAGACACTGGTGCTGTTAGGAAAATGCAGCAAAACAAATTTGAACAAATAGGTGGCAAGTGTTACTTTCCAAATTTCCTACTGATACAGCTACTGCTTTAGCTGTAAAGGTATTCTTTAACTGGGAGCAGAAAGCACAATAACATTCTGACCAAAGGTGAGAGTATTACTTTACTTTCAGAAGAGCTGAAATTAGTAAGTGAGGTAACCTGTCTGGGTGAGAATAGCACCTTGTTATCAGAATACTGAGGAGTTAAGAAGCAAAGCTTTTAGGCATGGGGTTGGAAATGTAGAGATGTATCTGGAAAATTCAGTTTCTGTCCTAAGTTGAGTTTGCAGCTGCAGGACCCTTAAGGCAGTGATAAAGAGGTGCAGACCTATCAGTTACCTAAAGCTAGAATGACCTGTGCTAGATGAAGTGGTTGACAGGCTACATCTGGCCACTACATTTGTTTGGTGCTCTTGGGGTTGTTTGGGTTTTTATAAATTTAAAAAATCATACCTTGAAAAATCACTCTCCCCTCCAAAAAACCCCAAAGAACAAACAACCAACCAAAATCCACCAAAACCAGAAACTACCCTGGTACCCCTACACAATACCCCACCGGTTAAAATAGAAGACAGAAATATTTAAACTAGCTAAATGAGTATGAAGGAAATGCAGCTTCTTGCTCTCTTTGAAGTCATCTACTATTTAAGGGCAATTCTTCTCTGTTTATAGATGCTCAAAAGTATCTCTAAAGGACTTGTAAAAGAACCTGCTTGAGCTAGTCCCATTTCTGCTAGTGGTTCTTTCCATGTTTGTTTTCATTGCACATACTGAAGGGGGTTCCTGTAGCTTTTCAATATTCCTATAACACAGTCTTGTCATCAATTCTTCCACTACATTAAATAGTCTGTAATTGAAAAGCGATGAGCAAAGAATTTTGTGATGACTTATTTTTGCTTTAGTATGTTGCCAACCTAATAAAGGAAACAAAAATAAAGCAGTCGTAACTTCCAGAGTTAAGTCAGCAGGCGCTGTAGCTGTTTCAATTTTGTTGGAAAAAGGAGTTGGGTTGCCCCATCATCAGTGTGGAAAAAGTAAGGTTTTCATATACTGTAAACTATAAACATTCTCCAGTCTCTGAAGTGTGTATAATGGTAACCAGACTAGGCAAGCTAATTAGTGGCCCTGTGGTGACATGTCAAAATGTGCTTACGTTAGCATCTTGTCACTTTCATGGAGATTGAATGGAGTACATCTCCATGCTGTGTCATAGGCAGGATAGACAAGTCATTGCCCCCACTCAGTTGCTATTTTCATGTCAAAGAGGAAATCTCAAGCTACCCAAACAGTACTTCAATGGCTTGTGCATGCTAATATAAAAACTTAACCTGAGTGCCCATATCTCCCTTTTCTGCTAGTGCCTCAAGGCTTGCTTCTGATACAGAATTCATTTGTGGGCCATGAAACGTGTGTGAAAGCACAACAGTTGCACCTGAAGATGATCATGTGTGAAGAAGAGCACTTCCAATCTGTGACTAAGTTCTGTGCTTCAGCTCATTACAAGTGGTCAAAACAATTCCCTGGTTTTGTCCCCAAGGAAACAATGAGGAATCAATGCTGATGGCCAACCCCAAAGCATTCTGAAAACAGGGATTAAATGAAAACTCTGTCATAAATTTAGTTGTATTAATTTGAGACAGAAGAAATTGAGAAGTTTAATTATCAAAGCTGAACTCTAAAACCTCAAAAACTGCTTATGTGCGTCTTATGTCTGCTTTAGCTCCTCTGATAAATTGCAGATACTTTAAACAGTTTAAGAGTATATTCAGTAACATTTTATCATTGGACAACTGCAAGCAAAGCTCATCCCTCAATGGAAAAAAATGTTTGTCTGGAGAAAGAATAAAAAGACTAGGGCTTCTGTTTCCTTCTGAAGTTGGTGTTTAATTGAGCTGTCAAAAAATCTGGTCTTTGGGCTGGCTTTAAAATGCAAATTACTTAAGTTCCTCATCTCAAAACAGTGTAAATTAGCCAAGTAAACCTTAATACATTCTTGCCTAGTTGAATTAGCCAGGTATACCTTAATTCATGCTTCTTCTCTAAGGGGTTTTAGCTAAAAACATGTTTGTATTAAACTGCTAACATAGCTGCCTACTTCTGGATATTTTCAGACAGGCGCCACTAAGACTTCCCTTTGGCAGAAACAGTAGCTTAAGGAGACAACCATGAATGTGGCACAGCTTGCCAGTAGTTATGAAGAGAGACAATGGCTGGGCAATGACTCTCTAGTCTAGCAGATAGAGCTATCTAATCCAGGTCTTCCAGATGTGACAGGGTAGCTAGTTGTGGCTTCTCAGGTTGGAATGGCTTATCACTGCTGAGACTGTGCCGAACAGCAAGTGGATGCAACACGCTGTGTGCATGACTGGCGTGCTTTCAACTCACAGCAAGGCTGGAGAGTGATGCATGCCATCATCTCACCTTGCTTTAAATCTGTTGATCTTTAACGTTTTGATCCAAAGCTTCCAATGAGCTTCACAGACCTTTAGATCTTAAGAAAAAAAAAGAAAAAGCTGTTCCCCATCTGCTGTGCGGTGGTACAGAAGTAACAAAACACAGTTAAGTTGCTGCTCAGTCACCGTCTTCAGGCTTGCGAAGCTCAGGTAGGGCCCTTAGTTCTCTACTAGTAGCGTGATCTGCCTTATTTCGGCCTCAGGGAAAGGTTTGCTGTGGATGTCAGTGAGGACACTTGTTTTACACAATGCTTGTGGACCTCACGAAAGGCCTTTATTGGTAGATGAGGAAAGGTGAGAGAGGATAGCAATTTCCTCTGGTCAGAGGTGCACGGTCTTGGAGGAACCTTCCAAATCTCGCACCAAGATCTCCTGGGATCTTTTTCAGCCATTCAATGCTAAACAACTGCCCAGTTATGTTAAAGAGAAGCTCTAACACATGAGCGCTGTATTAGGGACAAGGGAGACCATTCACGTTACAAATTACTTTAACACATCCCCACAGGAGCTTTCATTTCTCGGCCTGTCCCTCAACTGCCTGCAGCCGAGTCTCCCCCACACTGCAGACTGCCAGCCTCCCTGACCTTTCTGAGAGAGGGCCAAGGGGAGGGCCTCTGCCAGATACCTCAGTCCCACTGCCTCCTCTCTTTGTTGAAAAACAAGCCTATTCTGTCAAGACAGGATTCTTGGACGAGGTTATGAAGGTTGTATAGCATAAAGTGAGGGGAGAAACGGATGGACATGTTTTGACCCCTGCACTTTCTGTTAACATCTTTGTTTCCTGCAGGAAATCTTGTCTCAATCTGACCTGCAGTTTGGAAAACAAGAGTCGAGTTTCCTCTCGTTTGGTGGGTCTTCTGACACTCCAAATATAAAGAAAAATAACACCCGGAAATAGATATGTGCGTGTTGGAGACAGTCTTAGGAAAGCATTTACCTCCTGTGCAGCTCTTGTGTGATGAAAGGTTTTGCTAAGAAATGTCCATTTTGGGTTAAGCAGAACTTTAAGTCTGAGACAGTTTTGTTTATATCATTTACATGCATAATGCCTTCTTGGCACAGAAAGCTCTGTGATGGCTGCCAAAGTTTAAAAGAGGCAAAGCTGAGGTCGCTGTCAGAGGTAGAAACAATACATCATCTGCCCAGAATGGGCCCCTCACAATGCGCTTAGGGCCTCAGTTCCTGCACTCTTGGGAAGACAAAAACTTTTATTAAATTGAATGTAGTGAGGAAAACAAATTATTTCCATGTACAAAGTGACAGGCTGGAACTTCATTTCGTGACTCCAGCTTTTATATAGTTTTATCTACATTTAAAGCCACCCTCTCAATCAGTTGTGGTGCAGTCTGAAGTGTAATCTGAGCAAGTCAACTTAAAACTTCATAGTCTGCTCCAGATAACAATTATAACAATTGAGTAATCTGGTTTCCAAGTAGACTTAAGGATTTTTTTTTCCAAGTTGTGTCTGTTAGAGGAATGGAAGTATTCATTTCACTTGCAATGTATGTTGGAGAAAGGTGGTTATAAGAATAGCTCTGTATTTCAAAGACCAGTGATGCTCAAACCCTCTTAAAAGCTCTTACTAATCCCTCATTTTCAGGATGCAATGACTATAAAATAGTTCCTTTGCTTTCTGTTCAACCACAGGTATCCACAGTCCTAACGATTTCACACAAATGACTGTCAGTGTGAAGTAGTATGCTCTGATACAGCTGCTACAGTCACAACCAGTTCAAACTGGAATACCTAAGTTAGCAAAAGAAACCTATGGGAGCAAGATGATCCCTTTAAAATGTTTTTTTCTTGGTTGGTAGTTAGCTGGATGAGGTGTAAATATAGATTTCCAGATTCCTGTGATCCTTCTAGGGTATTGCAGCACTTGGGTATATACAAGAGATACCAAGTCCTGCCACGTGCATGGAGTAGGTGTGGGTGGTTGTTTAATACAGTAGGAATGTATTTCTGCTTTGGATAAGAGAGCAGGAGTTCTGGACCATGAGGGCATTTACTCATCTTCAAACTAGATCTGTGAAAACACAAAATGTATTTCCTAAGGTAGGGGTTTGGATGAACACAGAGCAGCTCTCCAGTCAGCAGCAGTTGAAAGAGCTATGAAAAAGGGCCTAAAAGAGGCTCCTCAAAATTCTCTTTAGTCAAAGTACTGGACTTGTTAGTATTTGCTTACACCAAAACACATGGTAGAAAGTAATGGGCTAGGCTTGTGATATGTTAAAACTTAAACCCCTCCAAAATTCACAACAGCTGTACTGGCCTGGCTAGACAATGAAGGACACAGACAAAGCCCAGGCCTCATAACCCTGTATTTATTCTACTTTCCTCAAGTGAATCTGTCTATAATTTTTGGTTCTACTTTTAGCAGATAACAGATTGTTTGTAACGTTTGTGAGAATATAAGCCAACCTGCAGGGAAAAAAGAAGTGATGTAAGTCACAACACTTATGAAACATTGCCTGTCTGAATTATGTCAGCAATACTGTAAGGTTTGAATAGCTTTGTAAAACTTAATTGGTTCCTCTGATCCATTATAACTTCTCTGGAACCCAGACAGACCTGAGTAAATTGCCATGAAGCAAAGACTTCTAATCTTCCCACTTAATTTAGTAATTTCATTGTGGTTTTCTAAGAAGAGGAAGAAAGCCAATTTGGGAGAGTGGCAAAATATGAGTATCAGGCTGTTGACAATTTTCCTGGGGAAAAGAAATTGAGGAGAGGTGCAAATACTAAATATTACATTTCACAAAACCATGCAGAAGCTGTAAGCTAATACTCTATGATTTTTAAGACAGCATTTATATGTATGCATCTAGTTTAGATTTTCTACGCAAATACATATCATGAGCATTGTATGATTTAGCTTTATAATATCTGTGTCTGCACCTTTCTGCAACTGCACTGTATCACTGGTTTTTACGCTTCTTAAAGTAGCTTAGAAAAGATCCTCTGGTCTTAGATGTAAGTATCACCTAAATCAGGTGTCAGAGACCTTTTATGACCCACTTAAACTCTGAACTAAACATTTCCCTTTGCATTAATCCTCACCTAGTGACTCTCAATAATGTGATCTTTTCTTTGTAATTGTTTATTACCAAAGTAATAAACAGAGACTATTGATAAAGGTTGATTGCTATCTACATTGCACGGCTCCATAAAATCCCCCAAACAAACACCAACAAAACGGGGATCGGAAGGAGAGGGGCAATTAGCTTTTGGATAAAAGCAGTTTTGTGCACCTTTTGGTTGGTTATCCATTAATTCCATGGAATTCATCAATGAATGATTTTGGTTCAAGTCAGACATGATTGTCTGATCGTGTGTGCAGTGCATTCAAGAATGGTCTTGCTTCTCTATTCTGAATAACTGAGTCTGTGTCTGCAGAGCAAAAGAGGAAGGGATGAAAAAATCATTACCCAACACACAGTTACATCACCTCTTTGTTTGGGTGCCTTGGGATGGAAGACACTGTAAACTCATAAAAAAAAAAAAAAAAAAAAACAACGAAAAACCTCTGAAAGCTGTGTGTATAAATTAGAACTTTAATAAGAATTCTACATGCTTTGGTCTCCAATTATGGGTTGGATGTGTTTTTACTATGTATTTCCTGGCAAGTTTTTTAATACATCGATGTATCTGTGAGGCAGAAAGTGAATGCCAGTGCTCTTCTCTGCTTAAACACAAAGTGATTTATGAGAGCAGGCAATAATTTTAAAGTAATCAGGAAGAATACATATAATTGGTCTAGCTTCTATTGCAAAGTTTTTTTAACCTATCAAAAAGCAGGAAGTCTTATCCTTCTTCTGGAAGACTTGATTTAGGTTCAACAATTAATATATTTAGCTCTTGCCATCTTTCCAAACGTGGCTCAGCCTTTGATGTGATACTAAGTAGCTGCAGAAAACCATGGTAGATAATACTTTTGTTGCCATGACCTTAAGCCCAGCTGTAACTGATGCTTGAGCTATTGAAAGCTAGAGGTAGTGCAGGTGCACTGCAGCGATATAGCAGCCTTTGCTTCAGGTTTAGGGAGGGTAAGGAAGCAAAAAAAGGCTCTGGCTGTTGGAGTAACTTCAGTACATCTTCACTTCTTCCTTCTGGGAGCTTTCTGCTGTTCTGAGGTGAGAAAGCACAAGTAAAAGCAACATAACTGTATTCATAGTACTTGCTTAAAAGAACCAAATTTGGCTCTTGTGTGCTTCCCTTCTGCAGCCAAATTACTATGGGGTCAAACAGCCTCAGTGTGAAGAACATCTGTCATATGCAGTACAGCGCACTTAAAAAAAATACTTAAAAATTAATCCTAGAGAGTAGAAAAGTCTAAAGGGGATAGAAATGGAAGAGTGTAATTTGTATGATAACTTGAGTTTCCAACTTCTTATACAAAATATGGATCTTATTTTCAGACTCCACTTCCTACAGTATATGTATGTACTGGGGTTTTTTTCTTCCCCGATGAAAGAGTGTGTTTTCCAAAGACAGAAGTAGCAAAGCAAGAGGCCACGGCTGCAGAAATAAGAAGGGGTTGGGGGGGAAGGGGGCATGTAAGAGTGCTACTAGACTGAAAAAAATGAGGGTTTGCATTTTAAAGCACATATCCAGCTGGAATAGGGAGTACTTGTTAGCTCAAATACCTGTAATAGGATCTGAGACTTTTAGTTCAGAATAGCGAGTGGGCTGTGAAAGTCATGTGCCCAGTCAGTATCATCAAAAGGGCTCTGGAGCTGGCTGCGTAGGAGGACAGAGGAGGCTGCTGCCACCCAGATCCCCCAAATGAGTGTTGTCTTCTTACTAACAGAGATTCAGTTCCCTGGAATTTCTTACAAGAACCAGTGCAAGAATTGACATTTAACTTCTCAAAGAGCAGTTTGAAAGGAGTCGACTGACACTTTTAAGTAGCCACAAAACATCTGTAATATACCATCTCCCTGAGGCAATCAGCACAGGTTCCTCCAACACAGGAACTGTTGAGCTATGGCCTCTTCAATACAATTTGTAGAAGGATAAGGGGCGCTGAAATGTTAGTACATACATGAAGAATAGTGAGAAAATGAAGATGAGTAAATCAAACAAATATTATTATTACTAAAGGATATCTTCATGTACTTCAGGCAACCTGTCTGCTGTGCTACTCTGACTGTCAATAAATATGCTTAAATAAGAGGAGATAAGATAGTGGTTATTTAGTCTGCAAGTGAGAGGCAAGAAGTCTTGCCTGCAGTGCTGAGCACATTAAGCACTCTGTGGATCAGAAATATGCTCTGTGTTAAAAGTAGCTAATAATATGCCACAAAATGAAGAGAGACAGAAATGTTTGGACCACAAGGCAATTTCTGCTAACGTGCATCTCTCTTGTATTTGCCCTTGGATCTGGCTGTGAGCACTCTCTTACAAGGTGTTTTGTTCTCTTTTATAATCATGGCTGTTTTCAGAGATACAACACTTAATTTAGTGAGTCAGTGACCTAATCCTGTGTGGCAATCTCTGTAATCTACAAGAATGACTATAAGATTAAAAAATTCCCCATCCTCCAAATTCATCCGCATAGGCTAAATACCAGACCTTTCCTCCCCCAGTATCAGACTGGTGTGTGCTCCTCTAAGTCTTTCTACGAAAGACCAACGGAAAACCTCTTTGTCTGATACAAAATGCATTTTCTGTAGAAATTCCAACTTCTTTTCATACATTTTTGTTCTTGACAGTGTTTAATGGGATTTTGCTCTTACTGTTAACATATGAATGTCACTGTCCTATTATTCTTTTTTGGGAAGCTGCCTGATTAAGCAGTATCCATCCCAGTGCTGCAGAGCTGCTTCTGTTTCACAGGGGTTTGAATGTCACTTTCCACAGTGTGCTCCCTAAACTTTTTTTTTTAATTCCACGAATTTTCCTTTCTCAGAGAGTGATTTGCATCTTACTGTAGCAAACTGAACTAGCTTATGTTCTCTCATCCCCAGTTAGTTTCCTTTTTGCCTATCCAGACTGGATCTGGAAGTCCCTGAGAGAGAAACGTGAGCTACTTTTTGAAAACAACAATTATTTTCTAATTGAGTGTGTGCAGTTGTTTGTGCTTAAATAAGGTCTGGTTTAGATCCAGAAAGTGGTTGCCATAGAGGTTTCTAGAAGGAACTGCCTTCTTGAAAGATATGTAGAGTATTGCACCTGGGCAAAGAATCCATTAGGACATGGGCTTCTCATGTGTAAACATTGGCTCGTGCCAGACTTAGTGCTGTAGGTTCAAAGAAACAAGTTTGATTATTATAGTATGGTAATTTCTAGTTAGTGATTGCTGTCTTTCTTGAACCAAGTCAGCATTGATCTGGTAGGACTCCTACTGTGAGGACAGAAAAATACCAAATGAGTCTCTCCCACTCTTAGTCTAGGTTCCTCAATTACACCAGGCAATGACACAATGCCACAGTTACCTGGCTGTGTCTCAAACACATTAAATCCCATGTTACCAGCCCCACAACAAAACCTCAAATACTTGGCTCTGACGGATGGTGTTAGAATGAGGGTGGAGCTCAGTTCAATAGCCAATTTAATGCATCTTAATGTTCTAACATGCTTTTGTTTCATATCTAGGACAATAAACGCTGCAGTAAAGTTTTGTTTAAAGCAGGTCTGTTTTACAAAATGAGTCTTGCATACAGAACAAAACATTCATTGTCACTTTAATGTTTAAACCTTTATTACTGCTTTTTTTCCCTGGTACAATGGGCTTTTATGCACCAAACAGCTGTGTTCATCATGTTTATTTAGAAGGCATCCATTGTAGTGGAAAAAGTCTGGAGGACAAAAATCTTGGTGAAGTGCAGGACTACTCTGTGGGTGCTGGCACTATATTTTTTCTATCCAGCTCCTTTGGTCAGCATGCAAGTCACATACACAGGCACTGCCATGCAGACTTGCAAACCCTGTATAATAGCAACTTTTCACAAGTGCTGTCTCTTATTCCAAGCGTTCTCCTTCAGGGATTTTCAATTGCGAGGCGACATACAGGACGCGCGACTATTTTACACCCGATGATCCTATCATTTCTCAATCTGTTGCTATTTTGGCCCCTCATTAGGTCACTTTCCAAATATTGTGTACAGCTATGTGTCAATCATTGCCACAGCTCGGCTCCAGGCTAAGCTAAGCCAGGACAAAACTGGGAAGGGGGGAAAAAAAATGCCAACCAAAGCAAGTGCTGTGTAGAAAACAGTCAAGAGTTGAACTGTAGAAAGCTATGTGTTGTTCCAAAGATAGCATCGGCCCACTTGATGCAAAAGCAGCATACAGCACTAATGCTCCCCCAAATTATCTTATGCAGTTGAAATACGTAGCGTATACTCAATGGCATCTGCAAATACACAGATGTCAGAATCTCAAGAATTAACAGCATGACATTGTAGGAAACTCTGGGGTGACTCCTGCCAAAAAAAGCATTCTAGTTTCAGTTTCTGGAAAGAAAGGAGCATCTAACGTTATTGACAGAACTTGGTTTTGAGCAACAGGATCTCTTAATACCTTCTAAACCCTTGAACGTTCAAGTAAATACTGGAGACACAGAAGTGTCTCCATCAGCCACATAGTCAAAGCTGCTGTTAACACAGGCTGGAAGATGAACTGGAAGAAACTAACATGCTCAGTCTTTTAAAAACATTAAAATATCTGTATAAAATGAAGTGGCTCCTTATTTCCTGAGTGGCCAACGCTCTAGGCTTTCTATAGAGCTCAGGTGGTATCATTTATGTGCCTCAGGAAACTGTAATGTGGTTAAAAAGAGCAGAATAAAGTTGCATCCATACAGCTCATGGATGATAGGAATCCATGCAGAGCAGCAGCAAAGGTGGCTGCTGGGATCCGAAAGCAACGCGGAGACGGGGAGGCTGTGAAGCGGCTGACCGCTCGGAGCTGGGGCTGAAGCGGGGGCCTGGCAAAGGCCTCTGGTACACTGGGGAACTGATTCTCCAGAAGAAAGGAAAAAAGTTTTGGGAGGGGGGGAAAAAAAAAGGGAAGAAATGTGAGCCAAGTGGAAAGGGAAGAGAGTGTGACAAAAGGATTAGCCCCTGCTTGCAAACAGTATGGTAGAAGCAGAAAATTAACCTGAGGGGGAAACTTTAAGCAAAAGAAGAGACTATTTAAAAAGCTTCCTGAATGCAGCCTCCATTTACTTCTTTCTCTCTCTTTCTCCCAAGGAGAAAAAGGAGCCGCTGTAAGCAGAATGTACCCCATCTTGGACAAACACAGACCTGAACAGACTCCCAGGCTGGAGAATGTCTGTGTGGGCTAAACTTCTGCAGCGTTGTCACTACCTGGGCACCATGAAGCCAAGCAGAAAGAGGCAAAATCTACACTTTGTGATCAACATGTAGGCAGCTGGCAGCTTACACTGCTTGTTAGTCTGTTAACAAAATCAGTGTGCTTGTGAAGTCCATGTGCTTTTAAACTGGGTATGTTACGTTGCGCTTAAGGCTGGGTACATCACACTGAATGGATTTGGAACTATACACTTTCAAAGACAGCGTCTGTTTTGAGACTGGATGTGCTTTGTGAAATTCTTAATGCAGAAATCATTTCTAACTAAGGAACAAAAGAATGTGGATATGTAACTCTGGCTCTTAACTAGAATACCGCTTAGCTAGAATACCAGAGCGGTTGGGGAATTTGATTTGGCTTTAAGTAATGACTCCATACCTTGCTGACAGAACTGAAAGGTGTATTTTGACAGAGAGTACTTTTTTAAGCCTATGCTGTAACATTAATGGTGCTGGAAGGACACTGAAATGTCATTCTGGGGGAAGTGCCAGAGTGAGTGGGATGCGTTGTCCCCCTAACCCTTGTCAAATGGAGCCAGTGTTGAATGCCTCTGGCAAGAGCCACCACCGTAGGGAGCAAAGCTGTTGTTGGATGTTGACTGGTGAGGCTGTGAGCTGTGGCACACGAGGTGCCACCTTGCAGTAGCTCCACACATGTAAAATCCCTCCAGTGCTTGACCCCAACAACTTCCTGTGACTGGGAGTTCCACAGTGAATTGTCTTTGCACACCCTAGTTTTTTTAGCTTCCTTCCTTTTGGTTTCATTTAGTCTTGCTCTTGCGTTATGAAACGTGCACAAAACTTTTCTCTCTCTTTTTGTCACGTTCTTCTCGAGATCTCTTCCTCTCAAATAATGCCGGCCTCTGATCTCTCTTAAGCTATAGATATTCTTGGTGTCAAGCTTTTAAAGTCCCACTTTATTTAAAAACAACAACAACAACAAAGTCGGGGTTGAGGGGGTGTGGGGGAGCGGCGGCGGATTTCTGCGCGTTCTTACGGATGTGGCACTTTTTCCTCTTGCCCCCTCGTCCCGCTGGCACCGTCCCGGCCGCTCAAGAGAAAGCGGTGTAACCATTTACCAGACTGTCAACACGGGCGGCGGGAGGAGGCGGCGGGGGCGGCGGCTTCGCCAATGCCGCTGCGGCTGCGGCCCCGGCCCGACCCGGCCCGTTAGCGGGACCCACGGGGCCAGCCCGGGCCGGGGCAGCAGCGGCGGGAAGCAAGGGGAAAGGAAAGGGAAAGGAAAGGGGAAAAAGGGGAAAAAGGGGAAAAAGGGGAAAAAGGGGAAAAAGGGGAAAAAGGGGAAAAAG